>VCII01000513.1:3000000-3461722 GCA_006030095.1 Triplophysa siluroides
ACGGCTGGATGGATCGTGCCGAGGAAACGCTGGATGAGATGGAAAGCCAGGGCTGCATCGAGCATGTTATTAAGGTCTTCATTGGCACACACAATGAGCTCCTGACATCCTATTTCCATTGAGGACTAAAGATTGTTTAATGCAGGCTAACTTTTGCTTCAAAAGAAATACATCATTATCCATCTCCCCTACCACTATAATGCTCGCATGCCTCATTAATTTGAAGCAAATATTTTTTTAGATTATGCCATTAGGGAAAACAACACGGACAGATCATAAAAAGTATAGATTTATTTTATGAGTCATCAGTGGTTATCATCTAGAATATATTTACATTTTGCAAGCATCATTTTTATATTTGTGCATCCCTAATTTAAACATTTTTTAAACGTTATTTTATGTTACGTACATTTTGAAGCCATAGAATGTTTGCGTGACATTTACATACTGTATATACAGTATAATAGAAAATGTTAATTTAGTTTCTTTGTAGTTTTTTTACACATTAAATATTTTATGTCCGGACAAGCAGACATTTTATATTACTACAGTATTTACAACATTTTAGAATAGAAATAAAGATCCCATAAATATATAAAAATGATATTGATGTGAACTATGCGACTAACCGAAAGCGTTAGACAGATTAATATTATGTGCATATAAATACTTTATTTTAGTTTTCTTTTGCTTGCTAAACTATGTATTGATAGGTTATTTGTTGTTTGTGTGTGGACGTGAGCAGGGTTTGCAGAAAGAGCTGGTGGAGATGAAGGGTAAGGTTGAAGTGGTCCAGGGTCTGGCCAAGGAACTTGTAAAGAACAATGGGGAACACTGTAAAGCTCAGTGAAACCCAAGCTGGAACAGATGAACCAGCGCTTTGACATCATCACAAAGAGGATTTTAACAGGAAAGGTACTAATATACATCTGTATACAGTTGAATTGAGAGGGGGGGCTGGGTTTATCCAGGACCCCCATAAGGCATAAGTGACCCCCTATAAGACATAAAAACAATCATAAAGACAATTTTGAAATGTATGTAGATACGATATAGTAAATATAGTCTACGCAAAGTGGTTCTTACATTTTCACTATTCCAGTCAGGTACTGGTGGGCGGAGTTAATGTAAATACCTTTTGCCAACAAGGCAGGCTGTTTGCACTCAGTGTAGATAGACACTGCAGTTATACGCAAAGCATGCTGGGAAATATAAGTCCTCTGCCCAATTATAACTATTTTATGTTAACACAACACAACTCCTTTATGTTGTCCCAACATGAATGGATTCAGTTATATGACTAAACATAAAAATATCATGTTGTGACCAAATTTTCCAAAAGTTGTGTTGATTTAACTTAAGCAAGTTAAGTAAATTGAACAAGCAGCAAAAATATATTTTTTTAGTTCGTTTTAACTGTGTTATTATTGTGTTTGTAAGCTGCATTTGATCAGTTATTATGGCTTAAACCAAAACAAACCAAACGCAGGTTGATTGATATTAATTGGAATGCACAATTAAAAAATATGATTTTAGAGAATTTTTAAAAAGTGGAGTTATCTCATTTTGAATGTAAAAAATTATGTGTTGACTTTACTTAAAATATATGTGCACCATTTTTGCATCATGGTTTTTAAGTAAATTCAACTTAAGGAGATTTTAAGTAAAATTAACAAGATAATCTTTGTTGCGTTTACACAAATGTATCAGTTCGCTAGACCTTCTTTACTTATAAACCGATGTAGCACGAGTTCAATCAACTTATAATGCTCATGTGGGCTGTACTTAAATATTTCATTAATTTACCTTAATGTTCATATAGCATAGTGAAGTATATTATTATAACAAACAGTTTTAAAATAATTGATGACTGATTTTATGTCAGTCATTGAATGATTCTCCACAGAAGCACACAATATGCTGCATTTCTGATGTGTGTCTTCCTTATTGTGGTAAGAAAAATGATAATAATAATAATAATAATATGTTTATTTTTTATTGCACCTTTCATGAACCCAAGGTCACTTTACAAAGTAATACAAGCAATTGACAAACATAATACACCAAACAATCAGAGGGAACAATCATACAAACAAGTGTTGACAACAAGAAACTACAGTTAATTAACATCAAAAGGTCTCGCAATCATATGATGGTTTGAACACGGTCTATGCTTACCAAAGAAAACACAAATCACCTGAATGGTAACTTCACAGAAAACGATTATTCACTACAAAACAACATAAATAATACTAAATACACCTTACATTTCGTTATACATCTTATTATCATCTATATAATTGCCCCAAAAGTGCTTTTTATTTAAAAAAGCATGAATAATCAAACTTTTCAGGGGCTTATGGGTATTCCTCACAGCATTTGTACTGATAATATTAAGGTCATTGCACCGGAAATGTATGTTAGGTTCACTTAATTTTAACTGTAGTTTGCACAACTCACAATTTTTCGGTTCACTTTATGCATACTTTTGAGCTTTTCTTGTAATTTTTTATTTTTGCGTTGCATGAACAAAGGATTTTAAGTTAAGCTAGAAATGTTATAAATTTGTTTATTTTTAAGTTGAAGCTACTTAACATAATACAATATGGTTGTTGAGACAACAAATCACTTTTTACAGCAGAACTTTTGTAAACATCTTTTAACCACATTGTGTCTATTGATAGCTCTCCCTCAGTTGATTCTAAATGAAACCGAGACTGTGTTGTCATGTAATGTAGGATTGTCACATCATTAGATTTGTATGTATTTCTACTTATTATTTCTTACAGTCCTCTTCCAACGAGTTAGATGAGTACCACAGACAGGCTAATATATGGCTCCAGGTGCTGGACGAGGAGATTAAATTGGGCGAAAGTCTGAAAGAGGAAGATTTCCTGGAGGATGCGGTAAGAAAATGCTCTAATATGTTTCCCGGGCTAAAATTTATTTCAGCAGTAGGAACCGTGCGGACAGAGGAAGACTGAAAGGCCCCCAAAGCCTTATCCTAAAGATTTCACGACTAGAAAAGTAATGAGTTTCAAGGAATTAATTTGGATGAAGATAACTAATGCAGGCACGCTATTGCATTCAATTGCTTTGGTTTTGTAATTTTTGTAAATCAATGAATGACTGATGAGTCATGATGAGCTATTCACAAACAAACCTCTGACAAATATAGACAGAGAGAGATAGAGAGAGATATATATATATATAGAGAGAGAGAGAGAGACCACTGACGCAATCTGCCCATGCTTTGACAGTTTCTTTGTTGATCTAAAGTGATTTTGTGCGTATGTGTCTTCGCAGGGCATAGACGAGAGCGCACTGAATGAACTGTTTGCCAAAGGAGAAAATCTTCTGAAGAGAACTCCTAGCGGAGAGAAGAAAGAAGCCGTCCGTGAGAAACACAACCTTCTTCATGACAAATATGACACTTTAAAGGTGATTTTACAGCATGTTGACACATGTCAAGTACACGTTATTAAGAAGTAAAGGCTGTGGGAATACATACACAAACTCTTGACAGGGAACATGCTATTTAATTTATAACAACATGTTATTTGCCAAGGTAGGAACAATCGTCCATATGAACTGAATTCTGTCTTGGCTTTCAGTAAAAATGATCTAAAAGCATCCATTGAATTCTACACATTTTCAGAAAATGTGACTTTGAATCACTTTTATTCTTACTCAAATGGTAAAAGCTCATGCTTGATTTAAACATAAATCTCACTACGGCAAAACAAATTGATTACGTGATTTCTTTCTACATAAGTAATTTGCTTCTCTGTATCTGCATCTTGTTTTAAAATATATTATAGGAAGTGCTTTTTATTTTATTTGGGCAATTCCATGCAAATGTCAAACTTGTTAAAAAAATCAAGCTTTTGTCAAAGGTTTTCATACAGATGTCAGTATTTGGTGGTTTCAAACCCACGTGAAGTCTCTCTTAAAGTTTCATATACATTTTAAGTTTTCACTGGAAATGTCACATCCATAACGCTGGAATTGCCCATTTGTTTATTTGGTTCTGTATCTTCAATGTGATGTACTTAAGTTTGTGTTAAACAGCATCCTTTGTGAGTTCTAAAACAACAACATTTCTATCAATTTCTATAAATGTCTTTTATAAACAGAACTTGAGAGCCCAGAGGAGAAAAAAGGCCCTGGTTCTCTCTCAGGAATGGTACCAGTTTTGTAAGAAGACGGATGACATGATGCACTGGCTGGATAAAATTGAGAAGACCGTAGGACAGCTTCCAGATCCCCCTGAGGAACCCAGAGTGAAAGTGAGAGCTAAAGGTTTTTAGAATGTTTGCTTCGCTGAGCCCCATATGTTCAAACCTTCCACCAGGGATGTAACTTAGATGCTTCTGAAACTCATATCAAAATAGCATCAGTTGCTCGAGATGGCTGGGGTTTACTATAAATCTCACAAATGTCCTTTATTTCATTTCAAACTTATTTTTTAAACTGTTAAATTTATTTGATATGTACTTTATTTGCTTGCAGTTAAATATTTCAATCCAGCATTTTTACGCATATTTAAAAAAATCGACTTGGGTTACTTTGTCCGTAAGGTGGTCAGTTCTGAGATTGAACAGCAGCGTCCGAAGTTGGAGGATTTGCGCGAACTGGGCCGCGTGCTTTCCGACGGTGGGGCTTTTAAACTTGTAGAGCCACGCCTACTTCCTGTCAATAAACGATGGGTGGAGCTTGATGTTAACTTCACTCAAGTGCGCCAGAAAAGTGTAAGTCTGCACTTATCGATTTAAACAAAAATGATTGATAACAAAAAACTTTTTTATTCATGTATTAAACAATAAAAGCTTATGGTATTATTTATATTATCATTATGGTTAAATAATGGTTAAATAAATCATAATGTATGTACAGGACCTGCAGGATCTTCTCCAGCGTATCGCTGAAAATGAGGCTTTACTGAAATCTCCTGAGCGCTGGTCTGCAGCGTTCATCAATGTATCCCAACAAGAGAAGTGCCTTAAGGTGATTTCAGAAACCACATCAAGAAAAATCCCCTATGTTATGAATTAGATTTCGAAGCCAATGCTCCTATTTTAAAACATTAGTTGTTTTATGAACAAAAATCTGTCATGTGATTTAGCAGTGAAAGGAAATTACTGCTTTCATTTGTGACTTGTGATTTAGGAGGTTAGTTAGAGACTGACTGGGCAGGAGCTCAGCTGATCCTGTGCAGAGTCTACAGACCCAACTGCTCAAAACCAACTGGGAGAACCTCATAAAACTTTATCAGGACCGACTCATGTAAGTCATACAAGAAGTTAGACTTATATACACAAACACACACACACACTGCATTACATTATAATGGGGAGGTAAATTCTAATGATAATGAAATTAAAGTTCTTAAAGGTCCAATGTTTTCTTTTTTGGAGGATATTTTGACAGAAAAGCAATATAATATACATACCTATGTCTTTAGAGGTGTATAAAGACATTACATAATGAAGCGTTATGTTTTTATTACCTTAGAATGAGCTATTTCTATCTACATACATCACGGGTCCCCCAAGCCTTAAAATTCTGCATAATCAAAGGTGTGGCCACTTAAGAGGTGGATTGAGGCGTTGCTTGCTGTTCGTAACCTCAACACTAGATGACGCTAAATTTTATACACTGGACCTTTTTCAATAATAAATAACAAGCCCATAGACCAACTTGAAATGTTGATGTTTTTTTTATTACATTTTTATTCTCGCTTACACAATGTGTGTGATGCTTGTTTCTTTCAAGTCGTTTGGAAAAATGCAGGAAATTCAGCGAGGAGCACAAAGCGCTTGATGATTGGCTGACTGATGCTGAGCGGACAATCCCGAAATATGAACAAGACCCTATAAATAACAGGGATCGCCTCAAGGTAATCGTAAATAAAACCATTATTTCACCTTTACAAGCAGTTTTTTGTACATTTCACAAGCCTCACATACAAATGAAGTTTACATGATAAATACTAATAAAGGCTCGTATAGTCTTAAAATGCCAAACACGCCGAACGTCCATTTTAAACATTGTTTTTTATAATATAAATATATTTCGAATAGGTTATAAGTATTATTTATTACGTAGCAGATGGCAGTGTGTATAATTATTCAAAAGAATATGCACATCATACAAATTGTTACCTGATTTTTTATTTATTTGGCAACAGGCCGTGTTAGATTAGCCCACAACTTTATATCAAATTATCCGCTGTCACATTCATTCTCGCAGGAGCTGCAGGATGCTTTAGAGAAACAAGAAGCTTCAGTTAAGGGCCTGAATACTCTAGGGACAGACTTGAGTCCACAGTGCAGCAAGGACGACCGGGATCACATTAAACAGCAACTCGCCTCCATCAACTCCCGCTGGGCCAAAGTGTCCAACCAGCTCACTGAGATTAAGAGACGGTTAGTACGGATCCATGACTTATTAATGCGAGCTCCTGGTGAGAACGTCAAAGAGGTTTGAATATTTTGCCATAATTCAATTTGAGCACCTAATCGCCCTTTTATGTCGTTATCTAAAGGAATGCATATATATACTGTATATTACTGTGCGTTTTAGGTCGGCGGGGGCGAAGATCATTCTGGCTGAGCTAAATGAAGACATGGGGGACTTTCAGTCTTGGCTGGAGGAGGCAGAGACTGTGGTGGCGCTTCCTGTGGAACCAGGTCACAAGGAACAGCTCAGTTCGACCTTGGAAAAAGTGAAGGTAACAATGACTCGCTTAGGACTTTTCTAAAAGTCTCCTGTGAGATAGATTACCAAACGTCAGTCACGAAGGAGAAAACATAATCATTTATACGTCTGCGTGGAAATCTCCAGGCCCGAGTGGTGGAACTGCCGAGCAGGAAACAAATGCTTCATCAGATCACCAACAAAGCCTCATCTCTACCCAGTGATAAAGTCAAACCGCTGGAGAAACATCTGAAGCATATCAACATGCGATGGGCCAAGGTAATCCTGTAGTCTCTCGTTTTGGGTCTTTCTGGACCTTGGTGCGTTTATCACTAGGATTGTTTCTGTAACAGTCTTATGAAGGCATTATCATTAAATAGTTCAATTTTAAGGATAATTTGAAGTTGAACGGAGGTTGTGTTCTTGAAAATGCACTTGTTTGTGTTCTTCTCTGCTCCACAGGTGTCCACCGATCTCCCCCAGAAGCAACGTCAAATCGAAGATCTTCTCAGGGATTTGTATTTGTATCAGGAGCAGCTTTCCAAACTCTCCAGCTGGGCGTCCACTACAAGGAATCAGCTTGAGAAGTCTACCGATGCTGTAGACCACAAGGTCATGATTTAGCACATCCCTACTCTAAAACGTGCAGTCTTTTATCCTCCTGTTTTGCTGTTTCACTTTTGCCGTACGCAATAATATATTTGGTGTTGTGGAAAAGGTTCAGGGCTGCGGGTGTGATCCCTTCTGAAAGTGAATTAAGAGCTATCACATTTGTGCCCCCGAGAAAGACATTTCAGGTCGCTCCAAAAGGATTGATCCTGTAAGACAGATCTATGTGTCTGATGACATGAAAGTCAAAGATTTGGTCTAGCACTGTTGGTTGAACCATAACTAAGCATTGTTTTTTATTCTGGAGCATTTATGCATTTCATTCAGGAGACACAATGGAATTATTAGGAATAAACAGCTGTGGAAAATCTGTGTGTTTAGGTAAAATTATTATTTTTGTTTCATTCTGTGAACTACTGAGAATATTTCTACCAAATTTTAAATAAAAAGATTGTTTCTATTTGCATTTATTTGCAAAAAATGAAAATTGGAGAAACAGGTCAAAATAACAAAAATTACACTCAGACCTCAAATACTGCAAAGAAAACAAGTTCATATTCACTGTTAAGTTCAACAGTAATTTTTGCATAAGAAAAGTTCAATATTTTTTATGTGATAACTTGGATTTTTATCACAGTTTTCATGTGCCTTGTCATGCTGTCAGATTTTCACATTGCTGTTGCATGACTTTGTCACTCCTGAGGTTTGAGTTAGTTGAAATTCAACAGACACTGGACTGAAATACATCTAGAAATGATGATTAAAAAAAGGTTGTCTTAAATTCCATGGCTGTATTTAATGTTAGTACTTTGTCTCAGACGTTTCTTCTATGACACTAAATTAAAGCATTGTTGACATGCAGTATGTGCCATAAAACCGCTGTGGGCAGCATAGCTCTGCAAATTTGAGTTTGAAGAGAAACCCTGCGTTGAAATCTCTGACGTGAAATTGCAGACTTTGGCATCTTTGAGACACAGCTTTCGTAACTCCATTTTTTCTTAGCGGACTTACATAAGATGCAAGTCTCAATTTGAGCTCCATTCACTCTCATTGTTGTCTATGAGTAAAAACTGAGCTATAAAAGAGCTCTCTTTTGTCATTTCTCATTACTACATGGTAAAACTCATCGATAATTCAGCATAGGTTTTCATAACAGACCTATGGGGGCTATTTAAAGATTTGGAAAACCTAAGTTTTATTAGCAAAATTGACTGCGTCTTTAAAGTTAACGTCCCACTGTGATAAATTTTTTACTCTCATTTTAAAAGTCAGTTTTGGCCTTTTCAAAGACCCGTTGCTTTGCCTGCCGAAGTCCTGAGACTGAAAACTAGTGTTATTAAATGGTGTCACAAAGTCATTGGTCTCTTTTTGCACCGTTTCGCATACAGTATTTGTACTGAGAGACGACACAGGCTGTCTATTTCATTCGAATCCCGGCATTGTCTTTATACGGTGCTTCGCCCGATCCCATCAGGCCTCGCCTCCCTAGACGTTGAACTAATAGGTTCAGGAAGTCATTTGTCCTTTCACTTACTGAGATTATAAAAGAAAAGGACAGCTGTATTTGTGTGATTTTGAATTGTTTGTGGCTGGCCCGATCTGATCTTTTTATCACAACAATGAACAGTTGGCAAATTTTGGCACTACCGCATGCTGTAACATATGTACTACTGTCAGTGCTATTGTTTTTTTTTGTTTATGTTACTCGATTATTTATTTTATATGTACATAATTTGTTAGTCCCAACATAGATTTAGATACTAGCAATGCTTATTCTTTTTAATTAGGTTTAGTGTTTATTTCTTTATTTTTGTAGATTGAGGAGGATGTAAAGGAAAATAAGCCCGCAGTAGAATCAATGCTGTCGAAGGAGAGACCACCATCGCAGCCGGAGAAGGTGTAAAATTCATCATAATGCATCTCCGATATGACTAGAATACTACACAAATTATGTGATCAAATATATTTTCACAAAATTAGATGAATGGCAATGAACTTAAATTCACTTTTTTTTCTGGACATATCTATTTCAGGGGCAGTACGACGGGCTCAGTGCAGATTGGACATCCATTCAGGTTCTCCTCAAGGAGTGGAAAGACAAATGTCAGCTTGCAGGTATGACATCATATAATGGATCAAACATTAAGTGATGACTGAATAAACAATACACTGTTACTGTAAAAGTCATTGCTTATGCTGGCTTTGAAGTTTGGTTTTAAAGATCTGAATGTGAGACAATGTTTTCCAGCCACAACTTTGACCGGCAGTGCTGCGGGAGATGCAGCCCTCGACAAATTTAACAAATCCTGGGCGGAGCTTAACGATTGGCTGTCTCTTCTGGATCACATGGTGCAGACACAGAGAGTGACAGTCGGAGATCTTGACGAGATCAAAGAGATGACAGCAAAACTCAAGGTCAGACTGTGACGTCATCATTCTTTTATTTTATTTCAAAGTAGAAAAGCAATTACAGTTAAAACATTATAAAACATCTGATTTATTCTCTACATTCAATTAATTCTAATCCCAAGGCACATGGTGTGTGCAATTTTAAGGAAGGAGAGAAATGTTTTTAACTTTTAGAAGTGAACAGTATTATATAGATGACTTTAAAAGCTAACAGGCTTAAGCTAAAAGCCACCAATAATTAATTTGCATCTCATATAGAAATCCTGTTTTCCATGTGTCCCCCTAAACTTGCCATAATAAACATATGGCTTTTATATAGTGGCTCATAAAACCGCCACACAAACTAATTTTGTCATCCCTGACAGTCATCCCTTCAAGACATGGAGCAGAAATGCCCCCATCTGAACAAACAAATCACTGCAGCCCAGAACCTGAAGAACAAAACCAATAACCCCGAAGCACGGGCGGCCATTACAGACCGGAGTAAGTCAGCTTTGCCAGTACTTATCGTAATACATCTGAGGCGATATCTCAACAGCGTTATAGCTTTATGAAGTGTCAATCATTGAAATAAAAAAGCAAACAATGCGCGTTTCCAAGTAGTCTCAAAGTCATTGTTTATAATACACAATAATACAAGCACAACTGACCATAAACATGATGCTATTGAACAGAATGGTGAGTTTGGTGGTGAATGGAGATGACTGTTAAAAATGACTACATTTATCACTTCAGTTTCAATTTCGATACTTACGGCTTTCAATAAATCAACTTTTTGAATAAGTCATCTTTTGTTGTAAGTTGAAAAATTGCAGGCACACTGGGAAGACTCCCACACCAAACTGACGGCCAGGGTCCTACAACTTCAGAATATGTATCAAGACTCCAGCGATTGGCTGGAGGCAAGGAAAAGGGTGGAGCCTGTCATTAAGAAAGCCAGTGACAAACTAGAGGGTTGGAAGAAAGTGTCTCACAGCACTGATGATTCAAAAGGCCAAAATGCTGATGTCAAGGTGATGAAAAGTCAACCAATGTAAAACTAATTTCAAGACCATGAGAGATTAATGCAGTTTGCTTAAATTCATTGATATATATAAATAAAGGCCGATAATGAATTGTATGTTTTTATATTACAGCAACTCTCTAAGGATGTACAGCAATGGCAAGCTCAGATGAATGTCACCAATGAGCTGGCAAACAAACTGCTCACTCTGTATGTAGATGATGACACCAGCAAAGTGAAACAAATGACCGAGAGCATGAATCTGGCATGGGCCAACATCAAAAAGCGGTGAGCTTGTTTTTAAACGTTCACTAAAACTTGACAGACTGTCCTATAACATTAAGCGTTTGCTCTTATTACTTGCGGGAAAAGTTTGTTATCTTCGCGTGAGAGTCGCGAAAAACATCACACGACAGGGAGTGTCTTCACGCGTCCAGCAGGTGTCAATAAATTATTTGCGCACATTTCTCGTTCGGGTTGAAAACTTTTAAATCGCGTTGACGACGCGATTGACGTGCGTTCTCTTAATCGCTTAATTCGCGTTTGGTGTGAACCCAGCATTACACCATACGCGAATTAAGCGTTTTGCGCAAGTATATTTCATCAAAAGTAAATGTAAAGAATCTGGCTGTGCGATTGCCGCAAACGCGCCTCAATATCGTCTTACGCGAACGTTGAGAATATTTGTCTTTTCGCATCGCCCGATTCGTGTCATTCGCATTGTCTTTGCATTGACTTTGTATGTAATTTACTCACGTAAAACGCGTAATTCACGTTTGGTGTGAACCCAGTGTAACAAACTTTTACCGCGAGTAATAAAGAGCATGAAACGCGATTGTTCGCGTTTGGTGTGAATCCAGCATTAGGGTTAGTGTCTGAAAATAAAGTCACAACAAAGCCCCATATTTGGACATTTTTAAGGTTTACATTTGATGTTACAAATTAAACCATCAATTAAGTTATTGAATATAACCATATTAACTGCCTATGTGAAGGTACAGAAATGTAATAACTTTATTCTTATGATGAAGTGTCTCTTTGTTCTAACAGCAATGTCATTTTTCTTTTCAGTGTGGGGGATAAGGAGGCAGATTTGGAAGCCGGACTTCGACAACTGCAGCATTTCTATCTGGATCTGGAGAAATTCCTTAACTGGCTCACTGAGGCAGAAACTACAGCTAATGTTTTACAGGATGCCACGTTTAAGGAGGGACTTCTGGAAAATCCTGCCACCGTGCGACACTTACTGGAGCAATGGCAGGTGTGTGAGAAGTACAGTAGGCCTACATTATGACATCCTAAAACAATCCAGTGAATCTAAAACCCCATCTTAAGAAAAAGCACTTTTTACTCAAATTACTCAAAGTACATTCATCCATAATAATCTAGTATAGATGTAAAAAAATTGACAGATCTCTTAAAGACATTCTTTTGACATTAATTCTACAATTAGTTGGCGCGTTGGGGGGGAACACTAACATTACCAACAATATTAGTGAGAAGAAAATATTGCTGAACTCCATTCCAATCATCTTTTGGGAAACACAAGCATTAAAGTGCTATTTATTAGGACGGATGATGAGACTGACGGGTCTATTATCCGGGTCGCCCGCTTCTTACTGGTATGGGAGTTATGTGTACTTGGCAATGGTGCAGAGATGCAGCTAAATATGAAGAGGCTGACAAAGATGTGGGCTATAAAGAGAAGCCTCTGTTCTACTAGAAACCAGCACTGACCCAGTCTTCTCTAGCGATGCCCACTCTCGCCACAAACAACAGGCCCAGTGTCCCTCTGCGTCCGTGTAGACACATGGTGACAGAATACATTTTCTCACTCTCGTCAGCACGATGTCCTTTTCTTCATCGCTCCCATTCTGCTTTATTTACATCCACTTGGTGGGGAATCGAGGGATCTTCGCTAAAGACAGTCAGTTTACGATTCGTATGTCTCTCGATCACTGGAAATGTTACACAGGAAGACTTACCATATTAAGGTTTGACCTGCACAGCTTTGTGGTTTGTTTAACTTTGTTTGACAGCTGCTTTGGGCAGATTTGTTTAGATTGTGTCAGGGCAATGAATGAAATTGTTGTACGTAATTACAAATGACAAAAATAATGCAATCGTTTAATCTAGTAACAATTTAGGTTAGTTAAATTTACAGCACTTTTCACAGATACAGTAATTTGATATACAGTAATTTAATATAATTAACTTACATTTATACATATATAAAATATATACATGTGTAAATGTTTGAATAAAATACCACATAACAATACTTAAACAATAGTTTAATTCTCATATAAATAGTTATTTAATATACAGCAATTTAATGGAAAGTTATTTTCCCTAAAACATACAATATATATATATATATATATATATATATATAATATATAATATAATATACATTTAAACCTCACTGTGTACATTCTTCTAGTACTGAAAATAAAAATATTGTAAATAATTAAATTGTAAAATAAAACAATAAAAACTAAAATAATGTTTATTTAAACATTATTGTTTTCATTCTTATAGTACTATAAGAAAATCAAATAAAAAATATTGTTATTTTATTTTATTATATTATTATATTATATAATATTATATTATTTTTCCTGATTTCGTTTAGTGATAAATGCATTATTTCATAGAAATGTATTAAATATATTAATAAAACCACATTGTGTTTTTAAGAAAGATTTGCTATTTTAGGTGCTCTTTCTATTTTATTTTAGTTTTTCCACCATAAACTCTATTAAAATTAGGTCATTATGGCTGCATGCTTAATTATAAGATAAACAGCAAAAGCTATCTTAGATGAAGTTCATGTTACACCCCAGGACCTGTCAACAATAGTAATTTGTTTCAATAATTCACAACTACCCATCTAAGTTGCAACAAACATTGAGAAAATGAAAAGAAAGCGGTTCTGTTGTTCAAATGTATCCTTAATCCTGGTGTCAGCCGTAACTTCATGTCTGGACATCGGAATCTAAGATCTCTCTTTATCCTCACAGGATCTCCAAGCGGAGATTGATGGCCACGGGGAGATGTATCATTCATTAGATGAAAACGGACAGCGTATCGTGTCGTCTCTGGAGGGGACGGATAATGCAGTGGTGCTACAGAAACGTCTCGATGACATGGGACAGCGGTGGCACGAGCTGTGTAATAAAGTGATGAGTATAAGGTAAGGCCGATTAATCATCTAAATTTAACTTGTAGAAGTTCAAACTGAGCGGAAGCGGGCTGTGAAAAATGCTTTGATCCCACAAGCTTGCGTAATAGTATTCGTAGACCATTGCATTTATTTTACTTTATATTTAAAATATAGGTCTGGTTATTTTTAGAGGTGCTTGCTAAGGCAAACATGACTATTACTATTGCTCATACTTACAGGACATTAAACTTGGACGCGTAATTTGTTCTGCACCATGAGAACAGTAGCGCACCTATTACTTTTCTGTCACATTTTTGCCTGATGGAAGATAAAATGTGATAAAGTAGCTACATCTAGTGACCAATATATATCAGAAACAACATCTAATGCACAACATGTATGTATGTGTGTGGAGCTATATATAGGCCTCCATAGGCTCACAATCTGTATACATATTATAATGTATTTTATTTATATTTAATAATACATTTGTATCACCAAATGTGTGGCAACACATGTTGTTTTACTAGAAAACTTTTGTTTGACTACAACATAATCTGTAATCCTTTCACATGAGCCTGTGTCTGAATACATGGCATTTGAATGCTAATTCAGGTGTCAAATCTATAAAAGCACACGTACATTTTAAGGATGAGTTGGTAAAACTCTTTATAATGCTCATGCTCACATAAAACGTTTGAAGTTTAAATGACACTTTCATCTCTCAAAGACTCAATATCTTGTAATGCTTTCTCTACATTGAACCGCAAAGTGACTGTGCCCTCTGGTGGTCTCTGTCAGCATAGCATTTCAAATATTGGGATCTCATATTTACATGGTTCACTCATGTTCCTCAGACCGTACCTGGACGCAGGTGTGGACCAGTGGAAACACATGCACATGTCCTTACAAGAGCTGCTCAACTGGCTGCAGCTAAAGAGGGAGGAGCTAGAACAGCAGAAGCCAGTAGGGGGCGACGTGCCCACCGTCCACCAACAGCTCCTCACCCACAAGGTGAGGGTACGACACGTGCCTTTCGCCCCTTCCTGAAGGCGTGAGAAATTGCATTCAGGATGATTTATGCATTCGGGTATTCATCGTCGTCAGAGTCTGTTCTGGTTAAATGTTTAAACAGATGGAGATGATATCTTGCGTAGGAGAGGTGCAAAATCCCTTGTCTCCTTGCATGCTTGTGCGGACCAATTAACATCTGCTAATGGTCGTCAGCTGTCAGAGGTCCACTGTAAACAGAATGCGGTCGTAGAAGAGTTTGTGTAATGAGTCACGCAGCTAGACTCCACACGTGCAGTTAACTGCGAAGTATATCGTCATACAGTAGGAGCTGCGAAGAAAGTCCCATCAAAAGTGTAATTGAAGAAAATGGATTTAAATAACAAACTGCAAAAAAAAACGTGTGTTGTTTTAGGTGTCAGCGCAATTATTCGAACCAGGGTTATGTGCATGCACCTCAGGGAGGCTTAAGCAGGTTCCAAAGGGGGGTTCTTTAAATGATTTTAATTGGGACTTGTTAAATCAATAAAGCAGTCATTACAGCTTTACAATGAAAACATTAGGGGTGTCAGAAGATTAAAAAAATCAAAAGCAATACATACCGTGTAATTAACAGCTTAACACATGGGCTACTTTTTAGGGAAAGAAAACTAAATGAAATGTGTAGGTTTAGTCAAATTGTGGATAGTGGAGTATCCGTACAGAGCACACACAAGCGATTTCTGTCCCGTACAGTTTTTATGATACTAATATCTAACTAAAGACATTTGCAAAATTACAGATTCAGTATTTTTTAAAAATTTATATTGAGGGGAGGCCACTTGTAATGACGGTGATTTTTTTATTCAATTTAATTCAATACAATATCACAATGTTCCACTGTTGCAGATTTACAGAAAACACATTGTAGAACAGACAGTAGATATACACTAATGGAAAAAAATGAAAGAAAACAGGAAAGTATGAAATATATAAAACATGTTGGTATAATGTTGAAATATTTCAAAATGGACACATTAAAGTGATAGTTCACCCAAAAATGAAAATTCTCTCATCGTTTACTATCTTTTTAAAAAGAAGATATTTTTATGAAAGTTTGTAACCGAACCGCAATAGCCCCCATTTACTTCTATTGTACGGCCACAAAACCAATGCAAGTGAATGGGGGCCAGTTAACAACATTCTTCCAAATATCTTCTTTTGAGTTCTGCGGGAGAAAGAAAGTCATACAGGTTTGAAATGACAAGAGAGTAAATTATGACATCATTTTTATTTTGGGTGAACTATCTCTTTAAGAGTTTGTTAATTTTTCGTCTCGAGTCTTGCTGATTGGACTGTGCGGGCACATCGTTAAAAAAGGGCTGCAAACCACTTTTATAGCTGTGGAATTTAAAAGCCTGAGAGCACAAAGAGAATTTGGGAATTTGTTTTATGTGAAAATCAACTGAAAGTTTCAAAAGTGTGAGCTTACATATTATAATTTAGGAAATTCGCCATCATTGTGATGCTAAGTACTGTTGAAAACAACTCCTTGTGCTTCACAGGGCTTCAGACGAGAGCTGGGTGCCAAAGAACCTGTGATCAATGGAACGCTTGACAATGTGAAAACCTTTCTTTCTGAGATGCCTCGTGAGGGGATCAAACAGAGGCCTGGTCAAAAGGGTATGAAATCTTTAATCCATACACATACAATTCAGCTTTGGTCCAGGAGGGCCACCGTCCTCCAGAGTTTAAATCCAGCCTCCTGTACTTTTCAAGCATTCCTAATCATAGAGTTATATAGTCGCTGCATGAATCGAATGTCAACGTTCCCGCCATATTAAGGAGATCAAGACTGCTCCATTAACATACTACCAATTTGGGTTTTTTTCACAAAGCACAGTAACATTTACATTTCAAACTCAATTTCAATGCTTGAAGCGTGACTGTTTTTACAATTCCCTTATGGCAAATATTTTCTGAAAATAACTTAAAACTCAACTTAAAGAAAGTAAATTCTGCAGCGAAGTAGCCCACCAGGAGTGCAGTTCAATACAACGTGCTGAATACTATAGACCACAGATGTTATGACCTGTTCTTGACTTCTTCTCTACATAGATGTAAGCCCAGAGGAGAGAGTTCAAAACGTGAGCCGGATACTGCGTAAGGAGGTGGACGATGTAACCATGCGATGGAAGAATCTGGGTCCAGCTGCCGTTGACTGGCAGAAACAGCTGGAGTTGGCCTTGGAGAGGCTGATGGAGCTCCGGGATGCCCAGGATCAGCTGGACTCGAAGCTTCGCCACGCTGAATCTGTGAAGAATTCTTGGAAGCCAGTTGGAGATGTGATCGTGGATGATCTTCAAAACCACATCGATAGAGTAAAGGTCTGCATCCTGTGTACACTTACAGTACGAAAAAGCACAATGGCGTCACTGCATCAATATATCGAGCCAGTACATCTGTTTTTTCTTTAGGGTTTGGGGTAAAATCGATAAAGGATTTTGTGTTTTTCCAGGCGTTCCAAGAGGAGATAGTTCCCATTCAGGATAATGTAAATCAGGTCAACCAATTGGCCTCCACATTTAGACCTCCCGACATTCAGCTCTCTCCAGATAACCTGAGAAGAATCGATGACCTCAACATGAGATGGAGACTTCTTCAGGTATCCGTCCCTGCTCTCCACGTCTTGCAGAAGTGTAATTACAATATCATTAAAAATATCAAATGTTCAAGTCAGGTCTCGGATTACATTCCGGATTTAGTTTTTGGCAAACGGTGTAGAAAAATGTTCTTGTCACCAATAGATGCAACAAGCATGCTAAGAGGAAAAATCCATACTTTAAAAGATCAAAGTTTTGACAAAACACACAGAAAGGGCAGTATTTTAATAAAAACAACAAGGACACTGAAGATGCAGTTTTTCACATAGGTTAAACATAGAACATAGTTTAAAAGATGTGTTTTTAGGTTACCGGAATGGCTTTATTTTGTGTTTTATATTGCTAACCCATATTTTATTTTGTTCAATTCCCCACCATTTATTTTTCAAAAATAAAAATGTAAGATCTCCATTGAAGAACATCTGACCCAGCTGACCACAGCCTATAGGGATTTAGGACCCCAGTCTCAAAATTTCTTACATGGTAAGCGTGTCTTTGTGGTTCTGATTTATAATATGCAACTGTGATGTCGCTTGTATTACTGCAATAATACAAGTAGCGTGTGCATGAAATAAACCGAGAAATAGTCTCAAAAACATAAATAACTGGTTATTTCAGTTATTTTGTCCTGAGTCAAAAAAAGGACTTTCACTTTAAATATAATGTAGCATGACATAATGTAATGGACTTTGTGTAATGGAGTTGTTCGATCGTTTACATAAAATGTGTGTCATTGACTCTGTCTAGACAGAAAAAAAGGCTTTCAGAGAAAACTTTGAGGTAATTCGAATGCGTTTCTATTTCTGTGAACAGCATCTGTTGGAAGTCCTCTGGAACGCTCTACTTCGCCCAACAATGTCCCCTATTACATCAAGTAAGTCTCCATCTCACTCAAGGTCCACACTGAATTAAGACATTTATTTCTGATGCCATGCAAGCTCCCCGAGTAACAAATCTATCAGAGCTGACGGCACACTACCAAAGAAAAGTGATTTTCCGTGACCTTTTTCCAAACGGAGATCTCAACCTGTAAAATTTGTGCAGAATAATCTAAGATGATAAATCAGCCTCTCCTGACAAAGCGAGTTGTCAAAACACAGAGCGGTCTACATCAGATATGGTTTGAAAGTTCTGCACGTACTGTAAATACATTACTGCAAGGGTTCTCTGCTATTGAGTCGCAAACAAAAAGCACGTCTTTTGCTGGATGGTTCTGATACGTTTATAGCGGGGAAACCAATAGTAAATGTAAATAATAAAATAATAAATTGGCTTATCAACTTTAAAAGGATGGAGAGAACGCTTGTCATGTCTTCTATTGCCAAACTTGTGTGGGAAACCTTTTTTTATGCAAATCCACGTCATTTTGTAGAAGCTATATAGACTGTTTCAAAGCAACAACAAAAACAAAAGTAACTGCGCATGCTCACGTTTCTGGACTGCCCTTAAATTCCAGGACACATTCGCAAACAACAGAGTGCCTGTAGATTATTTCTGATAACAACCAAAAGAAACCGAGAAGAACCATTACTTGGCTAAACTTGCCTCTCCATATTTCGAATTTAGACTGCGATACCAATCTCAACCACTAGATGTCAATATACCATAGGGTTTCTTTTAATTAAAATAAAACTAAACTACAGGACCCATTCAATATTTTAATAAAATGAACATACATTCAAGAAATCGTTTATTTAATAAAATGATTATTCATAAAAATAACAATTTCAAATTAATATCAACATAAATTAAATAAAATCAAAATATTGTGCAATTCAACTGTGCTAAAATAGTGGGATTATAACACCTATTAGGTAAACCTTTATATATAGTTTTATTATTAAACGATAAACAAACACAGACTGGAACTTAACTGAAGTCCAACCGCGCGTGTCTGATGAAACGGTCTATAACCCGATAACAATACAATGACATAAAACAAGGTGAGTCAGAGTTTAGCTATTATGATCATGTGATGTTGCTTTTGAGTAAACCATTTCTAACGATCTAATGATCTTCATGTGATCAACGGTTAATGATCAACAGTTTAATGAACAATGGAAAGTATGTATGTAAATAAACCAATGTGGAACCAATGGGCGTCCCAAAATCCCTTTTTGTAAATAGAACTACTAAACAGATTCAGAGTCTGTAATTACTACTACTTGTACTAATTGGAAAACATAACATTAGAATTAGCAATTTGGGCTGTTTCTGAGAAGTTACCGAAGTAACAAGATGGCAGGATGTCTGCAAAAGTAAGTGTGTGAGTCTGAGAGTGAGTGAGAGAGAGAGAGAGAGAGAGAGAGCGAGATAGAGAGAGAGAGAGAGAGAGAGAGAGAGAGAGAGAGAGAGAGAGAGAGAGAGAGAGAGAGAGAGAGAGAGAGAGATGTGATTACCTGCATCTAACGTGATATTAAAAGAACAGATAATTTATATATCATAGAAATCATCCCAAAGCTGTTATGGTCCTAATGTATTCTGGTCCCAGCATTCCTGAAATACCTTGTCCAATCAGATTTGAGGACCGGAACAAACTGTACTACCTCTCAGGCGGGATTTAAGGACTGTAACTAAGCGTTGTATAAGTAGTAAAAACATTGCTGTATGATTTACGATCTTCATCTCTTAAACACTTAAACTGGAGATGTTAAATAAATGTGACATAGCTACTGCTTTAAAATTATGCCAGTTGTGTAGTTCCTATAAAGTAACATTTAAAGTATCATTTATATTCACTGTAAGTCACTTTGGATAAAACGCATCTACCAAATGCATAACTGTAAATGTTGATGTTAGCAATTAATGTTTTTAAAACGTACCCAATAATGATTCTTACCCATAAACTCAATTGCATTTAAAACTGTAACAAACTGACCGAATTATTGCATGTGATGTAAATCACATTTTATTTCGAATAAAGGCAACACTAATGCCTCATAAAATGGGCGAACTATACTTTGGCACCAGCTTTTGTCTGTGGATAAATAGCCCAACTATCCCACCCTACCTCTAATAGCCCTCCCCATTAAGACAGTAAAAACTGTTCCTTTTCAAACAAGTGGCTGTGTTCCAAATCCTAGTGTCCTTTCTACCTAGGCAGCATTAGAGGTGAGTTTTTGAGGGGTATCACCAAGGTTATTTTGGTTTTACTAAAATTAAAACTTTGAAAGCGTTTCTTTATTGAAATCAAATCAAATATGGGCCTAAAAAGAACTTCTTAACTTTTACTTAATAAAATAAACGAAAAATGCCTCAGAAATAAACTTTGAAATAAAAATGTATTAATCTTATAAAAAAAAACAATAATAAAATGATGAAAGCATATAACAAAGTTGCTTAATATTTAACAAAAATTAACATAAAAATAAAAAGCTAATTTAAAAACATGAATAAAAACTAAATAATCTAAAATCAAAACTATAAAATGGCCATAACACAATTTGGGATACAAGAACTTGCAAAACTGTGATGTAAAATGTTTTGTGTTTAGCATTTTAGGTTATTCAGATTTCCTCATCATGCCGTACTTTTAATTAAATCATAATGTAGAGCCTATGTTCAAAAGTTCAATGACCACTGGCCCTTAAAAGCTGTGTTTGGTATTTCGATTTAACCGATTTGGGGAATTGTGAGCATGTCTGATTTTTTTATTGAAGAATTCTGTGCATCCTAGAATCTGATCAAAAGTGTTTTTGGAATAGTGGCCGCATCGAATGTTCGATTAGAGTATTTTTTTTACAACCGTAAGCGTTCAAAAGTGAGATGGGACGATTATTGTTGGATTGAAAGGATTTGGGGAATTTTAAGCATTTTGCTCACCACGCAAGCTTTTAAATCCAAACTCGAATGCGCCCCCGACGTCTTAACATGCTGTCTACATAGGCAGCTCGCGTGGCGTTTGAGACACAGCCTGTAAATGAGTGAGCGAGAGGGGAGCGAGGGGGAAGGGAGCAGGAGGAAAAGCTCCGCCTCGTCTGAGCCGCTCTGGCTGAGGGAGATCGCTGGGAAGTCGGATGCTTTTTCGCTCGTAGAGAGGGAGCACCGCGGAGGTGATTCGCCCAAAACAACATCGACCCACCGGGATTTTAAGTCAAACACATTGGATACGGCGCTCGTCGAGAATCGACATGAGGGAGAACTTGCGAAAGTAAGTGCAATGCCAACGCGAATAAATGTCGGCTCGCGCGAGCGGAGGACGCCGGAGGAGTTCAGCGATCCTCCATATGCCGTATAGGCGCTGTTTCTTTCCTTTTCTTGTTGTCATTAGTCCTTAGCAGGTGCTTGTTCATATATATTCCGGGAGCAGATGCGTCCTCGTGTTTCTACGTCTTGGCGACGTGCATGTCGATCATTTGTTTGTTTTTCCATCACTAAACATCCGAATGCACCCCCTGCCATTCTCGCCTAACGTAATGTTCGTGGGGTTACATGGGATGCGTGTTTATAACGAGGTTTGGCCTTTAAATCTTCATATCCGCGCGTTCCCATAAGTAAGCATTGAAGTGCACGTTCATAATAGCTCGAAAGCCATACAGAAGATCACCCACAAACAACATACTTACTGCGTTTTCATTCAGACCCACATATTAGAGGTGTCTGCATGAATGCATGCGTGTGTGGGTACCCGGAGCAGTCGGGTGCATGCGTGCACGTAGGTGGGTATTCCTGCTTCGCGTTCAAACCCACATTATCGCTGTACTTCCGCTTGTGGCAGTGCCTTGAGATGTGCAGGTATGGAGATATCGGTAGGAAATTTGGCATCAGGCCACTGGCATGCTTCACCGACTCTACCTCAATCTAGGGGGCGCTGGCAGACACCGACTCCAAAATGCTCCCTGGGAAGAAACATCTCAGTTTTGAAACTAGTGAGCTGCCTGTGATGCCCGAGAATGCCGCCTAGGTAGGCAGATCTCAGCCCGTGTGCCCAGCTCAGGAATTTTAAAGGGCCGTACTCAATTATGTGCTTACTCGTCCTTTTCAAATACAATCTCCACTGAGCACTGGACGGAAGCATGGGTTTGTTATGCATCGGAATGCATTCACAAATGCCATGCACAAGTTTTGTCCGTGGTGGCATTCAGAAGCTTGCTGCAGTTTACAAACAAATAACCTACACATTGAAGTGTTCTATGTCCAAAAGTGTGAATTTCGACTCTGTATTGGGTGTGCATCAATGCTTTAGGTAATGATTTTATAGTTCCTGATTAATAAAAAGTGCCATGGCAGTATCGTGGTACTATGATGGTGTCAAAGGGTAAAATCATAGTACTGAATCACCAACATGTGATATAATATAATGCGTTGATATTAACAGTTTGATATATTATGTAAGGGATAATGTACAGGCAGCCGGTTGTTATCGCAGAAATAAGACCCTACGGTGTGATCACACTGAAGGGGCTTATTTCGCGATAACAGCCGGTTGTTTGTACGTTATCCCGCTTGTTACACGGCTACTTGCCACATGAGTAAAAACTGGACATGAAATGTCAATTTGAAATATGTTGTTAGCTTATTTTCTACCGAATGCCAACCTTCCGCGAGGAAGAGCCATTTACTTTCGGTTTTAAGGTAAGAAACGACTTTCTAATGTCATGAACAGGCAATTTGGTGTAATTATTTGTAAATAAAATGTCATATTAAAAGACATATTTAATTTAGGAATTCACCGATCTGTACATTTTGGCTGATAAGGATAACCAATATTTCTTTCGCATTGGAAGCCGATAACTGATATATGCCCAACATACAGATATCTAAATATTAATATAAAATTAACACTGAAACAAAAGGCAAAAAGTGGACAACTGCAGAAAACGAGGAAACAATTATCTCCTTTTTTCCCCTGAAAAATCATGTACCAAGCCTACTTTACAATAGTTTACGATTCTTTAACTTTCAAACTTTTCTGGTATATTTTTGATTCAATAAACAAATTATAGATGTTCTTCCAGAGCAACCCAGAAAAATGTTCTTAATAGCCACATGTTTAACAGGTCTCAAGACGGAAGCATTCAGACAGTAGTCTGATTCAAACAATATGATTTTGTTCCTATAATTTACACATCCATAATACCTACATCAACAACGTTTTGCTTATAGCAGAAAGTAAATGATCATTACAGAAAGACAGTGCTGTACTGGGCTTTACATGAAAATGATAAAATATCGGCCGATACCGATATGGCCAATAATTTATCGTGCATCCCCAATTTAATGCGTCAAAAAACCTCCGGGTAACCGTTTGTAATTTGTTTTGAGAGGTTGTTATCTGGGAATAACGAACCTGCAAATATCGCGACTGACCAATCAGAATCAAGCATTCCGACGAGCCGTGTAATAATAAAATCTAAATAAAGTCTTAAAATCATTTTAGGCTGCTACAGCAAGTGGCCAAAAACATGATATCTTGTCCAGGATTAGCGTGGTACTTTCTGTTTGTGGTCCTGGTGTGGTTCAGTGTGTTTTTTTTACAGTTACGCTGATTTCTGCAAGCTGTCGTATACTCCTATACTTTGTCTTTGGATAGCTTTGTTCTTTTCTATAAAACAGTGTTTAAAAGTTACTTTCAACTAGTTCTTGTTTACGGCTGAAAATCCTTGTCCGGGCGTGTTTTTTTCCCCGCTAAAACACTGTAGGGTGTAGGTATCATTTATAGTTTTTTGAAGTTTCTCGAGCTCATTAGAATTCTGCAGAGCCACTCGGCTGGCTTAAGCCCCCAAATCACAAAAACATCCTGGCCCATAGCAACTCTCCGAAAAAAAGACTCGCTGGTGCAAATTGCATTTCCATTAATGGACTCATTTAGGGTCTCTTTTAACAAAACAAGTGCTTTTGCGAACTTAGAAATTCTAACGTATGAGCTTCAATTGAAGTGGAGATCCGCCGAGGACTTAAATATTCAGCACTGCTCGTGTAGTCAGATGAGTTGCAAGGTGAGCTTTTGAAGTTTGGCAACTAGAAATTAGGTGGGGATTTAATGAGGTTCTTTCAAGAACATACCCAGAATTCTTTGGGTATTATATTATACAGTTTTACCACATTACCATCCCAAGCATATTTTCTCAAGAGATTCAAAAATTGTATGTTGATAAAATTAAATAAATGTTACAGAATCATATGGGTGAGTTTTATTGATAAAATAATGGAATGATGATTGTTGTCATATTAAAATAACTGGCACATCTTGTTTGAAGTTACAAATTATCATACACAGAAAACCTAAACTACAGTTAATAATATAGTGTTGGCTGTTGTGGTTAAGATTACTTTTTTTAAGGTAAAATGACTTGTGTTTATTTTCTATTTCACGTTTTCTTTTACAGTCATCAGACCCAAACAACATGTTGGGACCACCCAAAGATGGCGGAGCTCTACCTGTCTTTAGGTAATTCTCATCTAAAGTGTTTTCTTAACAAATAGTTACATTCCACAAATTTCGCATCTTCATATACTGTCAATGAATTTGCCTTCAAGTGAAATGTCTGATTGTTAGATCAAACATTTAGATCAGTGCAGAATTGAATAGCTAATTGGACGCTTGATGTTTAGTCATATTCCAACAAATAAGGAGATCAAAATGAGAACAAATTGAAAACGATCTGATGTAGAGATGAGAGGTTTCACTGGCAGCAATGAAACGTTGCGGGTTTCGTTTGGCGAAATTAACATATTTGGTTTCTCTCGGTGAACAGCGGATCTTAACAACGTACGGTTCTCGGCATACAGGACAGCGATGAAGCTCAGACGGATGCAGAAGGCTCTCTGCTGTAAGTCAATGTATATAGCTCACACAACACTGTTACTTCTAGTGGTAAACAATCCCTTGCTCACTTGTGTTTGTATGGGTAGTCGAAGAGATTGAACAGAACAGTTTGTTAGGTAGTAGTGCACATGCATTTAATGTGCAGGTCATGAGGTATTCTAAGAATGATGTTTAACTAAGCATTTCTTATTCATCTAACAGCTACCTAGAACACCATAGCTAGGGCTGGGTATCGAATCTGATGTTCCGATTCGCAAGCTCTCGATTTGATTTGATTCTCGATTCGAGTCAATGATTATAGATTTAATACAAATCCTGTAGATATTTCTAAAAAAAGATCAGTAAATATCAGATTGCAATGAGTCACAAATCTGTATAATAAACTTTAAACACACTTAAGTATATTGAAACCGAACAGTCGCATACCTTGATCAAACAGGATCAGGTTCATTTACATGAAAGATACAGTACAACAATAATTTCACAAAATTAGCTGTAAAGAGAGGCTGCAATAATATAAACCACTGCCTATTGTGTGAAGGTGATGTTAAATTCGACGACACACGCCCCCATGCCATGTTAATTATGCAATGAATGAATGATATACTCCCTATTGTAACTTCCACCAGTTGTAGAAGTAAACGTGACCTCTAGTGGATAGTAGTAGCAATAACATTCACGTTAATGAATGTTCAGTGCTTGTGGAAATTTGAAAGAAAAAAAATAGATTCACGGCTTTTGAGAATCGATATTGAATCGACCGCATTTAAAAAATGTGCTTTGAACCACTCAGAACACCTTGGTAACTAGTGTGCTGATGCTCTAAAAGAAATGCACCTTAACAACCTTCAAGCAATGTGCTTAAAACCATTCACAACATCTAAAGCAACCACATAGCAACACCCTGGCAACTACCTTGATCAGATTAGTAACATGGATAACTAGTCTAGCAATGCACTGAAACAGCGCACCATCTAGCAAGATCATAGAAACCCCATAGCATTGTACTAAAATGACTCTGAACATCTTAGTGACTACATAGCAACACCCTAGATCACATTAGTAACCTTGATAACTAGTCTAGTGATTATCTGAATTGCTGCTCCTTAGCAACACCATAGCAACAACATATAGCAACGCGCTAAAACACCTTAGCAACCTCATAGCGGCCCCTGGCAACAATCCAGACCACATTAGTTATCTAGTTAACCAGTTTAGTGATGCTCATAAGAAATACATCTTGACAAACATCTAGCAACACCATATGGCAATGTGTTTAGAAACTACATAGCGACACCCTGGCAACCACCCAGACCACAGTAGTAACCTCAAAGCGTTATTTTCAAAACACACTTTAGTAACCTTGCTTGTTTTATTACACACAGTGGATCTGCTGGGCATGCCCGCTGCTTGCGAGGCCTTTGAGCAGCACAACCTGAAACAGAATGAGCAATTTATGGACATCATGCAGGTGATCAACTGTCTGACCACCATCTATGACAGTCTGGAGCAACAGCACAGCAGTCTGGTCAACGTGCCGCTCTGCGTGGACATGTGTCTCAACTGGCTCCTCAACGTCTATGATACGTAGGTTCAACCTTTTTTAAGGCTTGCTTGTTTGGAAAGTAATAAATGAAAACATTTCTGAATCAGAGGAAGAATCAGGGAGTTAGAATCGGATTAAAATCAGTTACATGGCTGTTCAAATGTTTATAGTCATTTACAATTTTCGTCTGTCTTTTCACCACATTGTAGATTAACAATGAACTCTATCAAACTAGTGGTATATTTTACCATCTCCAAAGAAGTCACCATTTGCTTAGAATTAGCTAATATCACCCACAGTATCATTCGAGTTCCGTCTTAATCTGGACCCTTATTTGCTACTTTTTCTTCATTATTCGGTACAAGGTATGCATGTATATGTTTAGACAATTATTGTTTTAGCTCAAAGTTCATGAAAAGCACTTAAGCCAAGTAACCCCAAACTTTTGAACAATAGTCTAGAATCATTAAACTGATAATTCGCACAAAAATAAAAAGTGTGTCATTTACTCACCCTCTTGTCATTTCAAACCTTTATGACTTTCTACCGCAGAACACAAAAGAAGATATTTTGAATAATGTGGTTCACTGGCCCCCATTCACTTGCATTGGTTTTGTGTCCACACTATAGAAGTGAATGGGGGCCAGTGCTATTCGGTTACCAACATTCTTCAAAAAAACGTATTTTGTGTTCTGAGGAAGAAAGAAAGTCAGAAAGGTTTGAAATGACAAGAGGGTGAGTAAATGATGACAGACTTTTCATTTTTGGGTGAACTGTCACTTTAAGTAGGAATCCGATTTGAATCAGTAAGTTGAAATCAAAAGAATCACTGAGTGTAAATAAGATTTGAATCAGTGGGGTTTGGAATCAGATGGAGGTAGTGAGTATAAATCAGATTTTAAACATTGACTTGGAATCTGATTTGAGTCACTGAGTTTGGAATCAGATAGAATCAGTGAGTATAAATCAGATTTGAATCATTGAGTTAACATCGGGTTAGATTCCGTTCCTACATCCGAATGTGCCTAAAGAAAGTACCGTTTTGTTGGATCTGCACCTCGTATTTTTTCAGTAGAAGTGGGAAACCATTATGATAAGTATATGAATTTCAAATACTATTTAGGACTGATAATATGTGAATTGGGATGCAGGAAGTGTATCAGATTAGAATCAGCGAGTTGCTCCTCTGCAAGTTTTGTTTTGTGGTCACATGGAGCCATAAATCACTCAGTATTTGCACACAGAAGTGGTAGATTCCACAGAAGACACTTTTCTCACCCCCAAAGTAAACCGAGAGTAGAACGTTAGAGGTCTTTGCATTCTGTGAAGACAATCTTTGTTTCTATAGCGTAAACAATACATTTTCCAAGCCTGTTTTCCGGATGTTGCTTCCGTGTTTTTTTCTGGATCTTGTCTCTTTATCTAACCAAAAGATCATAGGAGCATTAAATGGTCTCGCTTTAGTCATTTGTCACCTTGATATTTATTTTTTTCTCCGCAGAGGACGAGCCGGAAAGATTCGCACCCTATCCTTCAAAACTGGAATGATCTGTCTGTGCAAAGCTCACCTTGAGGATAAGTACAGATGTAAGTTCCTCTGTTTATCTTACGTGCTTTTTATGTCTGTAAAAGAAAAGTCAAGTCATAATAAAAGCTGAGATATTCGCTCTGTTTATCGCAACATTGCATTCCCGAGCTGTTTTGACAGCCTCTATATCTCACAGGGTGAGGTGCAAAGTGTTATGTTGGGGTTTTTTTGTACAGTTAGTTTTTTCGGCCCATTATTTTAAAATTATTTTTACTGTTGTACTCCAGGTCTGTTTATTGCTCTCCGCGGTGTCTGTGCTTGTCGTTTGTTTACACTGCTTACCCGTAACAGCACAGTAAACACTGTTGTAAAGTTTTGTGGTTTGCTCATTTGAAGCGTGTGGCACAGTATAATGTCACAGCTGTTTAGAAATGCTTTAAAAGTGTGTAGGTGACGATTTACTTGTGGTGTTGCCACAGCAAAAGTTTTTTCTTGTAACTAGCGGGGCTTGCATGTGTAAACATCCCTGTTTTACTTGAAAAAGAAAAACGAATTTTATGTATAAATTAAGTTTAGATTAATAACACACTGTAAGGGTGGGCGATCTGACAACTGAAATCACAATTGATTTGAATGCGTTAATTTTACGACATATTGGTATATGACAAATAAACAAAAACTGTACAAATTTTTACATATTTTAAAAATTGGTATCCAATTGTCACTGTCAGAATATTCTAGAAATGACTGTAGCACAGGGAAGGTGCGATGAAGCAATGGTGGGTGACTACATCTGGAACTTGGTTCGTGAGGACAGTATTAGTCATAAAAGACAAAAACAATCAAATGTACACTTCTGAAGTTTTGGGCGACTAATTTTTAGTAACAGTTATGTTAAATGGTTGTTTTGAGCTTAGTGTTATGTGCCAGTACCGAAATGTATAAATGTGAAAATATTTTTTGTTTTTTGTTACCACCGTCGATGGTAAAAAAAATTGTGTTTTTTGTATTCAGCATGTTATACTTAATAAAGAAACAGTAAAAATTAAAGCAGATCACAAATTGTAAACAAAGAGTCATTTTGTTCCGCAGAACACAAAAGAAGATATTTTGAAGAATGTTGGTAACCTAACAGCACTGGCCCCCATTCATTCTATTGTATGGACACAAAACCAACGCAAGTTGGTGCCAGTTAACAACATTCTTCAAAATATCTTCTTTTTTGTTCTGCCCGAGAAAGTCATACAGGTTTAAAATTAGACAAGAGGGGGAGTAAATGACGACAGAATTTTTATTTTTGGGTGGAGTATCACTTTAACACAATTCACAGAGATGATAAGGGCTTTACAGAAATGCTAGAAATATACTATTACAGGGTGTTTTTTCCCTACCAATTGTGTCTTTGTTTTAACGGTGCTTTATTTTTGTTCCTGTGTCACTTTGCAGTTTTATTCCGAGAAGTGGCCAGTGCCACAGGTTTCTGCGACCAGCGGCGACTCGGACTCCTCCTGCACGATGCCATTCAGATCCCTAGGCAGCTTGGCGAGGTGGCGTCCTTCGGAGGAAGCAACATTGAGCCCAGCGTGCGAAGCTGCTTTCAGTTTGTAAGTCAGTGCCACGTTCAGTAATCATATTGAAAAGGAATCATTCCTGGTTTACGGTTTCTCATTGGCCTATTTTTGATATATTACAATGGAAGGCTTTTTTACGTTCTTCAAAATATCTTCTTTTGTGTTCAACAGAATAAAGACATTTACAAATAAAATGTTCCTTTTGGCCATGAACTGTTTGGTTACAAACGTTCTTCCAAATATCTTGCTCTGTGTTCATCAGAACAAACAGATTTATACAGATTTGGAACAACTCGAGGGTGAGAAAATGAAGACAGAATTTTCATTTTTGGGTGAACTGTTCCTCTAACTGTGGTGTGGGAGATTTATTTTGTGAACAATGGATCATTGCTGGAAAAATTGTCGTACTTTCCATTTAAAACAAGGAATATTCATTTTCTACATGTTGACTAGCCTTAGTTTTTTGTTTCATATTGTGATTGTCAAGCGTAACTTTCAGGATTTATTGCGATATTTCACAAACATAAATCGTATAATTCCCTTTATGTATTTCTTTTTGTTTCTAAAACATTACCCATTGTAAATGCAATTTAAAGCGGTGTTTCCTCACAGAACCTTGAGTAATTTTTATTTTCTGCTTTTAATTCGAAGGCCAATAACAAACCAGAGCTGGAGGCTTCGGTCTTTCTGGATTGGATGCGTTTAGAACCTCAGTCAATGGTTTGGCTCCCCGTCCTGCATCGCGTGGCGGCTGCCGAGACAGCGAAGCACCAGGCTAAATGCAACATTTGTAAAGAATGTCCTATTATCGGCTTCAGGTACGGACCTTTCTTCAGTGCTACAATTCTGGGCGACTGATTTCTCTTCGATGCTTTGAAAGTGTCAGTAGTTAGTTTTTTTGTGCAGTTTTAAGCATTGCACCAAACTTCAAGGCAGGTCTGCTTTCTGTGCGACAGCTGCTGCATTCATTTTCTTCACTTTTATTGGTGAAACGCATTGAAACAATCCTGTTATACAATTAGGCTAAATCTTATGTTTTTATGAAATTTTATATGTTTAAGTGTCAATGACATACTCACCTAAAGGATTATTAGGAACACCTGTTCAATTTCTCATTAATGCAATTATGGTGGTGGTGTAATGGTGTGGGGGATGTTTTCTTGGCACACTTTAGGCCCCTTAGTGCCAATTGGGCCTCGTTTAAATGCCACGGCCTACCTGAGCATTGTTTCTGACCATGTCCATCCCTTTATGACCACCATGTACCCATCCTCTGATGGCTACTTCCAGCAGGATAATGCACCATGTCACAAAGCTCCAATCATTTCAAATTGGTTTCTTGAACATGACAATGAGTTCACTGTACTAAAATGGCCCCCACAGTCACCAGATCTCAACCCAATAGAGCATCTTTGGGATGTGGTGGAACGGGAGCTTCCTGCATCCCACAAATCTCCATCAACTGCAAGATGCTATCCTATCAATATGGGCCAACATTTCTAAAGAATGCTTTCAGCACCTTGTTGAATCAATGCCACGTTGAATTAAGGCAGTTCTGAAGGCGAAAGGGGGTAAAACACAGTATTAGTATGGTGTTCCTAATAATCCTTTAGGTGAGTGTATAATGACCACTTATAGTGTTATGCGACCAATAATATCAATAATTGTATTAAATTTAAAATAAAATATTTTTGGCTCAATTATGAATCACTGAAACAGTATAATATGTGAATGGCATTTAAAAAACCTTTACATCAGTTGTTTCGATTTTCAGCAAAAAAAGGTTGATAATTTTTTAAGGCTATGGCCAATTCACAGATAAAAAACACTTAAATCACTTAAAGTCCCTGTGAAAAGGAAGTTGCGATCGTTTTTGCTTCCGTATTTTAGAATTCCGTACATTCTAAATGTTTGAATAACAGATATTATTAATTTATTTTAAAAAACCTTCACGACCCTTTTTCAAGTCAGCATGACTTGTTTTTGTGTATTACTGGTTGTAATGTGCACCTTTAAAAAAAATCTAAATCTTTGTGAAGACTCTGGTGAGAGCAAATTCAAAACAGCTCCACCTGGAGGACCAGCAAGTAACACGAGACAAACCTTCATGCATTCCATGCATGTTGCTTCAGATCCGTGAAATTTCAAACGCTCCGCCAGCCATTAAAGCGTTAAGTGACCTAACCGCCTGTGTCTGATCTCAACAGGTACCGAAGCTTAAAGCACTTTAACTACGACATCTGCCAAAGCTGCTTCTTTTCTGGCAGAGTAGCCAAAGGTCACAAGATGCAGTACCCTATGGTGGAATACTGCACACCGGTAGGTTTATTCACATCACTTTCTGCGTGTTTGGCATACCGCATATATTGCATTGCATTTATGTGTTTGCATGCATGTTTTCATTTTAGACAACGTCAGGCGAGGACGTGAGAGATTTTGCCAAGGTGTTAAAGAACAAGTTCAGGACAAAGCGCTATTTCGCCAAGCACCCCCGCATGGGTTACCTCCCCGTCCAGACCATCCTAGAGGGAGATAACATGGAGACGTGAGATATTGTTTTCTGCTTTGTGTGCTGCTGTTGGCGGTTTGTTATAAACAAAAACAATGTTTATGGTTCATGGTCAAAAAACTAATCTTTTGTTTTTATATACTGCATTGTTCCTTTGTCTGGCTTGTTTAACATCACACTGTGTGAATATAGTTTCTGTTAAGGGAGATAAATTAAACACACTATTGAGAATGGGATTAGTTTTTGTGGCATGCTGTCGATTGCTTCGTAAAAAAATTTGGACAGTAATATATTATTTAGTGTAATTTAGCAAACAAGATAAAACGCTTGGTTTAACTGAAATGACAAGAATTGTAAGAATGATAAGATTTTGCTCTGTTTTCCTGTTTGCATTTGTAACATGTGTTATTTGTATTATGCAATGAATATTATAATTTCATTCCCCCTTTAGAGGAGCGAACTGGTGTTAGCACAGTTCTGAATCCATATGCACATTATTACAATTTTACCCTGTTTCGTTTTTCTTCTTCATTTCAACCCCAACACACATCCAGCAATGACAAATTATATACAATTTATAACAACACAATTTTCTTAAGAAACCCGATAATGGACACACTTTGGCATTAGAGACCTACGCTTCACTTTATTGACCTTGGTTTGTTTGACACTTTATTGGGTCTCATGTAAATGGGTTTGTGTGTTTGGTGCTTCCTAACAAACGCCCGTCCCCATCCAGCTCGAAGTGCATCTATTTGTCCTGTCCATCATCGCATCTTTTTTTGTCTTGCAGTCCTGTAACACTGATCAACTTCTGGCCTGTTGAGCATCCGTGAGTACTTCCAGTACATGTGCACACCAACATGCAACCACATTTGGTAGCCACATTTGTTAGAAGCGACTTTTACATTTTATCCAAATGTTTTATCTATTAGGCAAATGCTTTTTTTTGGAGTTAATACATTTCCAAGCTCTTTCATTTTAGCTACGGGAACACTACAGGAACTTTTACAGACAAGTTCTTACTGTTGCCAAGTAGTAGCAGAGGACAGTGTTTCTGCACACACAAACACTAATACACACGTCTAGTGAATCATAAGTAATGTTTGTGTGCGATTATCTTTAGCGACCTTTAGTCACATCAGTTAAATTATTTAAGCATATGAAGAGTTTGGGTCTAAAATGTTTCTATTATTATGTTATCATGTTTTTAGTGTGTTAGTTAGCAGTATTTTTTTTGTTATTATGGCTCAAATCGAAACAAACCAACTTCAGCTTGATTGATACTAATTAGAATGCACAAAAAAAACTGATGATTTTTGAAAATGTTTTCAAACAGAGTAATCTCACTTTGGAAACAAACACTTCATATATTTATATACACACACACAATAGTTCACAACACACCAATCTTCCATCATCAGAACTGTGAAATATTTTGGAACGTGTCCATCTCATGGCTTTTTCTCACTCATCTGCAAGATTAACATGTTTCAGTTGTGAAGGTTAATATGAGCTCCTTTAAAGTGATAATTCACCAAAAATGTAACTTCGTTCATCATTTACTCACACTGCAGTCATTTCAAACCTGCATGACTTTCTCCATTCTGCAGATATTTTGAAGAACGTTGGTAACCGAATAACTAAGGCACCAACTGACTTACATTGGTTGCAATAAAAGTGAATGGGGGTCAGTTAACAACATTCTTCGAATTATCTTCTTTTGTGTTCTGAAGAAGAAAGTAAGTCATACAGGTTTAAAATGATAATAGGGTGAGTAAATGATGACAGAATATTTTGGGTGAACTATCACTTTAATTGGGGGTTTATGTGAATCTTAAAACATCTGGACACTGGCTATGTTAATTATACATATATTTTTATGGTTTTTTATTTTTAAACAATTTTTGGATAAAATTACCTCATTTAACTAAGCTTTTCCCAAACAGCAATATGCAATTTCACCACAGGGGGCAGTGTGTTAACATAAAATAGAGACATGGTGAAATCTGCTCAATTTCTCAATCTCTATTCGAGATATTTGTATTATTTAATGTGCACATGGTTTTATAAGCCTCCGTATGGATCTCCATGGCAATCTTTAGTAATGCTCAGTGGTTTTAGAAATGTTGTTTCTCCACAATAAAATATTATTAAGCTGTGATTTCCAAAATGTTCCTCTTTTGTCTCTGGTAGACCCGCGTCATCCCCGCAGCTCTCCCATGACGACACGCATTCACGCATCGAGCATTACGCTAGCAGGTAAGCCTTTTAAAAATACATTGAAAAGTTGGTATTTTAAATGGGAGGGGTGGAGTGAGCCATTGGTTGCAATTCGCAACCTCACCGCTAGATACCGCTACACTTCATACACTGGACCTTTAAGACACTTTATTTAGCAATCAAAAGGAAGGCAAATTAACAATTTCCAAAATTAAAAAAAAATAATTTATCAAAGCTGTCCAATTGTAGGCACTCTTGGAACATTTATCAGCCAATCAGAATCAAGAACTCTGTGAATATTTATACACCGTCGTTTTCATGGTTGTACTTTTTAAACTGAAATGACATGTTGTTGAGAATATTTTCATAAGACAAACTAACATTTTAATCTTTTTTGTGTGTGCGCAACTGCGCATTTGTCTGTCTGTTGCTTGCAGAGTTCAGTAGTAACAAATAAAACGTGTTTGTTTAAAATGAAGCATGTAACTGTATTGACGTGAACGGATCCAGCTGGCATGAACGAGTGAGGAATGATGTTGTGTTTTCACAGGCTAGCCGAAATGGAGAACCGAAATGGCTCGTATATGAATGAGAATGTATCGCCCAATGAAAGCATGTGAGCCTGCAACTCATTACACTTGATACTATTAATACAGTAAAAGAGTGCCATTTTGTACGTGAAAGAAACTGCACATTACTTTCTTTCACACTTCCTGTGGCATCTTCCAGATTAGTGTGATATGTGACATTTTAACTACTTGTGGTTTGATAGAAATTTAATAGACTAAAATGCTTGTTTTTGACACATTATGTTCAATATAGGTTGCGTGTTTTTCGTAAAACTTGCCACCATTTGCTATTAACGTCAAGCTATTGCTTGGGATTCGAACCCACAACCAGAAACCAGAGCTAATGCTTTTTTACCTGCATTTTAATGATTTTATTTAAATAGCCCTTTGTTTTGGCACAGATTTTGTGGGTCGTTTTTGTGCTCCGATTTGCCTATTCCTCTTAGTGACTCGTCTGATTCCCCTCAAGGTAGCGAGAGTTAAAGGCATAAATCTTAGGAATTCCCCTCTAGGAGTTAAAGGCGGCAAGCGGTAATTGAATCTTCATTGAACAGTGATCTGTGATATGGGACCCGGAAATGGCAGTGTATGTTGTGTTATTTGAAGAGATGATGCATGCATCTGCTGATCCAGCATTACTGCCAGAGTCTGAATCAGAGCTCTCCGCTCAGCCAACCTCAAAGCCCGGCTCAGATCCTCATCTCCATGGAGTCAGAGGAGAAGGGAGAGCTGGAGAGAGTCCTCAACGACCTGGAACAGGAAAACAGGTCCGACTGCATTACAACTTCCAGAATAAAGCTTTCTCTGCTCTGTTTGCTTGCATAAATATTTTAAATGAATTAAGCGAGCATCATAACAGCAAATCAGCCCACTTTTCGTTGAAGTACTACAATGATTTATTCAAATACTGTGAAGATCCAATACTGTCTTTAGACAAAATGTAAGTGTAGTGCACAGCATGTTTATAAGTGTGTAGTGTAGTGTAGTGCACAGTACGTGTATAAGTGTGTAGTGTAGTGCACAGTATGTGTATAACTGTGTAGTGTAGTGCACGGTATATGTATAAGTGTGTAGTGTAGTGTAGTGCACAGTATGTGCATAAGTGTGTAGTGTAGTGGAAAGTATTTGTGCCTTATAAGGTTAGTGGTAGTGCCCCTTTTCCAGTACTTGTATAAGTGTGTAGTGTAGTGCACAGTTTGTGCATAAGTGTGTAGTTTAGTGCAAGTATGTGTATAAGTGTGTTGGGTAGTGCACACTAAGTGTGTAAGGTAGTGCACAGTATGTGTATGTGGGTAGTATACATTAAATGCATAGTATGTGCATAGTGTATAGTGCACAGTATGTGTATAACATAAGTATGTGTAGTGTATAGTGCATCATTTAGTGCATAGTGTAGGTGTGTAGAATAGTGCACATTAGATGCAAAGTAGTGATCCTCACGGGCCATAGTTTTTTACTACTTTAAGTGTGTAGTATTGAGCGCATCATTAAGTGTATTGAGTAAGTGTGTTTTGTGCACATGATGATGCATATGGTATGTGTTATAGTAATATTGTGTATCTTCAGCTAACATCATTAAGTGTGTAGTGTATAGTGCACATTAGAATGTGTATAGTGTACAATGCACATTAAGTGCACAGTATGGCGTGTATTGTATAAAAGTATAGTTTATAGTGCACATTAAGAGCATAGTGTGAGTACATGTGTATAGTACAAGTGTAGCTATAGTGTATAGTACATCATTTAATGCAGTGCATAGTGTCAGTGTAAAGTGGATAATCTGGAACATGACTTTATTTGTCAGCTTGTCATTCTAAAGTCGTCGTTGATTTCTAGGAAACTACAAGCCGAGTACGATCATCTGAAAAAAGCGCACGACCACAAGGGACTGTCCCCGTTGCCGTCGCCCCCACAGATGCTGCCAGTCTCACCCCAGAGTCCACGAGACGCCGAGCTGATCGCAGAGGCCAAACTACTGCGGCAGCACAGGGTCGTCTGGAGGCCAGAATGCAGATCCTGGAGGATCATAACAAACAGCTCGAATCACAACTCAAACGCCTTAGACAGTTACTAGAGCAGGTGGGTGGAAGCATATCCTTAATTCTTTTTATTCATAAACATACTCGCCGAATACAGTGAAGAGCGTCACTTAGGTGTCGGAAAAAGAAACAAATCATCTCCAAGTCTAAACATTTGTGCATTGAGGCTCTTAAATTGATATTTTTCTGTTAAACAACTTGCCTCGGTGCGTTAGTGATTTTCCACCTGTTCATTACATCAGTGATGCAAGATTTTTGTCTCTTTATTGCATGTTTGATGATTATAACATTGTGATTTGATGAACATTCATCATTTAGATTTATTCATGTAGATTATGAATATTAGCCAAAGAGACTTGCAATGTATACATTTTTTCAGTATGTTTGCTCCCTGGGGAATTGAACCCATGACTTTGGTGTTGAAAGCACCATGTTTACCAGTTACCACAGGAATGAATATTACTCAACACGATTCAAATCTATATGATAAACATTGTCATGAAAAAGCATTTTCGGTTAAGAATTAGTTAAAGAAATATTTCTGAACTTGTTTGATCTTATTAAGCTATTATAAAGGCCACTTCTAAAGACCTTTTGTATAGTTTTAAAAGGTGCTCAAAGTAACATTCAAGGTCAAATATTTCTCTGGGAAAAACGTACCTTTAACGTTTATAAGTATGCATTAGATTGGAGAAAACTCCATTCGAGCATGGAGGAAAGACTTTTGGTGGCCGTTATGTTTAATACTACAGATTTTATCTTGATAACCCATGAATACATTATTCTTTGGATTATTATTGTGAATATGTCATGAGGCATCAGTAACCCAAAACTTTCTTAAAGTGCTGCATTCACACCACTAAGTGCCATGTAAAATGTCTACAAAAATTACTTTGTGCACCTTTATAATGTAGCTTTGAATAAATACTGATCAATTTGGGTGTGTTTATGGTCAAATGTGTTTTTATCATCAATGGAAAAATATTTTGTATAATTGCAGTTCTGCATTTACATGTGCATTTTTGTACAGTTCTGTAAATGTAAACATGGATATTAGACTTCAACATAGTTTGTCTGAAATTGTTCTGTTAAAACATATTTTATCTGCAAACCTGTGGAATGACAGCTTTTAAAAAGAATTCATTGGATTGTGGGGCTGTTTAGGTTTATATATCTGAGTTTTAAGGTTATCTTTATTAAGAAAATAAAACAAGCCAAAGAAACTGTATTTTTGGAGGAATTGTTAGTTGATGGTCTGTGATTTTATTTACGTTTTCAGTACCATACGAGCATATTCATATTTTTCTCTTCAAAACTCGATTTTGTAAGGTGTATGAAGCATATTAACACCTTTGTCATATTTTAATTTTCATAATTTAAACATTAAAAAAGATTTTCATCAGTATTGTTTTTGTTGTAAAGAATTGCTTGGAAATGTTTTATAATTTAGTTTAATTTAGTCATTGATATGAACATGATTATATACTTCCATTGCAAGTGCATTACTGTAATATGTTTGTTTCCCTGTAAATCAAAGGGATGGAGCATGTTACCAAAATTTTTGATTAAACTTAATGAGTATTTCTTTCAATTATATATATATTTTGCACTGATGTAGCCACCTTGGTCACAAATGACATTGTTTGACTGTATTGTATCGTATTGGCCGCATTGGTTCCACATCATTTTCCCCTGTTAAACAATATGGCATTTTCTAAAAAGAGAAATTAGCGTTTAAGATCTAAATGAATGTTTGAAGAGACTTGGCATCCTTCACGAACCTAATTTTTTTCGGACATGTTTGAGAGGTTGTTTGAAGTCACATTTGTTGACTGAAGAAATTGTGCGTGCCTTGTTGCATACAGTAACTTCTAAAAGAGCATTAGTTGACTGTGGGTCTCTGCCAAATGGAATATATATCGCATTTGTTTTTAGAAAGAACTGCTTTTTGTGTTCTTTGTGGACCCTTTGAAGTAAAATCTCACTAGACTTCCAGCGGCCGCCTTGGCTGAAGCCAGAAGAACAGGAGTAAATACATATAAATGAGCTCTTCTTTCGACATCGTTTGAAGCCATTGGCTTCACTTCTCTATGATGTTGTTTTAATTTGGTGTCTACCGGACATATTCCAAGAATTGCCACAAACGAGTTTGTCTTTGCAACCGCAGGTACTTATTTGTCATTCTTGAGAATTTTATTATTCATTATTTAATAAACATGTTTCCATATTCATTTCATGTGAATGTGTTTCTCTTATGAACAAACGGAAAGCAGATTCAACACTTTTCATGATTTCAGCATGCTGAACTGATATTATGGATTTATGTAGGTATTTCAGAAGAGGGCAGTAGGAGCTTGCGTTATGAATTGTTAATGTCGCATGGCTTAAACTTGCTCAATAAAGCATGTGTGTGGTAACTTTAAATAGTTTTGCAGTGACAACTATTTCATCATGAAAGTGAAATATTTTTAGATGCTGGTAGTATTATAGTAGTATTGCATGTGTGTGTGTGTGTGTGTGTGTGTATATATATATATATGAAGGGCTCTATGAAGTCTGTTTTATTCTTCCCTAAATTCACTTTTGTTTATCCCCAATTTTTTTTTCTTTTTTTTTTTTCTTGAAGATGTGTTCTCCTGTATATTTGCGCCAAGGGTAAATTTTACAATTTAGTAATTTTTTTAAGTATATTCAGTGTAATACATCTAATAAACACATTAATATTGACCATAAAAATGTCATATTCAAAAAAGAAATTAAAACTATTAAATGGGAAAATGAGTTTGAATAGCAGTACGGTCATCACTAAAATTCACAGGACCCTGGACATAGTTTTTATGGATGGACCCTTTGGATGCTTTCAACAGTCTTGAGTAAAAAAACTGAAAATACATCTTTATATTTTTGCCTAAAAAATTGTTTGCAAGCTTGTGTGTGTGATTTATGTTCAGCCTGTGTATTACTTTAGTGTTTGCTCAAGGATTTTGTGACATTTGTAAAAGAGATTGTGAAGAACACTTGCTTGAACACATGTGAAATTCAAGAAATGTGTATTTGAGATATGTCTTTGCTTATATTCATTTTGTTAACCTTTTCTAAACTAAATATTGTAAATTCCATTTACTCTGAATAGAAAAATCCAGAAGACAAATTGTATATATTCTCGGTTAAAAATCAATTGACAGTCCTTGGGGGAGAAAATAAACCACCAACAACTACTCAGGCAACCGTTCTTATTTCTGCGTGGGACTTTATAAAAATAGGCTTTCAAATTAACTTAATTAAAATGATTTCAACGAATGTTTTGTTAGACTAGTTTGGAAATGCTTGAGTACCCAGTACTTCTTTCTCCAGTCCCCTGCCTAATCTCTATGGTTCCTTTCTACCTATGTCCTAGCAACAGACTGAATCCAAGGTGAATGGTACAGGCCTGTCCACACCGTCCACTGCCTCACCGAGATCTGACACCAGCCTGGCCTCACTGCGTGTGGCCGCAAGCCAAACCACAGACACCATGGGTAAATGTCCCTAACTTCCAGTTTAAACCTAACACTTCAGATTTATAAACCTGTATTTAACTTTAAAATTAACATTAAATTTATCTCACAACTAACAGTTATTAATGTAATCCTGGCAGTCTTTTTTTTATATGAATTTGGAGAAACCTAATTCTAAGCAAGTAACTTTCCTAACATGATTGAATTAGTCTTGACTTCTGCGGTCTTTTTATTATCATTTTAAAGCTGATCTCGAATGAAAGGATTAGGATGTTGAACGGCCACGCGTTTGTTGCTTTCTGAATTATATTGTTTGTATGCAGATAAATAAAGTTTTTAATATAGACCCCTTTTATCTAATACTGAATACTGTTCGAATGTATTAATTTGTTCATTAATTACATTTTTGTAATTAATTGATATGCATCGTTATTATCTTTCCTTTTTGTACTTGGCTTGAAGCCCAGGCTGGTTTCAGCAAAGGATTTTCAGAAGCTATTAAAAGAGGCAATGATATCTTATTGTTGTCAATCAAAAAGAGAGATAGCTTTGAGTGGATAAAGAAGTCCATTTTCCATTTTAGCCAACGTTGTGTTCGTTGTCTTCAGATTTGAGGTAAACGAAGGAGAAAAACAACACCTTAGGATCCAAAAAGGTTTAAGCAAAACCCAAACAACAAATACTGAATTATGGTTGTAAAATACTGAAAATAAATATTTTTATCCTCTTTAGAGTTTCCTTCCTGTTAAAGCTAATTTTTCCTTTCAATAACAAACATTTAACGCATTTATTTCTTGAAGATATTTGTCATTCCTGCCGACAAAACCACAGTCCTTTATTAGCAACTAGGGATACGTTTTCAATTTTGAGGAATTTCCCTATTTTGATAATGAGTCACTAGTAAAATGTTTGCCCATTTTACATTCAATGAAAATGGGATTTTTTTTATTTATTAAAAAGGGAGGGGTGGATACTTATTATACAAATTGTATTGTGTTTAATGGGAAAATAATTAGGTAGTTGACATGACTTTTTAAACAGTGACAGCGGCATTACATGCTTTACATTATTCAAAACCATAAAAAAAGCGTTGTGCACTTTTTGTAGTTCTTTTGACCTCATCGTAATTAAGATGCTACATAGACTGTTCCATGTAAATTCCTGATGTTGCAAAAACAAAATATTATTTGTCAACTACCTAATTTATAACCTTTTTAGAAAAATTTCCTGTAAAACTGTTAGTAATTTGAACAATATCTTGTCCATGTGTAATAGTCTCCATACCTACAGTGATTGTCATCTAAAGTACTCTACACTACGGTTTAAGATCATTATGATAGAAAGTGGTATGTTTTAATGGATTCTTTGCTCTTGTTTGCTCTTTTTCATTTGTGTTGATTTTCACATTTACTAAAGCAACTTAAAGTCCCCATGAAATCAAAAATAAAAATACTTGTTTTTTTATGGAATATTTCAGTATTTATTATAAATTGTTCCTATGGGGGATTTTTTTGTTTCAATTCTTGCGCCCTCATTATATTTAATCCAAATCTGAAAATACAATTTTGTCACGTCACGCTGATTGCGTCTAGTTTAGACATGTATACATGTATATCCATAAAACATAAAACATACATGGTGTGTGTATATATTAGGGCTGGGACAATATATCGTGTAATTTTTATGCTCAGTTACTCAATGAATTACGGTTAAATGCCGCCACATCTGAAAGCCAGAGGGCGCTATCGAGTTGGCGTATTCTGACGCAACATAGTATACGCACATCTGAATCTCACGAGAAATTGTCCATCACCCGGATATTTCTCGCCTACTGTTTTATGAATACTAACGAATCGGACATACTATTTTATACATACAAGATTCTATAGTCACCTTGAATCTTTGTTACATGACACATCGGATACAGGGTCCCGGGTTTACGAGGCACGTTCTCAGTGTGACAGAGTGTTTGTTGTGTGTTCAGGTGATGATGAGCTGTCCAGTCCCTCCCAGGATGCAAGCACTGGATTAGAGGATGTCATCGAGCAGCTCAACTACTCCTTTCCACACAGCCAAGGTGACATTTAAGATTTTGACCAAACAGTTTCCCACCCCCACCCATTCTCTGACCTTTAGAATTTAACAGGCTTTTTGGTACTATACCTTTAAAACTTTTAAAGCTTCTCATCTTACCCCATCATGACCGAATGCTTATCTTAAAAGATGCTTTGTGATACGACCTCCTTAACTGATATTTGAATGTGGTGATGAGAGTATAAAGAGTTTTCTTCATCTGTAAAACTTAATTTAGCCGGACGTTTTATGAATGATTGAATTCGTTGAGTATATTTGAAACTTTTAATCAACCTTTGATAACATATCACTGAAGATTTAGGTGGCAGTAACAGATTTTGACAGTTTCAATTTAGGACGTCAGTAGTAATTTAAGCATTAAAAGAAGAAATTAACTTTGCAGATCAAAAGACCAAGTCCGTACTTATAACATTCCTCTGTGTATGTTTCAAATTTTTGCATGATCAAGTTCTTAAATCACCCTTTACCACTTTTATTTCTCCTTGGCTTTTTTATGAATTCGATGAAACACGCTTTTATGTTTTATGACTCTTAGCTGGATATTTATTGCAAGCAACCACGTAATTGCAAGGATGTTTCCTTAAAATTGTTTATTTATCCTTATAAAATAAAATGTGTGAATACCTAGTGATTTATTTAACTATGTTACATTTATTATTTTTGCGTGCAATACACTTCCAGCTTAGATTCACTTCTGTCTATCACCTACTCCATCTTTACTGATTTTCTTATTCTGTTTTCCTCTTTGTCTAAGGTGGACGACTAAGCCCATGAAAGGTTGGTACTGTAACTAACCCTTTACTTTCTTTCCTTTCTCCTCCACTTTTGTCTATAATTTTGTTCTTGGACTAGACTAGAATTGGACACTTTTATTGTCATTGCACAGCTGTAGAACAAATAACAAATGTAGCCATCCCACACTCTTTTGCACACACATATCATATTTTCAAACTAACTGGATGTCCAAACGTAGTCACGCATTGTTAAATTGTGTATGACGACACTGATAACGGATGTTTTATGCCTTTTCATCCCTCGCAGGTCCTAACGTTGGAAGTCTTTTCCACATGGTCGATAACATCGGACATGCCATGGAGTCGTTGGTTAGCGTTATAACCGAGGAGCGGGATTTAGACTGAAGATGTCTTCTCCTCTGTGCATGCTTTTGTAGTGTAAACAACTGAACAGGCTATGTTTACAACGGGCAAATCAATAAAAATCTATTTTTCTGAAGGATCGCGGTTCCACATTGTAGATTTGATCTTTGGTAGTTTCGGTAGTTTCTTACGGCAAGACGAGAATCGTTTATTACGAAAAGGTTTTTAAACTTCTATGCAATTGTACAAAAAAGAGAAAGAGCAGCGTGTTATATAACATGTAACGTCTCGCGTGCCATGTGTTTGTACAGCGTGGAGCGCGTTTTCAAAGTGTTTTATCTAAATGCGTGACTGAGTATACGCAAGGTGCTTTATCGACTAATTTTGTTTGTAACAAAATAACAAATGCATAATAAAAAGCGAGTCCGTCCTCTGTTTGCGTGTGCGAAAGCGTGTATGTATGAAAAACGATTGTGTGATTTATTTTTTTCCGTAGTGTAACCCGGCCCGTCCAACTTTAGCAATCGGCAAACATTTGTCATGTTTTTATGTCAAATCATAAGAAAATGGTTATATACTGGCTACCTCATAATGTTTCTATTTTAATGTCATTGAGAGAAAATATTACCACAGACAACAACGTTCATCTGATGTAATGTACATGTGTTCAGGACTAATAAGATCTTCATAAAAAAATAACCCAACAATTGCGGGATCCTTATTATTCACCATTGTAAGTTTGGAATGTAATTGTTGACAAGCATACAGAGTCCACAGTGCTGCTGTCATCATTTAGCTAATATTTACATGTATAAAAAATACATCTGTAGTTATTTATTACCATTGACATGAAAAACCTGCTAGCAAACAATAAAACGTTTACAGAAATCCACTAATAATAATAAAAAGCCGGCAAAATCTAATCCACTTTGCATTGTCACTTAATAAATCTGAGTTTGTGTGTCTGATATATTTTTGTTGTGTGTACACACACATATACATTATGATCATTTTTTATATATATATATGTACTGTATACACAATTTATGACAATTGCATAATGGTTTTGCACCTTGGAGAAGAGCATGTCCAGAGTATTACAAATTTACTTCCAAGATGTGCTATTTGATTCTAACCCTGAAATCATACGCTTTTGTAACTGCAAAAATTAATATTTTACCAGATGATGAAATGTAATTGTGGGTTTCTTGCCACTGCATTGGTTGATAAAAATGAATACACATTATGACCGCTATTTGTCTTTCATTATGAATTTGCTTTGCTGGTGAATGATTGCGTTCTCTTCTGATATAGACATTTAGATTACATTTAATAATTTAGTAGACGCTTAGTTTTAGGAATACAACGACTGATTTATCTTAAGTAGGCTATAATAATGAGAAATGCCAGTTATACAAAGTTTCAGTCACACAGTTCAGATGGTATAAACCAGTACACAGAGAATTTATTACAAGGAGATCTAGGCAGAAGGGTGTTTAAGAAGATATTCAGCACTTTCTTTTTAATGGAAATGATGAGGAGAAGCTGTTTGTCACATATTATTACACATCAGCTTTGTGTTGCTTAAAAAACATGGTGCTGAAATTGGAAACAAGCTTGTTTTGGGAACATAGACTTGCATCATTTTGTTCATGGTCGAGCATTATTACAGATCGAGTCAATCCAAAAGAACGTGTCATTTAAAAATAATTTCAATGGTATAAAATTGAAAAGAAAAATAGCTGATGCAAAATTTGGGAAATTGTGTTAAAATCAGTTCTGGCGCAGGTATCGAATATTTAAAAGAACAGAACAAAACAGCAGATGCAGTCACTCTTAAATACATTTTATACTGGTATTTCATTGATTTTGATTAAACTCCTAAATATGATATTCTTTCCGGTTTTTTGAAGATTTATTAATTTGTTCAAAGGAGTTATATTTGGTCTCATACTTAAATAATATTTTGATTGAATCATTTATTCATAATTTCACAGCTTCATTCATAGGTTAGTATGTGACTAGACCAAAATCCAGACATCCTTTATTTTTGTAACAGGATGACACATGACCACAGTTTGGGGCAATGTTGATTTCCAAAGAGCAGTCAAATTTCCCTGTTATTTCCCTGGTTTGTAATATTTTATCTGTACTTATAAAATCTGTATCTGTATTTTAATATGTCAATATAAAAACAAATACAAGAATAAAGTCTGTTTAAATAAAGTTTAAATGCACAAATGATTCTATAATAAATAAAAATACAAATATTTTTTGATCTTGCTTATCTTTCTCTATTAGTCTGTATATGCCTGAAGAGGAAGTCATTGTTACTGGTTCCTGTTATCATGTGACTCCGAGAGAGAGTTTAAATTGTCTGCCACTGTTTGCTCTGTCATACTGATCATTACAGTCATGTTTGTGGAGCTCAGACTGTTGCCTTTGATACTCTTTATGACACTACACGTTCACCCAACACATGCCGGTGAGTATTGTTTGCTAACTGTTATTTTAGATGATCGTGATGTTTCAAAAGAAGTTGTACAACGTGTTTATTTTGGTTCATTTTAAATTATATTTAAATATTGTGCTGACACTCAATGTAAAATATACTAAAGAACCATCTCTTTTCTTACTTTGAGAACCATTGAGACGTTTTTGACACTTTAGTCACACTTGTCCTGCATGATGTAATATATCAAAAATTGTACAAAAACAAATTATTTGGTTCTTAAACTTTTGTTCCAAATCTGTGTATATTTCTTTGTTCTGTTGAGTACAAAAGAAGATATTTTGAAAAATGCTTAACCAAACAGTTCTTGGCCACCATAGTATAAAAAAAATCTTTGTAAATTTCTTTGTTTTGTTGAATATAGGAAAGCAAACAGTTCTCGGGCACTTTTGACTAATATTGTCATTTTTTTAGACAATGGTGGCAAGAGCTGTTTAGTTACAAGCATTCTTTCAAATATCTTTCCCTGTGTTCACCAGAAAAAATAAATGTATACAGATTTGGAACAACTCGAGGGTGAATAAATGAAGACAGAATTTGTATTGTTTGTCGAACTGTCCCTTTAATAAATCTGCATTAACTGTATAATGTAATACCTACCGTGGTGGTTCTCTGTTTAACTTCAGTAAAATTGGCAGCACCCCAGAATGTGAAGATAACTTCCCTCAACATGGGTGCAGTTGTAGAGTGGAACTTTCTCTGCACAATTCTATGGATAATGTAACATACACTACAAGATATGGGTAAGAACCACATACAGTACACTCACTTTACACTCTACCAACAAAAAATAAAAACAAAGAACACTTAATAATATGAAAAATGTTATTGGACTGAAACTTAATTTTTTTGCAGAAGTTGAAAACAATAACCTTACTGTAGAGCGAACATGTTACCTGACGTGTTATTGTGCCGTGTCTGACATCCGTATTTTGGCCCTGCAGCTTGGGGAAAGATACAACTTACATCTGTAACAACTCTAAAGAAATGAAATGTGATGCGGGACAGTTGCCAACTGTATTCGGGAGTTACATTTTCCAGGTGCGAGCAGAGCATCAGGGACGGTTCTCTAAGTGGGTTAATGCAGATGCGTTCACACCTGATACCCAAAGTGAGTATATGAATTAAGCACTTCTAAAGTTTGGGCCTTAACTCTCTTTTTTAACTTACTGCTATATAACATTTACTACTTTGATGCCCTATAGCTATCATAGGACCCCCTTCTGTAAATCTTGTCATCAAAAACAAAATTTTGGAAGTGCACGTCCAAGACCCGGTGCTGAAAGTGGGCAGACTCAGGAAAGTTTACAGGGAAGTGTCTTATGTCATCAAATATTGGATCGACGGCTTTGAGGAATCGGTAAGATGTTTAATTGCACGTTAAAAGTTTCAGTATTGAATAAGATGTAGTGATGTACGTGTTAATGTAGCAATAAAGTCAGAAAAATGTTACTTGTTGCTAAAATCTTTGCTTAGCTTGTCAAATATTATGTACTTAAAGGTCCGGTGTGTCATTTTATTTTTTTGGAGGATCTATTAGCAGAAATGAAATATAATATACATAACTGTGTCTTCAAAGGTGTTAAGACCTTACATAATGAAGTGTCACATTTTTATTACCTTAGAATGATCTATTTCTATCTACATGTACATACACTACGGGTGTAACAGGAGCCCTAAATGGACCGTTGTATGAAATTCGCAACCTCACCACAAGATGCTGCTAAATTTTACACATTGGACCTTTAAAGTTGTTTTATTTTGTGCCTTTTTATACCACCAAATACATGACTTGAATCTTTTTCGATCAGTATTTGTGTTTCGTGGGGTTCAAACCCATGAACTTTGCTTTGCTAACACTGCCGATAGAGTTTATAGATCAAAACGAAGGCATTCCGCCTCGATGGAAAAGGTGATTTCCTGCTTGTCTCAACTGAAATGAACTCTGTTCCTGTAGGTGATAGAGAAAACGATTAATAACGAAGACAAGGAGGAAGACGTGAAGATGAGAGTAAAAGAATTGAGCTCGTGGAGCAGATATTGCGCTCAGGTGCGAATGCTTCTCAAAGACAAGAGAAATGAGACCCCATTCAGTCCGGCTGTTTGTGTGCTCAACGTTCCTGGTACGTAAACGTTGCTCATCTTTTAAACTGGATGTAAACCTTGAGCATCCACAACTCGACACTGTATCTATGTCATTAAACATGCAGCAGTCTGTTTATGATGTATTTTATGGCACACAAAGTCACAAGAACTTGTAGACAATTGATATTTATTGGTTTGATTGCTAGAAATAAATAGCTTGAATGCTTTTACAGACACCCTTTAAGTGACTTTCCACTCTGTTTTTATCAGTTCTGACCAGTTGCGTCATCGCTGCCGCTGTCCTCCTTCCTCTGGTGCTCCTGTTCTCCTGGTTGACATATAAAGTGAAAGAGTTTCTGTATCCTGAAACCGAACTACCTGATCGTTTTAGCAAGGTATGTATCTACTTCATCACGTCATTACATTAAACACACCAGTAGTTATCATATCTCTGACTGTGAAAACCATTAACATGCCATTAACAAACCATTTGACACTCTTTTCAGTTTGAAGCAATACAGCATACATTAAATCAAAAAGAACAGCTGGATAAAATAAGTGCCATATCTGAGGACCACTTTTATGAAGTTCCCGCTGTGAAAGCCAAGAACCCGGAGGACACGTGCTGTCTAGCTCCAATTCAAGAAGTGGAGTATGACTACAAACACCTGATCCAAACAAAACCAGCACCTACTTTCTACCCGAACCATCTCTACCCAATATGCTTGAAGAACAAGTTTGTCACTCATTTAAATCAACCTGGCTTTGGAAGTGCCATTAGCATTCAGTCTTACTACTACAATTTAGCTGATTCCAACTTTGATATGAAACATGCAAATGTTTGCTGAAGTAGACAAGCTAATATTTAAGGGTGTTTTGTTTACGGCGAATATTCCACATTATTGTGTTTGTTATTTTATATCTGGTGCAATGGGTTTTTACATACTTATCTCCTATACGACTGTAAATAAGTGCATGCGTTGTAAAGCTGTTTACTGAATGGATGACTGAATTGACTGATTGTTATTGTAAATAATGTATATAACAGTAAATGAAATTTACACAAAAAAAATATCTGTATCTGTCTGTTTACTTCTCTGATTTATGTTTGTGTTTCTGATTCACAATTACTGTAGCCTATACCACAATTTTATTTTGTTGTTGGGGATAAGCTGTATGACATTTTACACGGGTATCGTAAGCAAAATTAGTTTACCAACACAAGGATTTTTTAAATTTGCATATTACTTAAAAAAGCTTTGGGGACAAAAAAAGAGTGAAGAATTTTGTTCAATACAAATACTGTATGAAAAATGTAATAACGGAAGGGTTTTCTTTATTTTTTACTTCATTCACCTGTAGTTATTTTTTTTGTAAAGCAACCCTATAGAATATCAATATTATTTCAAGCTTATTAACTGCTCTGCAGAGCTTCCGGTTGAGGCACCTTTGTGCTCTTAATTTATCGGCACTTGTTGCCATGGTGAGGTGGATTGTTGACATGACTGCACCGGAGTATCAACAGGTACGTTCTCGCGAGTGCCTGCTTTTTGCGACAAAAATATCGATTCAGTTCAAACTTAAATAAAAGAGAAACGATACATAAAATAATAATTACATAAAACTATTGGCAAGAGTATGATCTGTTTATTGGTGTACTTGTATTTAGCTTACAAATGCTAAGCTAGCGTTTTTTTGTCAACAAACTCTTTAAAGGAGGCTTCCCCATTTTCGTATTTTTAATTCCTTTTAAGCTCTGATATTTGGAATAAAAGAGAACTTTGTTTGCATTTTACTTAACATCAGGATTGTTTATGTAAGATGCTAATCTAAATTAGATAATAATTCAGTTCAAATGACAAGTTACACAAATGCGTGTTTTTAAATGATGTTCATTGAAATACTATTACCAAGTTTAATGGCTTTTTTGTTGACAAGACTGTGCTTATGCTTACAAAATGTTCCCTGGGCAATATTCACTGAAAAAGTTTGATGTATGCCCCTGCTCTGTCTGTACAAAATTTTAAAACACATTGAAAATAGGCCTATTTCTAGATTAAATGAATGTCAACTGTTGTTTTACAGGTACTGTACTGTATTTATGATAAAAACAGCGTAAAGTCCAGTGATGGAGGTGGCACATTCTGCCCCCGAGACTTTCTCTAACAGCGCGAGGACAAGAAACCTGCTTCCTCTTAGCCAACTGGTAGAGGAGACCCGAAAAAGTGGAAACATCCCCCATCACCTGCTTGAAACCAGTGAGACCACAATTTGCTTAATTTCTTAAATATGTAATAAGACATATTTTATTACACCACCCATCATAAATAATGATCATCTTACGAGACGTTTGCCTTTTCTTTCAGGGGTGTTCACAAAATTGAAGAGTAACAGTGTAGTTCAAGCCGAGCCGTCAGAACTGCATTTCAGTGGCTTTGAAGTAGGGAAGGATTACAAGAAGATCTTGGTTTGTTTTTTCACTTGCTCGTCTTTTTCTTGCTAAAAAAAGTTCAAGGAATGTTCTGTGAATGTTTAAATGTTATTTTTGAGGTTTTGACAATGCTTTTCTTTCATCCGCAACAAAAGATTCACTATTTTAAAGGCTATTGTCGGAATCACATGAGCGGTTTTCCACTGGCATTGCACTGAGGTCATGGGGAAATATGAGTTGTAACTAAAACCCACATTTCAGAAGAGGAAGAAAATCAATATAGGAGGAAGTATGCTGAAATGATGAATGCTCTTTTGTCTTTACCAGAAACTTGTCAACATCTCTTCAGATGTGCTCAGTGTTCACATTCTGCCCCCTCAGACAAAGAATTTTCAAATTAAGTACACAAAAAAGGTAACCATCAGTTTACAAATATCACAATATTCTTAAAAAGTGGGTAGTGTATTTTGGAATCTCACGATAACGTAATGTCACATTTCACCCTATAAGTCAAAATAAACACTTTATATCTTGCACTAAAATGAATACCTAAAAGTGTACGTAAAGATTCAAATTGTTTTGTACTTGTAATTTGTCTTTATTTTATTTGTTGTTTATGTCATTTTAAATGCAATATAATTTCTTATTTATGAGATTTCTCCATTAAATTCATCCAAACAATGTTCAAGATATTAGACAGCCGATTGTTGTCTTTGTTCCAACTTCAGTGCCGACTGGTCCCGGGTCTCGCGTACACCATTACAGTGAACTTTCATCCGGACGAGTGGCGTTATTTTTGTGATAACATCAGAATTCACTGTGAGGTGAGAACATGTTCTCCTCTGATGTTTGTAAGCTGATAATGCTCAGGGCGGCTGTGATGTGTTCTGTTTTTGTCCTGTTGTTTCAGGCAGAGGAGAACTTACTAGTTCCTGTTCACGCATACCCTGTTATCAATGACCTTCATATTCCATCTCACATTAGTTTACCCCCTGTGCCACTTGGACAGAGGTAAACAAATATGAGATTAAACAGTATAGCAAATTGTATGCAAGGAAAATGTTTGATGATTCCAATGATGAGGTATTCGAAAATATTTGTTTTTTTTAGCATCAGTCATGTGATTCCACTTAAATGCAGTTGTCCGATAGACTTTGAGTTCCAAGTGCATTGTCTTCAACCCCATGAGGCCTTTACTGTAAGACCACTATCAGGTAACCAGCCTTCGTCTATAGGTAGTTGACAGAAATATGCAAATGTATCCTATGCAAATATTTAGAAAAAAAACTGACAATGAACAAGATAAATCTCTTGCTATTTTATATGATAAATAAAAATATTAATAATATAAAACAATGTAATATTAACCATTTGTTTCAAAATTTTGCTATGTCAACTACCCAAATACTGTACAAACAGTACATAACACTACATAGTACAATGTACTTAAATCATTTGGCTATCTCATAAATAGCAGATTGTCTGTGTGTTATTCAGGGATCATTCCGGCAAACGGAAAGACGGAGTTAAAAGTGACTTTTACACCTGTGCGATATTGTACAGCTGACATTACACTGCAACTGGTTATCTCTCAATTCAACTCTAAACCTGTTGTTTGGACAGTAACAGGGTCCTCTTCTCCATACCTGCCGGCCAGGTATTATTTGCTATTCATCTCATATGTCAACTTTTACAATAAATAGGTTGTCTAGATATTCCAAACCACTTTATTTCTCTATGTGCATGTGTAAGCTCTAGATTTCAATTCTGGCTCATTCTGTTTTTAAGGCATATTTAAGGGTTGGTGATTTAATAGAACCTAGAGCCCGGTTTTACAGACAGGGCTTAAAACTATTCCCAGACTAGAATGAATGTTTGAGCTGTCTTAAATGAAAATAACTTGCCCTGAAATATCTTGTCAGTATCTTGTCAATATATGTAAGTACCATTGTTTTGTCTCAAGATGCACACCAGTAAGGTCATTTTCTTAGGCATTTTTATAAAAGCGACTTAGATATCCTAATTTAACTAAACCCTAATCCTGGTTTAAACTAAGCCTTGTCTGTGAAACCTGGAGTAGAAGTTTGTGCTATAGACATGAATGATTTTATTCCACAAAGAAAGGGTGTGAATTTTGTGCTTCCATGCATTGCCTTTGGGATATGAACCCATGACCTTAAAGTTGAAAGCACTATGTTTTACCCTTTGAGCTACAGGAACACTTTGGCTCAGTCAAGCTTCACAATTTTTTTTAATACATTTTACCTTAGTAAAAAAGATGGAGATTGTGAGGTTGATAATGTTTTGGTTGGAGAGCAAAAGACTGTTGATGGAAAACCATTGGGATCTCATCATAGACCTAAAATGACTCTGTCCTTGCCTAAGGTAAGTGGTTATTTTATTGGGCTTCCTGAAAAGGCGCCTGCTGAAAAGTGTAGTTTTGAGTGTTTGTGTATATTTTGAAATAAAACTTTATTGTTCACTGAGCTTTCTGAATTAAATTTGAATTGAACGTATACTCTTTCAGCCTCAAAGTCATTCACCAAATTACATTAAACTAGTAAAGCACCTTGCTTTATCACAGAGTCACATTTTTACAATCATTTACAGGGTGTTGACAAGAAAAGAAAAGGCGATACACATCTTCAGATCTCCAACGCAGATATCCCCACAAATGCAGGTCTGAGTGAAATCCAAACACAAGACAAAACGTGATCTAACTTTCTGATCCAGAGGGTCTGTTTTCTTATGTTTTTTTTTATTTTATTTCTTTTGCTTTGTTTAGTTTAGTTTAGTTTAGTTTAGTTTAGTTTAGTTTAGTTTAGTTTAGTTTAGTTTAGTTTAGTTTAGTTTAGTTTAGTTTAGTTTAGTTTAGTTTAGTTTTGCTTTGCTTTGCTTTTTCAATGAAAATCAAATCCTTTCATTCACTTGCATTATTTGTAAATACAGATATATTGTAGACACTCTAATGTCCTTTAATGACATTAACTTATTACCTACTATGGTGTGTATTTTATCAAATATGTCATATTTTGAATTAAAAATATTTTTTATCATCTGACCACCATGGCCAAAAACACATTTAAATTATTTAATTCCTTTTAACATACAAATACAAAATCACATATAAATGTTTCCAAAATGAGATTCCATCCATATAGTGTTTTTGCAGTTCAGACTACATAAAAACTAACCAAATATAAGTCGATGTGATCACGGTGGTTTAACCCATTATGTTTTATTTGTTGAAGTTATGTCTACCAAACCTGTAGACCAGACCAAGAAGATGAAGGAAAGCACATTTTTAAAGAATGCGAAACCAAGGAAGAGAGACGATCTTAGCCGCTGGTGTGTTGCATTATTACATTACTGATACATTACAGGGGATACATTGAGAATACACGCAGTACAGTATCATCTTTTTAGGAAGGTTGATGTGGGGAATGACAAGCTCAAAATTCGGAAAGTGCAAGAAGAGGCAGTTGGTGAATGTAAAGTGAGCCATACCATCCACAATTAACATTTAAAACCATATACTGTATATATATATTTTTTTACTTGTCCAGCATTTTGTTCATTTTTAATGTGTGTTTTTCAGCTAAAATATAGTGGTAAATCAGTATCCGTTTCAAAATCCTCATCAAAACACTCTTCACAAAGAGTATTGAGAAATGCAGGACAGGTACATGAATTATTATTTTTATTTATTTGGAGTAAATGCATCTTTCTCCCTGAATCACTTGTCTGTTTGCCTTGAAAACCAAGTGTCAACTCTCTGTCTGTTCTTTGCATACTTACACTGTACTTAAACATAAGGGTACATACTTAAGTTGGTAGTATGTACTCCATTTTTTACTATCGTATCAACAATTTGCCAAAGCTTGTGACTCCCTTGAGCCTAGTGTTTGATGCAAATGTGTTAATCTATTTTAATAACTTACCTCACAAATATTTCATCTAATATATTGAACTGAAAAAGTCACAAATTCCACTCCAGTACACTTCTCTTTCTGTTACAGCTCCCACAATCTACTAGCCAGCTGAAGGTCAGATCGAAAGCTCTCAGTCTCTTCCAGCAAGCTGTTCGTAAGGTATACATATATAACTCATTTTGCACACCTAACCATGAGTTTTATTGTTATTAAAACATAAATATTTAACCTATTTTGTTATGGTGCTTGTGTACCACTTGTTGTACAAGCTACAATCCTAATAACCAGTAAATAAAATGCACAAATGTAGTAATAAAAGTGAAAATGTTACTTTGTGTTTTATTTCAGGTTGTTCGTCAATGTCGTATGAACAAGAGACTTCAGGCAGACAAAGAATCTGGTGAGTTGGGCAAATTTGCATACCTCTCAAATGTGGAAAAGGAAAATTGATATTAGAAGGAATTTCATATTCACTCTCAGGTTTCTCAGAACCTGTACTTGACTCTTTTTCTGTGAAACACAACAAATATTGAGAAATGTCTCAGTGGTTATAATGGAAGTCAATAGGGGCCAATGTTTGGTTAGCAACGTTCTTTAAAGTACCTTCTTCTACAGAGTAAAGTCATACAGGTGTAATGTGACATGACGGTGAAAAGTATCCTGTTAAAGCACTTAGTCTTTTTTTCCGACATTTGTCTCTTGTTGTAGATGCGCAACTTTTAAAGCTGACACCAGAAAAGCTTCTGCCCTTCAGCTTTCCTACATTTTACCTGAAGACCAACCGATGAACTTGTAAGATACATTGTAAATAGTTATTATTGAACTTCTTCAGTTCTCTGTGTTAAAATAATACTTCTGAACTATTTAGAAACCACCATGTTAAAGCAACAAGTGAAAGTCAACTGTAGAAAAGTTTAGAATTTTTTCTAAATCACGCCCCGTTTGTCTTGTACAAAGAATGCCAAGAAATGTCATTTCACGTTCAGGGCATTTTCTGTTGAGGATAAATCTTTGTTGTGGTTTTAAGGCTGTGAATGCTTTGGGTCGTGTTCCAGTAAGACCGCCCGTACTGGATATGAAACCCAGCACTCCAATATTCGATCTAAAGGTATGTGAATACACAATCATTTCCACTTCTGATTTCAGGGATTTTTTGTAAAATTGCTGAAAATCCATGAGGTTGCTCTTTGCCTTGAAAAGTCCAACGTGGTTTTACGAAATGTTGACGTTTAGTAATTTTTTGTATGATTCTATGAGTAACAGTAAAAAACAGGAAACACTTCAAAGCACAGAGGCTAAACATACTAAACCACTTCTGTTTTTAATGTCTTCGGTTATTAATGGGTTTATCAGTGGTATTTTTGAATTACAATAAAATATTAAGTAATAGTCTAGTTTACTATCACATAGGAAATAAGACCTCAATTGTTTCACTTAGACACCAGTGATATTAATTGAAGAAAGAAAATTCTGAGAAGAAGAATGTAGTAATTTTCTATGTTCTGTCAACACACAACGTCACAACATCTTACAGTGTCTCTATCTGTTCCAGTTGTGCAAAACATTGTCGCACATATTATTTTCGGTAAAAGAACGAATCAATTTTATTTCCCATAAGAATTTCTATAAAAATGGTTTATTGATTACTAAATATAGCATAATTAGGAATTTTCTTAAGCTATAAGAAAATCTACCGCTGAGCAAAACAACTTTAGTGTGTTGCTATTTGTTTGTGCTTGAATGTTCTCAGAATATGGTTACCACTAGACATGACATTAATGTCAGCTATATTTATAGTACTGAAAAGTTGTGTGGGATAAATGTATCGATCTGTAACCTAATGTACTATTTAGGTTCCCCAGTATTACAGAATTATGGGCTATCAGCCAGTATCTGTCTACGATGCTGCAGCAACCTTCATTCCATCTAACCTGATGAGAACATTACGCACTGGAGCGGAGGTACACGACACATTTATAACTATTGCCTTTAAATTCAGTCATTGTTTTTTATAACACATTCACTCCAGTAATAAAAATAAGTTTGTAAGCCAATGATTGTGCTCTGATCTGATCGATGTTGAATTTTTTATAGGATGAGCTTTTGCCAGTGCTGGCTTGTACATCTGCAGATCTCAGTGAGGATGAGCCGGAGCGGAACGCAGAGGAACATGAGGGATCAAATCAGGATTTATATCCTAGTCTAAGTTTCTGTGCCCCTGAAGCATTACTGAAACCTCCAAATGCCCATCCTCTCCAGATTTTTGTATGTATTTAGCTACCGTCTGTTATATAATCTCTATATAAATGTATTAGCACAGCATCCTTGTGTATTAAATCAGTTTTTATACTGTGTTATATACTATTCAATTCAATCTCTATTACGTCATAACATTTTATGACAGAATCCTGCACCCAACGTTTATGCTTTTAAACCGGCTCCGCTGTACCTGGAATGTGATCTAGACTTTCACCTGTGCCCGCTGCCACGACACACGTCGAAGAGCATGTATGCCCCGGCAACACAGAAGAAGTTTCTAGATAGAAAGGTGCGTTGGACATTTTCCTAGAAAAGAAAAACTACAAATAAGATCTCATTTGTTAATATCTTAGTTGTTTCGCATAGACACAAGCGAAATAGATTTTATATTATGATGAACCATATCAAATGCAGGATGTTATCAGAGGGGTTATGACATGGAAGAAGTTTCCTTCAACATCTTTGAAGATTTTATCCGGAATGTCAACCCTCACAGGAGACCAAGTCTCACACATGTAAGCACACAGACTTCCGTGCACCCCTCTGTTGGCTTACTCATTTCCACGTACATCAAAATATAACATTCGAGCATTAAAATGTTGCTTTGTAATGGGCAGGTCTGACACCTTCACTAACATATTGCTTCCTACGGAGGGCCCGCCCGCCCTTCAGGATCTGCCCGGCATCATCAGAAATGATATTCAACCTGGATTGTAAGTATAGACACAGTCGATCCATCTTTGTTATTCATTTGGGGCTGAACTCACAGTTTGGTTCCTCTGTCAGGTCAGATGGCTCCGACCTCCGTCTCACTCCTGAAATGGTCGAAGCGGAGTTTGGATTGTCTGGGAGATCTTCGGCAACATCTCTGAGAGAGGATGATGACGATGGGTAGAAAAACCCCTCACGCATTATTCCATCTGACATAATTGTGCCTTTTTAATCGTGGTTTAGCATGGATGGTAACCGCAGTCTTCTTTTTTCAGTACTCCAACACCAAAAGCTTCAGCAACAACCAGCAGGTGAGTGTCATCCCATCAGGGTTGCACAACATCCTCAATATTCATCAATAATCCACATTTGACTCCGTAAAATGATAATAATGTCATTACCAATTGCATTATGACTGACAGATGCAGCATAACCAGGATTTGCTTTAGTAAAGTAAATACAAAAATACATCACTTTTACAACCATTCACCATCATTTTCCAGATTAGCCCTTCCTTAAAGTCAATTCTAAAAATAGACTTGTATGTTATTAAAGTTCATAAAAACAAAATAGTTGTATCAAGATGATGTAAGATAACCTTCTTCTCTGTAATCTATTTTCTTTCCCAGAGAGCAATGTGAGCAGCCGCTGGAGTCCAACCACAACATCAGACTGGGAACAAAAGTTATGCAAAGTTATAAAGAATTAAAATCTTTAGGCAGGACCAGCAGCCGCTCATCTTATGAGAATAAATAGGATTCTTATCCTGGAATAGAAAATGCCATGTAACTGCTTAGTAAATTCAAGAATTTTTATTCCTGTTATTCAAGAAAATGTTGAAGAAAGTCAAAAATAGCCTTGAAGCAGACGGCGTCAGATCAGTAGTTAATTACAATGACCACCAGATGGCAGTCAATGTCTGTTACATGATCGGCAACAATACCCTAAAAAACGCACAGAACCTTCTCGTTCTTTTGTTTTGTGTTATTATTCGTTTCATACCTTTTTATTCAGTTTTCCCTAATAACCTTTTTTCAGTTTTCCATAACAACCTGCTTTAGTTTTTTCTTTTTCTTCCCCTGCAGCCCTAACTGAGTAACCGGAAATGTAATAAGTACATCTTAGCTATTAAAATCTTTAAATTTAATTTCTAAATTATATTTTTTTAGCAAAATGTTTTTTAATGCGGCCTTATATTTTTGGACATCACTATATGTTCTTATCAGATACATGCTCACCAAAGTACCACAACATAATTCAGCACTCCCATGTGTTACAGTCAGTGAGACATCGTATGAGATTATATTTAGGACAGAATTTTGAGCTGACAGAGTTTAATAGTGAAGTTTTAAGAAACAAAGACACAAGATGCAAAGGCCATTCTGGTGTGCCCCCAGGCAAATGTCATGCCAGCCTGCTCTGTCTGCCATCCAACAATTTCCTGCCCTGCTCTCACTAACAAATGTGCCTGGCAGTAGCAAACACACACTTTATTCCTGTCTCTGGGAGAAAAGGGAGGAAAGGCAGCCTCATTATCACCTTGTATTACAGGAAGTTTATGGTTGGTTGACACCTGTTCTCAGTCATGACATTTGCATTCTAATCGAGTCTTAAAATTGCATCTTAGCATAGTTCTGAAAAAAAATACAGTGCTGCAAAATGTGCTGCCATTGTCCCTCATAGTTGGAGGGTATTTTGGGGGGTGGTCATGGTCACCCATTCTGATTTCCACTTGCTCATATTAACATCTGTTCTCAGCTATTTTATATTATAATAATTTTTTAATTAATATATATATTTAAAAGATTTTGCATATTTTTTGTACTGAAATATAAAGGCTGCTCTGCACTGTACAATTAAATGGAATCGAATTGTGTAATAAACTGTGCGAAATAACGTTTCTCTTATCTCTTGAAGAGTCTTAAAGGGATGGTGTTGTGATTATTTCTAACGCTCTGAAGAATCACTCTCAAAACTGTGGGTTCCATTGCCAAAAGATAGACATTAATATCAAAGACACAAAGCCGAGTTGCTCTGCAGACCAATGGACGGAATACACTACAAGACTTTTGCTCAGATTTTAGCCCAGATTTTCAGTCCGGACTTTTTCAGATTTTATCATGTACTGTTTTCTATGCAAACGTTCAAAAAGTCTGCAAGTGTTCGATGTCTATTTTTTTTTTTAATCTGTTCAGATTTGAAAAGTCTTGTAGTGTTTTCCAGCCTTAAGGTGCATGCCACTATTATTAATCTACATAGGAAGAAGGGTCTATTCTCTTACAGCCTAATTTGGTTATAAACACATGTCGGAACAAGAGGCCTCTTCTTTCACAGCCTGATTTGATTTTAAACAATAGACATGTGAGCCGCAGACCCTCTGTCCCATGCGAGTAAACTGTCATCTCCCATCCTCCGTACGTGCAGTCCCAGAAAAATACATTATATAGAATAATTCAAATACATAATGGTAGAATAAGTTTATACATGCTGTATACGGGATTCTTTTTGGGTATCAAATCTTCTACAATAGTTCATCCAATATTGAATAATCTGTCATCATTTACTCACCCTCAGTTTGTTTCAAACCTGTATAAATCTATTTCTTCTGATGGACATAGAGAAAGATATTTAGAAGAATGCTAGTAAAATTCAGTTCTGGTACATCCTCCACTACCATAGTGGGAAAAACATATTGCATTTCTTTTGTTCTGTTGATGAGATATTTTGAAGAATTTAGGAAAACAAAGAGTTCTCGGGCACCTCTGACTACCATTTAATTCTTGCTATGGTAGTCAATGATGTCCCGGAACTGTACATTTCTAACATTCTTCCAAATATCTTTCTCTGTGTTCATCAGAACAAAGTCATTTATACAGGTATGAATTTACATGAGGGTGAGTAAATGATGACATCATTTTCATTTTTGGATGAACTATCACTTTAAAGCTACAAAACATAATAGCAAAAATCTCAGATTTAAAGCATGAAACGTGCTTTAAAAAAAGTAGGGCCGTTCTTCAGTGACTTTGTGCAATTCTCTTTGGGTTTGAAACTGCAACGTTTGCATTGCTGGTCCCTGTCCTTAACTATCCTGTTAGATAATTGCTGGACCACCTTTCCCCATAGACAACCAACAGATGTCTTGGCACATTAAGGGCAAGTCTGAACAGGATCAGGCACAGAACGACTGCACAGTATGATAAATCTGTATGTGTGTGTGTTACGCTCTAGAGGTTACGCTTTTATCTCCAAATGTCAAATATATCAAAACGCAATCTAAATTATTGATGTGGCTCTTCTTCATCCATTTATAGTTATGTTCTGTTTTATATTGTTAGCAAGGTTACAGCAAATATATTATTTTCTTGTTAAGGAACAAACTTGAGCTATTACTTCTATCATGGCTGGTGTTGCATGCAGATTTTTGTATTCAATTATATGATGGGACTATCGTTTTCTAAATTGTAATTTCTAATTGTAGCATAGCCCTGCAATGTTTTTGGGTGTGTACCATAATAATAACTCATTTGGATCATTTTCTCATAGAGAAGAGTATTATACATTCAACGCAACATAAAAAATCGAATTATGTCTAAAAAATTTATTGATAAAATGCACACAATAACCATATTTAGGAATTCTTTGAATGTGCTTGTGTGTTTATTTTTGCTTCATTTGCTTCTTTCAAGTCAATTATTGAAAAATGCAAAAACCGAGGGACATTTTAACCAGTTATGCTTAAAAACCTGCAGCAAGACATCTCACAGAGACTATAGCTGCACAATTGTCTCCTAAAAATCCAGTTTCCACTATTTTATTGGTTATTCTACCTGAAAGACACTGCAATACTTCATTCTGCAGCATCAAGAACAGAAGACGGCTTTTCTTCTGCATTTTTGTTCCAGATCGCTTCTAAAGGCCATGCATTAGTGAGACTGACTCGTGCTTACCTGCCATCACAAATTAGCTTTAGTCTCGTGAACCGCCAAATCTCTGATCTATAAATAGTCCGTGTTGCTGGACGTGCACTTCTCGGACAGGCAGTTTCTCAAAAATAACAATGGATTCCAAAATATGGGTAAAGGTATGCTGGCGTCATCGTGAGAAGTCCTGTCAATAAATCAATATCTGCACCGAACTATTTGTCCTTCTTATCCTCCACGACCTCTGACAAATCCTCTTCTCTAAGAGTCTTCACTCTGGCCTCCATGTTGGCGATCCGCTGTTTGATCTTGCCTTGATTTGATGTCCAATCTACCATAAGACGAGCGAATTTGGTCTGCATCACCTCTAAATTTGTCTCCAGCTCGCTCACTTTTTCCTCTAGGTCTTTGGGGTCGGCGCCAGCGTTGGCCGCGGCCTCGTCGATGAGATTGTCCTTCATCAGAATAGCCCTGCCTTTCTCTTCCAAAGCCTTTTTGGCCTCCGGGTACTCGGTCAGCGCCTCCATCAGGTCGTCTTTTGAGAGTGCAAACAGGTCAGAATATCCCACGCTACGTATGTTGGCAGTTCTGCGGTTTCCCGCTTTGCTGCCTTTGATGCCCAGGATGCTGATCTCGCCGAAGTAAGCGCCGTCGCTGAGGACCACGAATTGCGTGACGCCATCATCGGCCACCACGGCTAGCTTGCCTTCTTTGATAATGTACATCTCCCGTCCAATGTCGCCTTTTTGCAGATGTAGTCTCCGGGACTGAAGACCTGAGGCTGGAGCTTAAGGACAAGCTCAACGAGAAGACCCGCCTCACAATCCTGAAAGATACGCACCTTCCTGAGGGTTTCAAGATGGACGTTGATGGCAATCTCTGCTTTCAGCTTGTCTGGGAGGTTCTTGAGGACTTCCTTTTCATCGCAAGTTTTTTGCTCCGTCCAAAGGTAGTCGAACCACTTCACAACACGGGCCTCCAGATCTTTGGTGACCTTACGGAACTGCATGTACTGCTTGATGGAGTCGATCTTCGCCTGGAATTCAGCACGGGAGGCGTTCATGTTAGAAATCATGGCTCCGACGTTTCCGACGATGGTGGCGAAAATCAGCACGCCGATGAGAAAATCAGCAACGACAAATAAGTACTCAACATCTCGGACCGGAGGCGGAGTCTCTCCGATGGTCGTGAGGGTGAGGGTGGACCAATACAGGCAGTAGATGTACTTTCTGGAAAGACGGCCGAAGTCCGGGTCACTGATGTTGGGGTACACCCAAGTGTCTGATCCGAAGCCGATGGTTTTTGAGATGGCGAAGAAGATGCAGCCGTTCCAGTGGATGATGATGAGGATGTAGAGGACGAGGTTGCTGATCCGGAAGATGTTGGGAAAGTTTGTTCTGGTTTCAGTGCGGTCGAAGTACTCAAAGAGACGAGCCATCTTGAAAAGTCGATTGAATCTCAGTTCGGGATTGTTGTAGCCCACTTTGAGCATTAATAAGTCTGTCGGTATCATGGATATCATATCGAACTTGAATTGAGGTGACTTTTTGTAATGTTCCCACAGCTTTTTAGAATCTTTTACAAGTAAACCTTGTTCCAGGAAACCTGGGAAGACAATTTATATTCATTGTATGTCCTATTTAGCAATTAGATATGTTATAAATTACTGTATATTACATTTTTGTAACTGATAACAAAGGGATAGTTCATCAACAAATGAAAATTCTGTCATCATTTACTCGCCCTCTTGTCATTTCAAACCTGTATTACTCTGTAAAACACCAAAGAAGATTTCGTGAAAATTCTTGGTGACCGATCAACGGCGCTACCCATTGACTTTCCATACAATAGAAGTAAACGCGTCCCGCCGTTGTTCATTACCAACATTCTGGAAAATATCTTCTTTTGTATTCGCAGAAGAAAGAAAGTGATTCAGGTTTGAAATGACAAGAGGGTGGGTAAATAATAACAGAATTTTCATTTTTGGGTGAACTGTCCCTTTAAGTTCATGTTATAGATAAACACGAGTTACTGATCATAAAAAGATTTTTACCTGTCCTTGATCTGACAAATGTATCAAGGTAGTAGATGACATCTGAGCTATAGTCCAGCACAATCCATAAGATGGTGAAGTCATTCTGCAGCTCATTAAAACAGGCTCTATTTAGCAAAAACACAAAAACATTGTGTAAATATTTAGCTAATATTCACATGAATATACATGAATTCATAAATACAAGTTACAGAGAGAGGGGTCCCATGTAGCACTGAATTAACATTTAATATGAGTGAAACATATACAAATACATGCATAAATGTAGCATATTGTTGCATTATATTATTATGTATGAAGTACTTATATTTTGTTAGAAATATAAGAAACCATTGAAACCATTACAATTAATATATAGAATTACCTGGTGACAAGCATCATTAGGTTGTAAAACGTAGGTACTGCTACAATGGTCAACCAATGATAGTACAAATCCGTAGCAGGATCCATTATCCACACTTCTTTTCTAAAAGAAAGTGCACATACATTACAAAAATATGTTTATTTTAGAATAAACGTTTGTGTTTACATTATACTGTGCGTTTTAATTTTGTATTGATAAACACATGTTTATTTCTAAGAAAAATACAAAAGATAATATATGTTGATATATGATTTAAAGTACTGGTAGGCTACATCTAAATATTTCCTAAATATACATATACATGTATGTGTATGTTTTTGTGTTTATAAATACAAAAGTATCATGCACAGTACATATATTATGTAAACACAAACTTTTATTCTGGATGCGATTCAACGCGATTAAGTTTATTTATAAACAGGTGTATCGTTAAAATAAGTACTTGAATGTAACTGTGCAGAATAACTCACGGTTTCTCCTCTTCCTTCTTTTTATCATCTTTCTTGTCATCCTTCTTCTCATCTTTCTTCTCGTCTTTCTTTGGTTCATCTTTCTTCTCGTCCTTTTTGGGCTCTTCTTTCTTATCGTCTTTCTTTATCTCCCTGTCATCCTTTTTGCTGTGTTACAATAGATATTAGATCAGTATACACGTTTTATAATAACTCCAGATATTCTTTAAAGAGCACATGTAACTTGCACACATACTCGTCTGTATTGTTGCAGTTGTTCATATTGAGTGTTGCAAGTGGCCAATGACCAGCATTGTTGTTGAAGCTGTGAATAGAAAAGCATCATTAATAGTTGTATTCCTGTAATGTGATTTGAATTAAAATACTAAGCTTTAAAATACTAAACTGTTTTTAAAATGTATAAAAGGCTGGTAAACTTATATTAATTGAATTTCCTCAGTATGTTAATGTGACAAAAACATATTTACAATAGCACCCACAGTTATCCAGATATACTATATTACTTGTGGATAATCTTTTTTCGTGATGAATATTCTAGGACATTCATTAGTTTATAGATTATTGCTCGATTTCATGGTTTTAATACAGTATATCTCCGGTGAGGGTTGTGGTTTAAAGGGGTCATATGGCGCGAATACGTGTTTTTCTGTGTCTTTGGTGTGTTATAAGTTGCCCATGCATGTATTAGACTCGTAAAATTGCAAAAATTTAAGTATCAGAACAAAAGATACATTCTATATCAAAGCAAATGCTCACCCAGACCTGCCTGAAACGCCTCGTGTAACCACACCCCCACAAATCTACGTCAGTTCATGGACCGCCCAAATGTATACGCAAGTAAGGTGTGCGTACCTGTCAGTACAATTGCTTTGGAACCTGATGTTCCAAATATGGTGGGAAGCGTCAAATTTCCGTCACACACTTTCAGTATTCGACCAAACAATGCACCGGTTAACTGGCCAAGCATAGCACACCTTGCTTTTCAGAGCGTGTAAAAAATCTGCGGAATTATGTGGAAAATACAGCGTTTCTGATCCTTAAATCGTGTATACACATTGCATTACATCTAAAACAAACGATAATATTCGTTTTGGCCATGTCATACGACCCCTTTAAATCTCATGATTGTGAAACCGTGAGAAGGCAGACAACAGATGATTACAATGTTACAGCCGCTACAGTCCTCTTGGTCCATCTTCATGGCTTAAAAAGACACTTAATCTCACCGCATCAGACCTGACTGCCGCTTCGCTATCCATCTATTATTAGAAGGCCTATGTGTAGCACCAGGAGAGTATATTTGGAATCGATTCTGTCTTTACTGACTTTGTAATTACTGGAGTCTTTTTTCCAAAACACTGAAAAGCAAGAGACCCGTTTGCTCTCCACGTCTCATGACTCTTTTAACAATTGTTCCCCTAAAAATAAAAATTCTGCCATCATTATTTCACCTGCATATTGTTCAAAACCTGCATATGACTTTTTATGTGGAACACAAAAGAAGATATTTTGAAAAAATGTGTCTGCAGTTTGCGTCTATACAATGGAAGTCAATGGGGACCGCTGTTGTTTGATTATTAACATTCTTCAAAATATTTATTTTGTGTTTTGCAAATAAAAAGAAAGTCGTATGTTCTGAATGACATACAGTTAAATAAATAATGAAAAATGATGAATTTTCATGCATTTTTGGGTGAACTATCGCTTTAAGTGCATTTGGGAGATGGTTTGATTTATTTTACAATGGATACTCATTTTTTAAATCATTATTTTTGCCTTGGGACTTAACCCATGAGGGGCTAGCAGTAATTTATTCTTTTTGCCCCTATTGGTTTGCCTTTTCAACTATTTTCTCAAAGGTACGCACAAGATTCCTTTAATGTTGTTCCTCGAATTTTGCTGTCAAACACTTTGTACTGTGAAAATAATATGAAAACAAGTTGCTTGATCAAGGACCACAAGGCATAAAAAAGACACATCATAGGTGACCAGAACAGAAGGCAAATCAGAGCCCTATTTCAGAATCTCGGGTAAGAAAAGTGGTTTGAAAAGATATTAAAGTTGTATCTGTATAAATCTGTATGACATATCGCTTATTGCTCCTAAACTCTTTGTAAGTCGCTTTGGATAAAAGCGTCTGCTAAATGTCTAAATGTAAATGTAAAGTTATTGATGCAGTCCATTTCAAAGGTTTAAAAGTTTGATCAACATCCGAAGATTTGCAGCTTCTGGTTGCATTTTCCCTTACTTCCTGTAACGCAGTTGGTCCAGTCCTATGTCGCTCCACCATGCCTCCTCCTGTTCTCCAATGTCTTCAGGCCTCGCCGCTATCCTAACCGCAGCGCTGCGTTCAGACACTTGACATTCTGTGGACGTTCTGCCAAACTTCAGAATGAAATGGGATATCCTGAAAAGGAAGAATGGCCTTTTAAAATCCTTTACAGAACCTCTAACAGAATAAATAAAAAATAGATCTAAAAATAGTATCACCTGCCCATTAGTCCATAGCCTTGCTGATCACTTTAATGGAAAAAAGATGAATAAATGTGAGTAAACATAACAGTTTACAATAACTGCCTTAAATATTATAGAGGGCATTTTCTGTGATGATCTCTGCTGACCTTTCTCCTCTCTCGATCCATTCAACATCTGGCTCAGGAGTAAAGGCAGATCTTTGTGACGCGTATGACTGTTCTGTGCAGATTTTAGGCATTTTCCGTTCTGCAGCGTGCCGTTCACCACATTAAATCACATCTGAAGACTTTGGGCAAGACAAACACAATGCACGTTTATGCACGATTAAACAACAAATACTTTACATCCAAAGCTGGTTTTATGCACATGATTTATGTTATACAGTATATTTCATTACTATTTAATTGCTTTATATCATTTACTAACTGTACCCCAAGAAGAAAAAATTGTCATTCACAGATTTCTTTTGTGAGACCTATTGAATCCAGAGAGGATGTTGATGGCAAACAATAAACATTAAGACTTGTTTAACAGTATACGGTAAAGTGATGTGTTTCTACACTAGAGCAAGGTTGCAATTTTGTCTGAAAGAATATAAATAAATCGTTCTGTTTTAGGAATGGCTATAAAAGACAGTCAGATCCTTACCAGAAAGTTCCTCTATAAATACACAGAGTAAGGGAGATCAGAAGTGTCCTCCAGCAGGATAAGCTCTTTTAAGACAAAAGCAGTTGCATACTTATTCGTACTGTCTGATCCTATTCTTATAGAACCCCTATTCCTGGGAATACCAGTGTTTGCTACAAGTATACACCCCTACACAAATAATGAGACGGGTTATCATGTAAATGTTAACCAGAAATATGATGTACCCTATGAACTGAGTAAACTTAGACAGTTAACAAGCAGAACATTAGTTTTTGAATGTACACATTAATATTTAGTTTGCTTTTTGAAAATATAAGTCATCTTTCTTTTTGGTTTTAATAATGTTTTGTTTGTACACTACTGACTCAAATTACTAAATTAAAATTCTGAAATTAAAATCAATGTTACTAGACAAATGCTAGTCAGGCTAGTCAGTTTATGTTACATTAAATTAGGAGAAACCGATTCATTTCTTTACAATGATATATTATCATATAAATAACTTTAGGAAGCCTACATATTATCACAATGGACAGTGAATTTACTTTGTAATTTTATTTTAAAATATATGTATAAACTGCAATATCTAGGGCTAGGCCATAGCCTACCAACCAAAATGACAAAAGTAACTAAACAAGTTATTTTAAACTTTCAATAAAGAATTGCATTAGGTGATTTAATCTAGTGCAATAACCTCTCAGTGCAACTCAGTTAAACAAAACACCTGCAAGGCCTGGAAGAGATTGAACATTATTAAGGTGAGGACAACAGTAAAATTTACGATTTAAAGACTTTGCATTGTTTTGCATGGATGGATCATGAAGATGCCTATGGAGGTTCCTTTCCTCCAAGTCGTTAACTTTCAGATGTGGAGAGACGCGCAAATCGTTTCAAAAGAACCATTAACTGTGAATTTTGTATTTATTTGTTTATTTATTAATAGGCTAATTTTAAATTCGTCTTTTGACATTCAAGGCTGACTTATGCAGTGCTTTAAAGTCTTAACCTCGGATCGGATTCACACATCAAAGCTTTTGACGGATTATTTAATACATTTGCCAAATGCGTAAATGAAACATGAATAAACATGAAAATGAAATAAGTAAATAAAAAATATTTAAACATATAAAAGAAAAATATTGGTGCTGAAGATGCATGGCTAAGAACATTTATTTTTATAATTTTGTGCTACTGTACCTACAGAGTCAAGCATCTCGGGAACTTACCGGTGCAAGTAAATCTCCAAACCTGTCGTCTTTACATCCGCGCAGAGCAGATGCGAAATCCTTCAGCGTCAGAGCTGTTCACATTATTTTAACTCTTAAATGCAAGAAACTCGGAAGATGTTTCCTGTCAAACCAACACCATAAAGTATTTGAAGGTGTTATGATAGAGCGCATCTTTCCCTGCCTGCTCGAGATACACTTCAGTGTTTGACTTCGAGCGCCAGACACATCAAACCACTATCCATCCCTCCCCCCCTCCCCACTCCACCTGACTGTCCTATAGTAACAGACTGTCACTGAGAGCATGCTAAAATTAGGAGAAAGGCTTTGGAGTCTTGCCAGTCAAAAACTAACACCGTGTATACACCGGCCGCGACCGGTGAAAGCGCGTCGCGTCGCCTCCAGTGTGGACAAAATTTTAAATTAAAATGGGTTCTAAAGCGTTCTATTGTCATTTGTCGTGTGGCATCGCGCTACGCCGCGTCGGAATGTAGATACGGTGTAAAGATATGCAAGGTTATTTTCCTAACATCATTTGAAACTAAAGGATCCTCATTTGATTTATATATAATGAAGGATAATTTTACAGTACGATCTTGACTCTGTATGATTTGGTATTGGAAAAAATAAATATGGACCCAAAAGGTTAAGTCTAAAGATATTTTAGATTTGTTTTTATTAAATGATCAACATGGTGTCTTATTACCTATTTATTTGATTTCAGTTCAGAGTGGTCGCTGTTGTTCTAGGACATTCTGCATTGTGTACACACAGCTACTGTAAACCAGTTAGTTGCATGTGTTAAATGGTTTGAGCCGAGCTTATGATTCCAGCACAGCTTCAGTTAATAGACTTGTATGGGGTCACTTGAAGATGGCAAAGATGTGCTTGCTCTCTCATAGACGGTTTAAAACCCATGTTGTGTAGCTAAGTAGCGTAAATAAAAGGAAAGTGCAAAAAGGCAGAAAAGTCTTACGTTTAATAAACTGCTGTATACTTCCGACGGCATAACTGTTAACATAGTCTGATGAATGATAATTTGCACATTTCTATAAGAGTAGAGTACTCCACCCCAAATGGCGTGTGGAGTAAACCTCTAAGCATTTCTCCGTAGAAAACATCACACACTGCTGCCTCCCCACAGAAAGATCAAGTCCCAACCAATCCCTTCTTCTTGGGGTAGGCAGGCTGTTAAACAGAAGTCGTCTGGGCGTCTAGGGTTTTGTCTGCGACGGTGGAGAAAAGGACATCCAAGCTTTGCTGTAGAGCTCTGATCGAATCATTTTGTAACCGTAATTAAGTCATAAGTGAATATGAGAAGAGAAAGGAACATTTTCACAATTAGATTGAATAAAAACATACAAGTACATGAAAGACACTTGATTTGAAATGAATGCCACGATCGATGCTAATTGCTAAATGCAGCTAATCCAATAATTAGCGCTGCATTAGTTTTCACTACAGTCGTCATACTGTACATAGTCATTTCTCATTAAATAACTGGCTGGTGAATTGAAAACGTTTCAAAGCAGTAAACATTTGTTTTAGACTTATGACAAGTATATTTAGGCTGCCTGTGTCATCATAAAACAACATGACATTTAGCTTTGTGCTGTAGCCTAATATTTTCTTCAAACTGTTTAATTGTACTAAGGTCTCGTAACACAAAGCAGTCAAGCATTCTAGCTTCATCTCTGGAGATGTACTGTTGTTTACAGGTGCTGTTGATAGTCTGCCTCTAATTGCTGTACCAGTGTGTGATATAATTGTTTATCTCCCCTGACTCCTTACCTCACTTCACTCCTTTATAATTACTGAATGCCTCCTGATACTGACTCTATCAAGAATGCTTAAATCAGATTCATATGATTCGAAAATCTACATATAATTGCAGTTTGCAGCAATAAAACTGTGTTAAAAGGATTCGTTTACATAAAGAGGAAGATTCTTCATTCACTCGCCCTCATTCCAAATCTGTTTGATTTTTGCACACATTTTAAGAATGTTGATAACTGAACAACATTCGACGCTCTTGACTTCCATCGTATGGACACAAAACCACTGAAACGTTTCTCGAAATATCTTCTTTTGTGTTCCACAGAAGAAAGTACTAGAGGTGTTGAATGACATGAAGCGGAATAAATGATGAATGAACAATTACTGTATCACTTTAAGCATGCAAAATTGCATTAGGCTAATTTATAAACACTATTTCTGAATTATGTACTTTATTCATTATTGTTCACTGAAGTGTCTAGTGGAGGCAGTATGCATTTATTCTTTCAATATTAATTTATTATTTTGTATAAGCTTTGTTGAAGGGATATTGACTTGAATTGGTTTTGTATCCATACAATAGAAGTGAATGGGTGCAGCTGTAGTTCGGCTACTAGTTTAAACTTGACCAAAGCTCACATTGACAAACGTTGTACGCCATATAAACAGTGGTTCTCAAATGGGGGTACGCGTACCCCGAGGGGTACTGCAGGGGGTACGTGAGAGAAACTGACATTTAGGATAAAATAATGAAAATCAATAAATTATGATAAAAGTATTTTTATATGAAATTAGGACTAGAAAAATTTCACTGAATTTTAAGGTAAAATGTTGTTGTCTGGTCAAGGGGTACTTGGCTTGAAAAAATCATAAAAAGGGGTACTTAAGCCAAAAAAGTTTGAGAACCACTGCCATAGAAGAACCATTTTTGGCTGAACACCCTTTTGTAACCTTTCCTAAATGGTTCTTATAGGGAACCAAAAATGGCATGGCATTGCTGAAAACAACCCTTTGTTGCATCTTTTTTAAGAGTACAAAACCCCAACAAAAGAAGGATGATCACAAATATAGCATGAATGCCCCCTGCTGGACAATAAAATATCCACTTCGACCTGTATGTAAAGTTTGTATTGTTCTTTAGGAGAAGCAGGAGCTTTAGGGCACACATAATCAGAGATTAAATCCACAAGAGACAAAAATCATCAATTTCTTTAGGAGAATAAATAGACACAAATAAGATCCTTGTTGACTAACAATCCATGTCATGAATGTGAGTGAATGGCCCAGCTCAATCTGGTTTTGGAGAAATTTGATGTGAAAAGGTATAGATTTCATGTTGATATCTCTCATTTTATGCAATTGTAATCACAATATGAGACAAGTCTCCATTTGCGCTCTGTTTAATCTCATTGTTTGGTTGGATAAACAACTATATTAAAGGTCCAGTGTGTAGATTTTTTGAGAATCTGACATTACACAGTGGGTCCCCTTGCATGGAATTCGGCAAAGAAGTGAAAACGCCGCGACATCTTATTTCTGTGTCAGCCACCATAGTGCTTCGAAAGGGAGGAGGGGAGTGAGCCTTTGCTTGCAATTTGCAACCTCACCGCTAGATGCTGCTAAAATCTCCACATTGCTCCTTTAATGTGATGTAATTTGTGACTTTGTTTCCACTCCACTGTACTGTACTGTACTGTCCTGTCCTATTTATGGCGTAAATTTTTCTTGTTTAAGAAGATAACAGGATAGATCTAGTTCATTGTTTGAGTCTTCCTAAAATAAAGCTTTTGTCATGCATCTCCCATAGGAGTGAAGTTTTGTTCCTTAGTTTACTTTTAAACCACATGAGGTAAAAAGCCCCATCCTTTATTAACCAATCACAACCCATCCCCGTTCTCTGCCAGGCTTTTATTTTCAGCACGAGTCGTGACCACGACTGTGAAATATCCGGGCGTCTCAGTTATGTTCTGCGCTGGCCACTCTCATGCTAATGTAAATGTCAAGCTGTATTGACATTTTTCATTTGCCAGAGTCAGCTGCTGTTGTTGTTATTAATAAACATCCTTAATGTTACTGTGACGCCGATTGTAGGAGCAGAGCAGCTATTTTAGGGCCCTTTGACATTGCTCTGACTTTGCAGTATGGTGTTATTTGACCGATGAAGCAGAGCGTAACAACAGCCTCGTTCAGGGCTCCAAACCTGTGCCATATATCCGCTTTACAATGAGTTCATGCAGACTGCATAGATGATCATTTACATGCACTGCGGCACAAAAACAGTAACAGTGCTTTCAGTACATTTTCCTATATTTTACAGACATTTCTGTTAATGCTAAAATGCAATTTAATGCAGTTTCAAATGTAAAATAAAGGTAAAACAACTGTAAAAATGAATACGAAAAATTCCTTTTAATACTGTATATTGTGCCCTATTTTTAAAGACTTTTTTTAGAATGCAGGATGCATGCCGTGTGTGAATCCATTACTCCTCCCTGTGGTGGATTGTTCATCTGGATGTGAAAATTTGAATTTTTATACATGTTGGCCTCTATGATTTTGGGGGGTATTTAGTTATATTTTGGGTAAATGTTTTAAGTTTTGGCAAAAGTAAATTTAAGCTTCTAATTTTATTAAAACGTACAAATGCATAAATCTGTTATCAATAGGGTTTAGAACTGTAGTGTTTATTTGTAGTATGACGTATATGATTTGTAGCATATAACGACATAGAAGTCTATTACATGTCTAGGTCCTCATTAAACATATTGTGTGCGTATGCGCGTCATATCAAGCGCTCAAGGTTTGATTGGTTAATCTGGTCGAGTTTTATATGATGTAACTACCACCAGGCACTAAATGGAGTATGCATTAAAAAGTCCTTAGTTGTGTCCCAAATGACATACTAAACACTATGTATTTAAACAATGCACTCAAACATCTAGTATATGAATTTAAGAAGAGAAGTATTTTCCCAAATGGAATACTAAATGTTTTTTTACAAACCGGAAGTGTGTGCACTTATATTTCTTCAATAAGACTGTTAAAAACAAAAAGTTTGTGAATTTTTTTAAATATTATGATACACTCTTCAATTGGAATTTCAGCGGAATTTCACATAACATTTTCAGCTCACGTGATTGGTTTATGAGCAACAGAAAGGATGGATCAAGGATGTATTACCAATCAGCTGCGTCCTTCGGAGGTCTCATTTGTCGGCCCCCTACGTCATCGAGGCTTATTATTTCAGATAAAGCATTCATTAGATGTCAGGGTAAGAAAGTAACTACAATGATTACGTCTTAAGAGAATAAGCTGTTCATTTTAAATAGTTTTTAACTGAAACAAGACGACCTCGATGACATATGCCGTCGACAAATGCAGTCTACCTCTGGAGGATGCAGCTTTCGTCTCCATTCTGCACCAACCGAGTAACAGCCATGGAGAGGAAGAGGAACACAACTGATAGCTTTGTTCCGGTATTATGGCTCTTCTTGTTGTGCAAAGAATTTTATGCAGCACGCAGCAAAGTTTTGTTCCCTTTTCCCTTTGAGGCGGAGTGTAAGTAATATTTCTCTTTGTGAGAACTGGCTATGAAGTTCTGCCACAATCAGCATAATATTGTTTGGCTTTACAACACGTCACTGAAACACCTGCTGATTCAGATTATTGCACGAGATGGGAAAGAGGAGGTTTGAGGATCATGTCACAGGGTGACTCGAGCGGGAATGGGCAGTGTCATATCAAGTGTTATATCAATGTCTTGGTTAAATACATATATACTGTACATATATATTGTGTGTGTGGGCAATCCTACAGAATAGGTGCAAAAAAAGTTAGTAACATCTTGAAAAAAATATTATTTTCCCATGCAAAATGTGTGAAGATTGTATAATATCAAAGGTACACATTTCTAGTATTTGTGCAGTTAATTTTCATATTGTAATTTCAGAAAATTTCAGAAAATTCTTTCTTTCCCCAAATACTTGAATGGTTTTTAAATGTGTTTTTTATGTGGGACAGCAGTTTGCACGAATTCTGTAGAATGGCCCATATAATTAAATATAAATAAAAAAGTATATATATATATATATATATATATATATATATATATATATATATGATACAGACATGTGTAATACTGTATACTGTATTACTATACAAATACAAATACTGTACTGTATTAATACTAATACTGTACTTTATATAATCTGAATCATTATTGTATACTATTATTAATTGTTATTCTATATATGTATTATCTTTAGAAAAACTATTTAGTGTTAGTCTAGTCATTACACAAAATTGTCAAAAAAGTGAAAATGGAAATTAAATGTAAGTGGAAATGAAAATGAAAAGTCCCCACCCTGATAGAAGAATAAATCTGTGTGTGTACGTAAGGGAAAAGATCTTGCCTGAGCGTGAGGAAGCAGAGGACATTTGAAGGTAACGGTTCCAGTTATGTTGTAACCCAAGATAGATTATATTCATGATGTAAGCACTAGACCTTCCCAGAAAAAATGGAAATTTATAAATAGCGCAGGTGCATGGTCAGCATGGTTTGTACCAGCTGTACATTCCATTTTAAATGTAAATGCTGTTGTTCAGGTGAACAGACCTCCACTCTGACTTACTTTATAGGACTGTTGAAGATCAGTATTTATTTAACAGCGGAAATTTATTGTAACCCATGGAGAGCTATAAAAGCATCCAGATGTCAAAACAGGTCACATTTCATTTGAAGAAGATATAATCCTTTGGCACTGGACAGAATATAAATGTAGCATTGCTTGCTGATTGTGTCGGCCCCCACTGCTCCTAATCCACACACACACAGGAAGTGCTTACTAAAGCCTAATATCATATTCCACCTACATACAGCACATTACAGTGCAGTACAAAGATGAACATTATATCCCTGTACGTCCTCCTATTCCTTGTCATTATTCAATTGTTATGATACCATCGTGATTTAATAGTCTTTGGTATTAACTGCATGCAACAAAAGCACTTTCAGAACTCTACTTGCTGTAGATAAGACCACATTGTAATATTATAATGTGTTCGTAATGCGTTAAAGATATCTTGACTTTTTAATTGTTGGTTTCCTGCTGGAAGATCGAAGGAGGGGAAATGGATGAAAGAGATAATGATCAACAAGACCGTCATTACTGCAAAATACACCCCAGCGGGGTAAATAGGATCAGGTTTCGGATCAGCGGCTTATTTTCCAGTAATGACCAGATGATTCTTACTTTATACAGTCCGTGGCTTTTTATACATGGAATATTTTATTTTTATTTGGAATTATTTCATTTGAACACAGCCAATAGTTATGGTTGAGTTGCTAATATTGTAAAAAATCCACCAAAGATAATAATGGCTTTTATTTTAAATGTGTAAACTTTAATTAATGATGGAAAAATGTCTTTGCTGGATAAAGTCAAGGGGTAAACTGACATTGTGTTTGAAAAGAACTACTTTTTATGCTCTGAAAATCTTATTTACTTTTATATTTGTAAATCTTATTTTATGTTTCATGTAAAATATTTAATAATTCCTTCCATAAAAACATGAGATTTGTGTGTCTAAATCCTAAAAGAATGACACGGTTCAGAAAAAACTCAAGGACATAGCAGTTATGTGTTTTTTGCCGTTACTGATGTAATAAATTTCACAAAATAATTCACATTTATATCATTTGAATATAACTTTAAATATGTATAGCTCGTATAACTGTCAATACAATGCAGCTAAATTTAGTTATGTTTAACTTTATTTATATTATAAATGAATTTATTGAACAGTGTTATGTCTGGCATACTGAATTGTTACTTAAATATTTAACATTCATGTACATGAATGAACTGTGTCGGTCTTCATGGTAAAATTGTAAAATGTCCTTCTTTCAGGCATCCAGATTTACTTATTGAAATGATATGAAATTCACCTAATTTAATGTAAGTGACATCTGTTCACATTCGAAAATGTTATTTTCAGTCTTTTATTACTGTGTTCTTTTTTACTCTTTCCTCTCACACAGATTCTAGAGCAGATTTTTTTGCTCTCTCTCTTTGAGATGTTGACATTACACATCTGAAGAGATCAGGTGGCTCTGCCGGAGCATGTGTCTCCTCTTGGGTGCAAAAGCACATTTTTAATTCATCAAGGCTCACATAAGTTAATCACCATCAAAGACCAGCCGATGATATCAGAGCTGGTAGATCTGCTTCCAATTTCTATGGTAGGTGCAGGTGAAATCCCAACCAAAAAGAAAAACATTCTAGTATGTCTGCCAGGACCGCATTTGAAAAAAAAAACAGATGTCTGATTTGAATTTCCTTCCCTCTAACTTTTAAATGTCACTTTACTGCAGGTCAAGTGCATGTCTTGGTTTTCAAATACAAGTTTTGTTTTGTCTAGGCCTATATAGTTGCAGCCTAAATACAAATCTTCTGTGAAAGAAGTCTCATGTTTCTAAAATATTAGTCCAGTTGGTCCTGCCTGTCAACATATTTGTGTCCTCTGTCATGTAGCTTGCATTAACAACAAACTGTTTACATAACTGCTTAAAGTGCTAACAATAACTATAAATAAGTTGTTTACATTGTTATTGATATTGTAATGTCATGTGTTTTGTACTGTTATGTTCACTGGTGAATGAGGCATTAGGTAATTGCCATGAGGAGGCATTGCTTTGGAGGGTCCTGACAGGAGGACGGATCATACTAATTTGATGCTTTCAAAACTAGCGTGCTATTGCTAGACGCTATGAAATGAGCTTCCTAGCTTTAAGCTCAAATATTTTCCATGGTGTGTAGAAATTGGCACAATTACGCTGTTTACTTACGTTAAAAGACTAGAGTGTTACACGTTTCCAAATGAACAGCTTTTTCTAATCTATGCTAACTGCACTTTGTGCTGGTTTAATATTGTTTGTGTAATTTTTCAAGTAAAAACTCTCAACATTTTAAAGTGAGTGGTCCCCACAGTGCTGCTAAAGTATTCTGAGTGTTATTTAATTGCATTACTTCAATATATGGCTGTCATTGGATTTCTAGAGCATTGCTAACTGGTTGCGGTAGATATCTACATTAGGTTTTGTTAGACAGTTGCTTACTTTCCCAAGCAAAAAGAATCACTGTTATATTCTGGTCTCTAGATCTGTCTACTTTGGCTAATATCATAAAACATGGCATGGTTTTCAATACAAAAAGAAGAGAGAAACAGTCCAACTTTAGAGTCTCAGTTTTATTTTGGTTAGTCTTTTCCAGTTGAGTTTCAACATGTGTTTGTGGGACTCGTGAAATTTGACATTTCTGATGGTTCACACTGACTGCGCACACCTACAGAGAATCCCGACGGAACGGGGTATTGCATTACTTCTGACAGAAACTAGAATAATCTTAATGGCTTTGGCATTATTAACATTCATGACGATTTTCTGCAGAAAGGGAGCATGTGCGAGAACAGAACGCTGAAGGTCACCACTTAAAATCATTCAAATGCAGAACATTTCACCGCACCACGTGATGTCTTCGATACAAGGACTAGAACAAAAAGAAAGAAGAACACAAAGTCGTAAAAATAAAAGCTAAAGCGCGAATGACACTGTTAAACTGAAGGCGATCTACATTCAGTGAGAACAGGAATCAAATAGAAGTACAATCTTCCCTACATTGTAGTGATTCTAAAATGAAGCGAATTACCCACCGAATACACCTAAAAGATGCAAAGAGAAAACATCGATATCCCCGAAAGGCAAAGATAAGAGTCCAGTGTGTTTCCATTAAGTAACTATACATAGAGTATATGTAGGCACGTTCGACAATGAAGCAAAATCACACACTTGGCATGGCGTGAGACAACCTACATATGCAACTACCGTGCTCTTTCTAAATATAGGGAAATCACACAAGGCAGAAATACAATACAAGAGGGACAAAACAGGGCTGGCTACATCGGTAGAGGAATTTACAGTAAAACAACATGCCCCTTTAATCTGGAACAGTTCTCGTTCAGTAGAATAAATATTCTACGCTATGGCTAATCTTCCAGGTGTATACGTTCTACCCTTTAGACTGGCAGCGGAAAAAGCTAAGTAAAGATTACAGACAATGTTAGGTCCCACGTGTATAAGATGGTATGTTTAAGACTAGCGTTTTTAAATATACTTTTTTTATCATTATTATTCTCATTTTTTTTATCTCTCCTAAACTAGAATGAGGCCACTTTCTGACATGAGACACTTGTACATTCAAAAAACTAATCCCCCCGTTAAACGCTGCGGAAGACCGGTGAGACGCGTATCTCTGTTGCCTTCGTATCTCAGGTCAGAAATGGGGCCTTAGTTTGCCTTTAAATAGGGAGAGAGCGGAGGTACTCTAGTTCTGAGGTCATGACTTGACGGCGATTTTAACATCGAATCGTCCTTGGTAGCGATCCTTGTCGTTGTAGTAAATGTTTTCCCCGAACACTTTGCACTCGATGCGGATATCCATGTCCTTGGTTAGGTTGACGAACTGGATGGCCACCAGTGGCTGCAGATAATGGCCGTGCAGCTTTTTCCCGTAGTAGGGGTAATACTGGAGCGGAAGCCTTCTCCGATGCCGTAGTACTTCACCTCCCCGACCTTACCTGCATCCTCTTTTCTCTACAGAGGTTTTAGAGAACACGGAGTCAGTTCGTGGGAATCTTATTCCGTTTGGATTGAACAAAAATATGTTGGCCGACTGATGCTCACCTTGTTTGTGCAGTGCATAGGAATCACATTGGGCTGGATTTTGTGCTGTGCCTCTTCTGGAATGGTTTCATTGGAAGTCGGTGGCTAAAGAAAGATAATATTTATTTAGTTTAATGGTCATTTCGATTAGTTTTATTTATATAGCGCTTTTCGAAATGTGCAGCTTTAGAGAACATGAGCAGTATGCGCTAAAACTGCAGGATTATTTTCAATCTAGTGTTGGGTCAAATATAACTTAATTTAATTTAACACAACGGTTGAGTTTGTCACTTTTTGACCCAACGCTGGTTTGAAACCTAAAAACCTAAAAATATTTTACAATGTGGTTCATTTGGGGTAATTCGTAAGAATTTGTACGATTTCAATCGAACATTTTAGTATGATTTGCTCTCGTGCCAGTGACATTAGGGTTAGGGGCGGGGCTTCGGTATTGCTTTTTTCTAGTAATCGTACGTTTTTGTAGGATTCACAACATACACATTCGTACGAATAAGCCACCTCTTAAAATAGTTACGAATTCCTGTGAGATCAGGTTGAAACCAAAGTGTAATCAATAATCAATAGTAAAAAGATCAATGTTGTATTTGTTAACAATATTAACAAGCACATTAGCTAACATTACCAATACAGCGAAAGATATATTTTTTTCAGAAATTATAAGTCTTTGTTAATGTTAATGACAATACTATTGTTCAATGTGCATTCATGCTACCTCATTGTGCGGTAACTTATGTTAACAACGTTTTCAAAAAAATATTAGTAAATGCTGAAATTAACACAACCTAAGATGAATAAATGAAAAGTATTGTTTATTAGTTCATGATAGCTATCGCATTAACTTATGTTAACAAATATAATCTTGGATTGCGAAAAGATCTTACATGCTACAAGCTACTGGCACTGAAAATCTATTACTACTATAGTAATTTCTCTGCAATATCAAAAATATTTCAAAATATGTAATTAAACGAACCCTGGGTCTGAAGTTCACAATCCTGTTGAGCTTAACAATCAAGCAGGGCTTCCCAGTAGCATATCCAAAATGACGGTCCTCCGCACCAGAGCAGGGCCCAAGCCAAGCTCTCGAGAAACGACAGGCTTTCCTCACACCAATATCACTCTCTAAATCACCTCTGTTCTTGTAATCCTGAGGTTGATCTATGAACATATAGTTAAATAAAACATAAGACAGAGTATTATAGAATTGCACGAAAGCACAACTGCAATTTGGGTACAATGAAGATGAGATCATAGTCTAAAAATATACAGACTTTCCTTTAGTTTTCTTCTTTGTTGATAGAAAAAAGCCTACACTGTATACGAATTTATATAGTAATGGCTAATCAATAAAAAAAAACATTGAATAAGTGGTAACATCCGCATTCGTTTAGAAGCCATATATGTATTATGAGACTTGTTCAATTTTGTACCTCCACAGTCTTCAAACTGCATTGAATCCTCCTGTTTCTCCAAGTCATACTGGTTAAGAAATTCTCTTATGGCTTTGGTGTATGACAGGTACGTTTCGATGCTGTCTGGGGAGAACATCAGCTCTGACTTGTCCAAGCGTGGTTGGTGACTGAGTCCTGTGCACAGGTAAACCGTAATGCTAAATACATGAAATCAAGATATATTTGCTTCGAACCTCATTAAACTGAAACCTAAGTCACATCGGTGGTACATTGTCTCCATTCATAAGTATTTTGGAGAGATATTTTTGTCAGGCAGTCCAGTGTTTATGCAACACCTGCCCAACTAATCCATTTTTGGACCAATTAGCATTCATCGTGGGCTGTGAGGCACCATTAACAACGGCAAGTGTTATTGCATAAATATTAATAAGGCCGTGTGCTTTCAAAAACAAAGATTTCTCGGAGTAATTCCAGATCTAGAATCTTTGCAAGATTGAGTTAAGCAGTATAAAAAAGAAAACATGAATTTTGTGAAGAATCAACTTAGAAATACATTGTTTCCTTTCCTGGAAGGAATTGCAATTCACTTTATAATTTTTATTTAATCCTTTTAGTTCATTTTTTGTGAAAAGCTTAAAAACTTAAAATTAACTTGCTGTAAGCATACAACAATATGACCCTCCTTGTTCACAATTGGAGATCTGTTTGCTAACTGTTTATGCACTTGAAATCAAATAAAATTACATCTTTCTAAAAGAACATGCAAGTGTTTCCTGAAAACTTAAATCCAGCTCGCCATGCAATGATTTAGCGTTTTAAATAAATCATAAGCAACATGCTGGATTGTTAGAGTGTATACAAATCGACTTCTGAAATCGTACGCTTCGAAGCATTCAGGTCCTTCCAAAAAGCTCTGTCTAGTCTAGCAAGGAAAAGTGTCTTTTGCTGTGAAAAGTCCATTTCTCCTTGTCCTAAACTGCCCTGTTTTCACCAAAGCAATCTTGTGAAATGTTTCAGCCCTGATGTTATTCTTATCAGATTTTCAATTCCCTATTCTCCATCTCTCTCCTAGCCTGTGATCTGTTCTCTGAACCCACAAAATGTTGTCAAATTACAAATGTAAATTCCCAACTTCCTGTTTTGATATGTCAACACACAAAAAAAGTCTGGATAAACACTATGAATAAACACATGACTATATTTGAATATAAAACCAAAGTAAATTGCTATTTAATTTAAGCCATTTCATGATTCAATTTAAGGCAGTGTTTCTATCTCAAACCCCCTGCAGTTCCACTGTCAACCACTAGGTGGTCAAACCCTGCTTTTATATGAATTAACCACTTAGGTTTACACACCTATATGCAGAAAATAAATGTTAGCATGAAAAGGAGAGCTGTTACCTGGAGGAGCTACCCTGTCCTGCCAGGTGGGCTTTAAATCACTCAGGGTGAGGAGGAGAACCTGGATGGTGCCGATGAAGATCCCAGCCAGGAACCCATAAAAGACGAGATAGAACAGGAGGATTTTTGCTGTGGAGAGAGAAATGGAAAATATTTCTCTAGCCTGAACGGTGGAATTTCTAATGGCAGTCATCTGGGCGTTTGTCATGTGATATTTAAAAAAATGCATTAAATAAAGAAAATTAAAACTGGAACCAGACATTATTTGTGCATATACAAACTCTATATATACTTAAAATATTGAATTCAACTTGATGTTACATAAAACAGCCAAATGTGACACTATCCCTGCAACACGAATGTCCTTGGTACGTCCACAGAAGGCATGGAGGAGCCAGCATGATGAGGTTCAGTGAGTAATCTCAATGTTTTACCCATCAACAATGTGTAGGGGCATAGCAGGGCAGTAAGGCCAGTACGGTCATCTTCCAGACCAGTTAAACCAGTCTTTCCACTTTTACCCCAAACAATTTGCTGATGCTCTAAATAATCCACAACAAAATTATACTCAAATTGTAAACTTGTAAAACCCAAATTGACTCTTAAATTATAACCATTCTGTTCAATTGACGAAAATTCAATTTCAATTACCAATGCATGGTTAGACAAAAGGCATGGGGATTGTGTTTTCCAGTGGTGCATTAACCAATGTCAGAAGGTCACCGGGACTAAAGCTCTTTGATGTCATCCTAAAAAACTGTTGCATATTGGATGACGTAATAACTGTCAGATATATCCAGAGGATTAACTTCCAGTTTTTTATGAGCCATTCCTTGTCTATAAGGTGATGCATTGCTTTCCTGATGCAGATTGGTCGTGATGACCACCCTTCCTCTCAAACTTCTCACGCTTAGCAAATATGCGCTCATGCGTGTATTTTACGTTACAGGTTTTGGTGTCAGACATGGTTCCTTCCCATTAAAAGATAAATGACTGGCTCTGTTATTTATCAAGTCAACAATAACAAATTACTGTAGATATATTAGTATTATCGCCTACAAAAATATCAACTTAAAAAGCTATGCAGCCCTTGAAGATCATGTATGACCTAAAGTGGTAGCTGCCATCACAAACATTGCAATCAATTGGTAACTGTTGCTGCCACTCCACCAATACATTACGTCAATATAATGAAACCTTAGATGAAGAGTGATATCACACAGACCCAAAAGACAGGCCTTTCACCTTGAGTCAACCTTGAACAGTGATGCATTTTTAACCCTTTCTATGTGCATCACATGAATAATGACAAGTATGTTAATTAAATGTCATGCGTATTGATTTAATGTCGAGGACGCTGATAAAACAATCGCATTATGTGAACAATTAAGCTTATAGGCTACATGCGTTTATATACCTTAAAGGAATTTGTTTTTACTTTACGGGAAAAAGTGTGTTTTTGTTTATTCGTTATTAGCAAAAATGAACCGATCGAACAGATCAATAATCTGACGCCGTCCTTTCTTGACCTTTTGTATTTTTTCGTCTGAACCGAATTCGCGCACAATATTCGTTATGGATTAGATATATTTCCTTAAATCGGGAGAGAAAACGGAAAAATACACGCAACCCAAGGTAAGCGCGAAAAGCCTGAGGCGTCTCCGCACGAAACAGGTGGGATAAAAATACGCTCGTAAATTGAATTAAACTATTAGGCTTTTAAAATGCATCAATAAATCGTGCAAATCGTGCGTTGAGTCCATATATTGTTATTCACTGATGTAGACAAAAGTCCGCGAGACATTTGCTGCAAAGTCAAATCATACAGGTGCATCGTGACCAGTCTGGCAGTCTATCGGCGCATGTCATACAAGCCCAAACCAGCGGTTTATCAGGGATGACAGACACCACAGCGCTGTTCGACGTGCTGAATTCGACCACATGAAGCGCGATAAGGACGATTTGACATCGAAATACTTACACCAACTACTGCCAGTGCGCCCAAGAAATTCCTTCGTCTCCGAATTCCATAAAAACTTCTTCCATCCACCGTCGTCTTTGTTTTGAGCGGGCATGATTGATTGTGTCGTTTACTTTGTTCTCTTAAGCTGCAGATTCCCTCTTTATATCCTTTCTTGCCTCCTCTGAAACACTACTCCCCTTCCCGGAGCACTAAGCCCACCGTAACATTGAGCCGTACCCGGCTCTCGCCAAGGTGCCCCGCGTAATATATCCAACGGTGCGCGCGTGTCCCGCCCACTACCGCCCGCCGCTCTCCTCCGTGACAGGACCAACGAATCAGAAGCAGAACCTCTGAACACGTAACAAAGTCGTGCAGCACACTAAATCGGGGTGGGAAACACTTTACAATAGGATTGCGTAAAGAAACGTAAAGGCTTCTGTAGGAATAAGGTTGATAGGAGGGATGCAAAAACGCATGACGCAAGAGGCAGGTGCGCGTTGAGAAAGCGGTTGATGGAGACGGTTCTTAGATGCCAATGGGGAAAACGCACTGAGCGTGTTTAAAATTTTCATGGTGTTATATTTAGATTTGTGCCTGCATTCAGATCAAGTATTTAAAATGAACAATTAAAGGCAATTACGCAAAATTGTTAGACTAAATACACAACCGTGGCAATCTATTTGGAAGTACATTTTGGCTACATGTGCATGGTCACAAATTACACGTGTTCCAAATGTGACACTGAAAATGTAATTATTACATTTAATTTAAGACTGTGAATATACCATTGGGCAAATTAAATAAATGTTTAAGGATTCCACAGCACATTTGTAATACTGACTGCGTTCCTTATGTTAACAGTGTACAAAGTCAAATGTCCTTGAAGCACACAAGATGCACAAGATGCCTATGGAACATTCTCAAACCATGCTGTGATAGCATAGATCACAAGCACAAACTTGTTAATTTGATGTCAGGACAAGTGCATGCTGTCATTAAAGATAAAGAGGGAAATACCTAATACTGCCAAATCTGATGGGTTCATGGTAATCTTTTCATCTAAATGATTCTGCTGATAATGTTATTTCTAATGAAAAGGTTCAAATTAGAAAATAACCTGAAATAGAAGCCCTTACTATAGTGGTCTGACACTTTTGGATATACTTTATGCATAAGGTGAATAATATAAGAGGTTGTGATGTGATCGAGGTAAAGGACACTACCAATAGCCAAACTTTTCAGCACATATAATGCAAGAAGAAATAAAATGCAGGGTGATTTGAATAGTGGAGTCTTGGAAAGCTGATTTTCTACCAAAAATGGAGAAGAACGTGGAAATTTCTGAAAGCGGAGTTACGCCCCTATACACCTGTATGCACACACGCACACACCCACACACTCACCCTTGACCAAGTACTGAACCACCTTGCTCTGCTGTTTACATGTATACAAAGCGTAGACTGAATCACAAATAAAGCACACAAAAGAGACAGAGCTGCCAATGTCACATATGTCGAAATTTTCAAGATCACATCTGTCAAACTCAAGGTGAATATGAAGCTAGCCCTTGAGTATTCAATCCTTTTCTGACCATTCATATTTTTTATCAAAATGCATAGTTTATACAGTTTGCCCAGCGACACACGCTTTGTCTCTCAAACATGTTTAATCCATCTTTGATATTGTATAATATTATTCTGATAAGGAAGACTTAAGAAAATGATGTATCGTATGATTTGAAATAAAGAAAATAGGAATACAGCAAATGTCTAAATGCTAATCGCAGGTGGATTTTAACAAGTGAGAAAAGTTGAAAATTTCCTTTTTTTTCAATGCCGGAAAATAGCACACTAACAGATGGCCTAGTATAGATTCTGTCTGACATTGATCTACTCTACTTCACACATTCTTTAGAATGATCTCATTAGAAGCACTGAGTTGTAAATTGAAGAAAAGTAAAAAGGTAGATTGTCTCTTCTGCCATGGTGCCCCAAAGAGTTGTAGATCCGAAGATAAGTCATTGCCACATCAAACACGCTGGAATGATGTTCCAGGTGATAACTGCTTTAGATCACTCAGCAAAACCAACTTTTTAGTCTCTTCAGTAACCAATTTCCTTCATCGCAGTTCTCACATAATGAAACACTTACGCAAATATTTCTAATCTATTTTTTAATCGTCAGGAGCCGTACAATACATGGGAAAACATACAGCCGGCTTCTGATGGTCACAAGACAAACACAACATTGTGATCGGACCACGACGTCCATAGATTATCCTCATTATATAATATCTCTCTGACATCGATCACATGACTTAAACGCCATTTGTGCCTGCACCAAATTGAAAGTGTGACAAGAGCACATCTCTCCTATTATTTGACGATGATTGCAAGATGTCCCCAGACCACCTTCAGGGGCCCTCAGCATGAAAAAATATATTTTTTTAGAGCGAGAAGCATGTTTGGCTCTCCCTGTCAAATAATGATATGTCTCGTCTATTATCTTAGAAGACATTCGCTGAGTCACTGGCTCTGTTGCCAAGGCAACTGGCTCGGCGGTATCTATGTGTGACGGACTAGGAATTTACAGGAGCACGCAAAGTGCTGCCTGAGACCCGTTCGCATCACGTCAGACAGCCTTTCCCACCGGTCTAAATCCAGGCTAAATATAACAGTATGGTACTTTATGATCTTTATGTGTCTTTGTTGAGTCTAAATGCACCGGCGATTGGCTGCTAATGTGTTGGAAGGAAATGAAACATACTTTAGGATCGATATGTTGCCTCCATTGTTACTAATGCATGTTTGTTAAGCTTGGTGTGGGGTAACACAGAACATACTAATGGATACGGAAGTTGATTTGTGACATTTTACATTTAATATGAATTAATCTTCTTTATAATCAATAAAAAAAGCAAAATGTTCTCCATCAATTTTACATTATCATAATGTAATATATATACATTACAGCTGTACAAATCAATTGATCGTGATAAATCAATTTAAATTCATATAAAATATGTGTGTGTGTTGCATTTATATTTATATGTGTATATAAATACACAAACATTTAAGAAACATAACTAATATGTATAGCCTATGTACTGTGTTTATACTTACACATAATGTAAATTTCATTTAAATATAAATTGATATATATTTATGTCAATATTTGTTATATATAAACATGTATGTGTGTGAATGTATATATACTTATATAAATATACATGCCACATACATATTATTATATAAACTCAAACATTTATTGTGGAATCGATTTATCGTGATTTATATATATATATATGTTTCCCTATTTTTTTTAAATATATTTTAAAATATTTCAATATTTTTTTACATATATAGACATATGCCATTGTGTCAATTGGACACTTGCATATTATTCTATTTGTATATTCTATTATTATTAACACAATATCAATATTATAGTACTGTCACTTTTAGAAACTTAAAACGTTGAATATTTTAAGGTTTAGGTTTATAAAGATTTATATCTTACGGTTTAACACGGACATACGACATACATGACCTTTGTATAGTCCACCCACCCAGAACTGTTTTCATGACAGATTCTTTGATAGAAAGGTTTGTGTACAGAAAAGGTTTGTATATACCGTAAAGCTTAGTCAAGCAGGGCTAGCATGTGGTTAAGCAACATTTCCTGCATGATTTTAAAGACAATGGAACATCCGTTGCCTCAAGGACACCACAACACATAGGTCCCCTACCAGATAGCTTTGCAGGACATTTGTTTCCGTATTTACTGTTGCAGCCTGCCGGTTCTTAAGCTCGATTATTGACTGAAACGGCCCTCTTCTTAGAATATGCGTGTGTGGTTCCTTGGAAAGCTTATGGAAAAATTAAATTTATACACATAGACATAATGTGATATTGTATGCATTTTTTTCAAATAGTCTGTTCACATTAGACAGTTTGATTTGCCTGTAGTGGAGTCAGAATTTTCACAGCTTATTTTGTTATGTTGAATTAGCAGTAACATGCTCAAATATCTTATAAAATTGCTGATTTGTCAGTGTGGTGATGAATCTTGTTTCATCATTCTACATGACTTCTGCAACACATACGATTTGTTATTCGCCAGTACCAATAATGGGCTAAATAGTGGTTTTCTTGAGTGTTTATATATTTTCTAGTAGAGTGACCTCACTAACCGGGCGTGTGTGCATAAGGTCACCTTGTGCTTAGGGTTTCCTGTTCTGTGAGACGTTTCGCTCACTCTCGCCACCTGCTGGTGGTTCCTTGTTAATGCTAGTGGACAGTCTCCAGTCAAAACCTCTATAAATTATAAAGTTGCTTGTAAATTACACTACATTAAGCAATATAGTGGCAAAAACAATTGTTGATATTATTATTATAAAATACCACAAGAACAAGATGTATTAAACAGTCACATTAATAAGTAGCCAGAGTAAAAGGTTCCTTTACATTCTGTGCATTTGTTTTCAATTTGTTTAAATTGATTTATGTATTGTGCGACGTCGTTTAAAAAAAATACGAGAACGTGTGGTTTGCAAAGAGCCCATTTTTAATTGTGCTTTATTTCTCGTTTTTTATTCTGTCAAACGTGCAGCCCTCCTAGATTTACGTCACTGCCAGAGAGCCGCGTTTTGATTGGCTATCAAGGGCCATATGATTTATTTATTTTTCTATTAACACAGTATTTGTCACGCTGTATGAACATTTTATGGTGATGCCATATTTTAAGAATTACAATATTAAAAACGAATCATTTGAGGAGAGCACACAAACAAGCACACTGATCCAGACCCAGATTTCTTGAATAGGTTGCGGACGGGTGGCTTGCGCCATAGGTAGCCTACTGCTACCTTACGTACTATAATGTTGTGCGCTTCTCCACGATTTCCATTACAAGTACGATTATGAACCATCAGTCATACTATTAAATCAATTACAAAATTCCCATCCACCAGATAACACCCCAATATAACTCATCACATAAATCGTCTCACAGAGAATAACTGCCGTTAAATGAAACTTTAACTATTACGTACATTTTCTGTATTCGTGTCTATACGTTCTTTCACTGAGCAACGAGGTTGCAGCATGATGGCAACTCACATTCATGAGCATCAGTGGAACCAGTTTGAGAGCGCCCTCCAGTGGAATCGTTGCGTATCTTGCAGGGTCATCCAAGGCAAGTGTGCACCCACAAAAATGTAACAATTTTCTTTTAACATCGCAGATGCGTTAATATAAGTGCAGGTTTTCGTGATAAGCTATCAGGGGCGTTCAATCCCCATAAAAAAGCAAACCTGATTTTCCTCTTAACAATAATCGCACTATTACTTGAACCCACAAAGGGCTGGTGTCGTTGAGAAAAACCTTTGGACAAAACCTACGTCTTTCCTAGCGTGTAGGTGAAGCTCTTTCAAGAGAGTCATAAACATAATCCTAAAATAATGAGGTTCACATAAGCTGCTGTCCCCGGTGACACGAACAAGCCTGGAGCTAATTTATTCACATCAAGCATTACATTTATTTCTCATTCGCACGTCATGTGACTTTGAAGCGAAGGTGATCGTGTGTCTTCGCTTCCGACAAGGCCTCTCTCCTGGCAGATCTGTTTCTTCTCGTCTCTTGTCCTTCACGCTGCAGTAATCGTGTCCGCATGGTCCCCAGAGAATAGACCTCTTTTTTCTTTCGGTCTCAAACACACACACACGCACACACAAAGCGAGAGACACACACACAAACGCAGGCACGTTAACAGGGTCGGGACATCAAATTCACAGCGAAAACTGTGTGGGAGACAAGCAGGTCTGCCGTATATGGTGGAGGCACCACCTCGGCTTCGTGACGACAGCTTGCGAAGCTATTTTTGGATGCCATCGATTGACCTGTGACTTTAAGAACGCACGCGGTATATGCATAATCATGCGCTTTGAAAAAGCTGAGAGGAAGCTTGAATTGTTTTTAACAGTGCATCCAAGTGGGAAAAGATAAAGAGAGAGAAATACATGCAACAGAGATATAGTGTCAGATGTCACTGAGATGAATTGGAACTGCCACTGCAGCAATTTATGGCTTGACCTTGAAAGCACGACATTCACGTTACCAAGGCAACAATACGCTAAAGTGAAGTGCGGTTAATGTGTACTTGTTTGACCTCTCAGGGATAGTGCTCAGGAAACACATACCTATACAATATGCAGAATAGATTCACAGACAATGAAATACACTTAGGCTTACAAATAAGAACACAGCACAGTTGTGCTGTGAATGGCAGTGGTACAGTATATGATTCATGTTAGTTTTAATAGTGATTACAGAATGAGATTTTGAGAAAAGATTTCTACAGTATCTGCGTAGGTAGTCAAAAAATAGCAAAAATAAAAAAGATTTAAATTCCGTAGTTTTACTTGCTGTAATTGAAAACTATGTATTATTAATTTGCTGTGTTTAATACTTTTGGCTATTCATTTAATTTACATTATTTACCCTCTATTCTCTCAATTGATATGAGGTCAACTGCATATTTAAAGTGATAGTTCACCCCAAAATGAAAAGTCTGTCATATTTTACTCACCCTCGTGACATTTCAAACCTGTATGACTTTCTTTCTTCCGCAGAACACAAAAGAAGATATTTTCAAAAACCTTTGTAAAAGAAAAACGTTGGTCCCCATTGACTTGAATAGGTTTTGTGTTCATACAGTAAACGTCAAGTGGTTTTGGTCATTCTTCAAAATATATTCTTTTGTGTTCGGCAGATGAAACGAAGTCAAACAAGTTTGAACTGACAAGAGGGTGAGCAAATGATGACATAATCTTTATTCGGGGTGTTTAGTTTCCTGTTGACGGCTGAGATGTGTAAAGGGTTGTGATCTTTCCACAAATCAAAATGCTATAAAGATCTGTCCAATGAATTGCTTTCTAATGAATTCTACTTTCCAGTAAGTGAGATTTATGTGCCATCACGTCTCGGTGTGTTCCAAGTTTATTGATTTTTCTTGGAAGGATTAGCAATGACGTAATGTTTGCTTCTTTATTTATGCACACAACTGCTTACTATATGTGTAAACACAATACAACATAAACAGGTTTCATCATTTAAACATTCAACGGCACTCAACACAAAAACAAGGCCTTCTTTATTCTTTGAATCTTAATAATCAAACCAACAACTTTTTAAAAATTGTATCATTATCTAGCATACAGACATCTTAGAATCAGCAAATCCAGTGAAATAAAATCAAATAACACTACAGTAGAACAGTGTTTAGCATCCCTCGGTTAAAAAAAGCTTCCTGCTAAATAAACACAGGCAAACCGAAGTAAAGATTTGATGGGATTCTTCGAAAATAGGTGAAAGTCTCTGAAAGTTACTTCTACAATACACGCAGTAACCAGTCACTCATAAAATTCCAGCTCTTTAATGTTTACATGCAACAAGTGTGTGAGCCACAGAAGTGAAGCGTGACGTAAAGCATGACGTACATGGTTAAGGACATACAAATAATTCATCACCTTGACTCAGACCAGTTTAGAGTCAGAATGTGGAAGCTGTGGAGATAGGAACTTAAAATAGAACGTTTTTGCACTTAAAACTCATTTTATTCATTCAAGTTCACTTTAATTTCATTAACCATTCCTTGATACAGAGCTATTGCAACTATTATGTGCAATAGAGTTCTTTAAAACTGACTGAGGAATCAATAATAATGATGATGAATCAGAATAACTTACAGTACAAACAACACACATATGATCACAGTTTTAAAAGGACCATCATAAAACTTAAAATAATTCAATTTTATGTGGGAACATCTGGAATATTATTTAAGGAAAGTAGTTCACTTCAAAATTTGCCCCCCCCTTGACTTTCCATAGTAGCAATAAAAATAACTGTGGAAAGTCAATGGGGGGAATTTTGAAGGGAACTACTCCTTTAACTTCACACATTGAAGAGGTTTAATATGTTCATTGGAAAAAGTAATTTGTGCAAAATGCTACTTAATGGCTTTTACATTAACCGAAAAATACAAAGCAAGGCACATTCTTCATCAGTACTCAGTCACACACTGAAGAAAGTCTCCGCTCAGATCGCAGGCAGCTGCACTTTAAGACTGCTGTACTTCCTCTCCTTTCAGCTGCTGGTTGTACCTACACACAAAAAAATACAAAGTGCATCACTCGACTTTTAAAGAGGTCATATGGCCCAAACACGTGTTTTTCTGTGTCTTTGGCAGGGGCGGACTGACCAGTAGGACATTCTGTCAAAGTCCAGAACGGCTGTCCCACCGACGGCCTACGGCCGCGACCAGGGGCGGACTGGCGGGCGTATTATAAATGCGAACGCAAGGAATGCGAAGACATTAGCGTATGCATGTAACGCAACAACACCCCCCCTCCCGTCGTCAAAATAGGTGGAGGGCCGATGTGGCCCGAAAATTCCAGGGCCGAATTTGCTTCCCAAACCACCCCTGGTCTTTGGTATGTTACAAATTGCCCATGCATGTATTAGACTCGTAAAATTACAAAAATGAAAGTGTCGGAAACAAAAGATCTCTATCTAAAAGCGAATGCTCATGTATACGCAAGTCAGGTTTGGAAGTTAGGTTTTGCTTTTGGAACCCGATGTTCTAAATATGGGAAGAGTTGTTACATTTCTGTCACATGCTTACGGTATTCGACCAATCACTACACACTGGTTAACTAGCCAATCTTAGCATACCTCGGTTTTCAGAGCGATGAGCTTTGTAAAAAATCTACGCGTTTCAGAGGTGGGGCAAAGAGAAGATACAAATATGCACTGTATATGGAAAATACAGCATTTTTTAACCTTAAATCGTGTATACACCTTGCATTACATCTTAAACAAACAATAAAATTCATTTTAGCCGTGTCATTTGACCCCTTTAATTGCATAGTTGTTCAGCTACAACATTGCGGTAGCTGAAGGAAGATAAAAGCCAGCTGGAAACTCAAGCCTTATCCCACTGCTCTCTCTCTCTCTGCTATGGTTTTATTACTCTCCGTTCACTATATGTCTACTTGACCTATATGTCCACAATTGTACTGTTAAAAACCCCATAACCTTTCCCATAAAGCTTTCTCATAAAACTCTGGAATTATAAAACACTTGCCACGGCCATTGACTGCATTTATGTATTGGGTGTAATTATGTATTATGTAATTTAGTCAACTGTGGAAGCTATATCTTTTTATGTGCATAAATGACATGATTTAAACACCACTGGCCACGTAACACATAAGGCTATGTTTACATTTGACTTCTTTTTTGAAGCTGCTAACGTATGTTTTACATTATAATCCTGAGTGCTTTTTTAAATGCCAGCGCCGGCGTCTTTTTCTGCAGCTCAGAGTGTCTTTTGAAGCTGAAAAAAATTTAACTTATCTGAAAAAGCCCTACGTCAAAAGCACCTTTTTCACAGCTAACCAATGACAAGTGAGCAGCGAGACCTGTCGTTCCCAAAACAACATGCGGAAAAAGGTGATTGATAAGCAGGATCAAGCTCGAACAATAAAATGGAAGCTGAAACACTGTTTGGAGCATAGTTTTGTATAAATGTAAGTTTAATTTTAACTTTCAATAACGTTACGCTGCCAATGAAGCCTTTCTCTCTGAGCTACCTTAGTGTGCAAATGCTGCCTCTTAACATTGCCTAACTGTTATTTTTACTACAAAAGTGCCATTTTTAACTTTTTCTTGTTAAAAAAAGAAGTCAAATGTGAACATAAATATAAAAAGAAATGGCTAAAGATGTGTTTTATACCCGTGTGTGTAATAAGACAAACATCAGATTAAAGTACCCGTGACCTGGAAATTGCGATCGTTTTTACTTCCGTATTTTGACGCATTTGCGAGTGAAATGGAATTTCAAATAAGAAAAATAGTGGGCGTGACTTTCGTCCTTCTCTGCGATTTGATTAGATATATAAAAACAGGCACTGCATTTTGAAATGGAACTGGTAGCAGACTGACAGTTAAAGGGGAGGAGTTAACGGGTGCTCCACCCAAGCCATCTAACATACCTCATTTTAGATATTCTCTACTGGGCGGAAGTGCATTTTCAGATTTTAACTAAAGATTATGAGAGCACACAAATTTTAAGAAGAGAATGACCCACATTGATAAACTGTTTTATGAAAAAATAGGCATTGCAATTTTGAATTTCACTGGGACTTTAAATTCACAAAAGATTTTAAACACGGCATGTAAATTCTATTTATGTCAATAAATAAAATCATTTGGCGATGCGATTACATGCGATTGTTAAGTCAAACCGTTGAACTCAACTCAAATGCTTGTCCTATGTGTATTAATTGACAATAAACAAAACTGACCCTGGAGCAGAACTCTTACAACTTTTATCAGTTGCCATGACTAACCTCCATATTCTGAAGAGCTGGATGCTGCCACATATCCCTAGAAAGAAGTTAACAGCAAACAGAGCCCAGATTTTAGGGATGATGACCAAGCAGTACCTTGACCAAATAAATCCTGGAAGAGAACAGGAAAGAGATGCAATTCACCAACTGTAGTGTACCCTGATTGAGGAACTTTTTTAAAGAAAATGTCCAACCCAAAAGTTAATGACATGACGCTAGAGGATTGTTAAGCGTTTGCATGGTGTGATAAGGCTAGGTATATATTTTATTTTTGTATGCCCACTTAACTGAAAAGGTTCAAGTATACAAACTGTGTTGAGATGTGTCAACTTAGAGCAGGATCAGACCTGAATCAAATTTAGATTTTAAGAGAAAAACAGTCAAAGAGAGAGAGAGACTAAATGTTTTCTACTAAATGTTGAACTGTCTACTGCTCAGTTATTTCATTTCCTGGATTCATATCATTGCCTGGAATTCTATTTTCAGCCGCATTAATCTCAGGTTTCTATGAGGCTTTAGTTGACATACGAATATCTACAGCAGGGGTTTTCAAACTTTGTGATGCCAAGGATCCCCAAAAAAGATGAACCTATTGCGAGGGACCCCCTTTTTGAGTATGCTTCTATAATTTTGATGTATAAAGAAACATTTGAACTTCGTCAGATAAATTGTAAATGTGATATTATAAAGAAAACAAATTGTTTCTAAATTAAAACAATTGGCTACATTTGTTCGTTTCAAATTCAATTCAAATGTAATGTATATGTACTTCAGCAACTTTCACTTTTAGTGCGAAAAAAGGAACTATAGTGAGAAAAACTCAATAAAGATACAAATATAAACAAATCTGTAAACTTTGCATGAAGCAAAAATAGATCAACACTTTATTAGTAATGAAATTATAAATGTTCAGTAGACTTTTCCCATTTTTACTTTTTCTTGAAACTTTCTGGGGATCCCTTGAAACCTTCTGGAGGCCCCCTGAGAGTCCCCGGACCCCATTTTGAAAACCCTGATCTAGAGGACACTGACAACAGCTACTGATGTTGATGAATTTTGTCCGATCAACAATCAGTGTCTATCTTTGTCACTGCACTTTAAACCTGTACCTGTGGCTGTAATGACGCAGGACTGGGACAAGCTGAGCTTTTCTGGTGGCCGGGTCATATCAGAGAATCCAGCCACGACTAAACCCTGCAAAAATGAAAGAAGGAGAGCAAACGAGACTGAGACCAAGCCCTTGATCAGCAGGTCCATTGATTAAAAGATTGCAGCATTACAACACTATTTGCAAAAGATGCACTGCAAATTTGCAATATCAGTAGCTCATAGTACTAGTTTCAGTGTGTTAGTTTCCGTACTTTTATTACATTCTGTGAGATTAGCAAAGACAAGAAATACAAGGCCAAGACAATTTACAAGCCTAAATAAAATTTGATCATTAATATAATGGTAGAATATGTGAAAAGTAGAAGCAAGACTCACCCATTTGAAAACAGGTGCCCAGAAGAAAACAGTCTTCGGCCCTTAAAAGGAGAGAGAGAATTTGTGAGAAATGATGTACAATACATGTTTAGGCCTAAGAATGTTAAGAATTGACTTCATAAGTCATTGCATTATTTCCATGCAATTGGACAGAATTGGAAATACTGAAACACACTCAAACCAAAAAGACTAATTCCCCCCCAAACCTTGCACAAAATAGTCAAAGGGCTTGTCCTCGGATCAGATCCACCCACCTAAATATGCATGTAATGATAAACTATTATCATAACTCTCAGATGTGTAGGAGTAGGCTACACGCCAACCAATGACATATTCAAGATGTGTACATCTTAAACAAAAATGTACCATCAATAGCACATAGGCCTACTGTAGGAATGAATATCTCTATCGACATCTTAGGACAGAAGCAAAATTGAAAATGGTAGAAAGGATCTGGTTCATTCAAAAATGCTCGAGGCAGTGTTATGGTTAGGCATGATTTAATGTATAAATTTAACTGCACAGATAAAACCATAGTCGTGTAGGACGTTAGTGGTTTCCTCAGAACCAACAACACCGTTTTTAAGGGTTCCGAGGTCAGTCAGTAATGCATGATGCAATTTCCATGTAAGCTTACACAGGTGAAGCAGAGTAACCACGCACAAGATAGCTTTCTTTAAAATAAATTCCACCTATTTTAGTTTTATGTTTTATAATATAATGGCGTTCATTTATTTATAAATCATGGCAAGTGTCCGATAGTCACTGCAATCTATAAACATAACACAAAATAAAAGTGCAACAATGCATATTAACAAATGATAATGTTGATTTTACCAGCAGGGTGATTGTAGAGAGGTCTAAATTTTGGCGGTAGCATTAACTCGATCCGGTCCAGGGTTCGATGATATGTCGCTCTCAAACCTCCGGAATAAAAACGACATGATCGGAGCTGTAAATAAAGCCTGCTGCCACTCATGGTCCTCGTATCGTGCACGCTTCACAGCAATGAATGCGGTCAATGTTCAGTAATGTGGTGCACACCTCTCCACCCTCCGGTATAGACCTATCAAAATGTCTTAACTGAAAACGAAAACATTTAAATGTGACTTTGTTGAGGACGACCTGATGACGAATACATGCATGGAATCGTTTACTAAATATATATCAGCCTGTGGTTACAGTGTTACTTGGTTAAATATGTGCGGGGTGAATGTGGCCATATGATCTATTAATAGATGACAGCGTAGTGGAATATTAAAGCACCTGCAGTTAAAAGTTCTACTGACAGCATTGATCCACCAGGTGTCACTGTCTATCGATCCTTTAGGACAGTCTTTAAGAAAAGACTGGGCTTAGGTCAAAATAAAATATTTAGAAATGCTAATGACAATATTGGGTTACACTATTGTTTGATTGCGTATACAGTTTGGGGTGATGTTTTTTTATATTCAAATTGATATAATTCATGTAACAATTGCATTACATTTGCTCATTTTAAAATGATCATCAATGTTATTGTTCACAGTTTTATGTGAAGAGTGTACAAAAAAGTGTACAAAAAGAACTCACCTATGATCCACAACCAGTGTTGCTGTTGTTTATCAGTCCTCCTTTCTTTAGCTGCTTTAAATCACTTTCTAGCACATAGGCTTTGTAAATATTCTATCAACATCTATGCTACCGAAAACCCCATTTGTCATGTTTTTTACATTTGGTCAAATGTTTTTCATATATGTGATATACTTGTGTTTCTGAAACACAAAAACATGCATTTGCATTTGAGATCTGCCTGAATTTTTAGTTTGGAGGAACTTCTTTGTTTTTCTGTACAATTTAGGTATTTTCTATTGTATTCCTGGAGTGTCCCTTTGAAATAAACAGTTATGTAATATGTTGGAATTTAAGCAAAAATTGTTCTAAACAAAACAACTGCTTGAGTAATCCTGGATGCTAAACCTTTACATGAATGTACATTTAAAAATAGCACACATATTAGAATGATAGGTAGATCTTTTTATACCTATAAATAAATAGATAATACATAGCTGTATTTTTTGTCATGTTTGGTTTCTACCAACACAAGGATCTACTATTTATCTGATGATGACTTATCGGGGCACACAGTTCTTCTAATCTCATGTGAACCAGTCAAATGTATCTTCCAGCCTGACATCACAACTTCATTCCTGAGATTCATCTGACCTTTGTATGTTTAACCAGCCTTTCAGAAAAGACACTTAAGGATGGCGAAACAATTTTAAATAAAAAATAGAGCTTATTATTAAGTTTATTATTAACAATTGCTTTATCCACCCTTTCAACTGGATATTTTCATAACAGCGCTGAATGTGCCTAATGTTTTGACCTTCAATAAAACATGCACAAAATGTTTTGTGTGTGTGCGTGTGTGTGTGTGCCATACCGCGTGCTTTTATTTTGAAACCTGGGGGTGTTTCGTCATGTGACAGACAGTTACAGGAACATTTTGGCAAATACTGAACGCGCCGGAACAAGTTTAGTTTTTTCATTGAGCATTATATTAGAAGAGAAGACAAATACAGTTGTTTTACCTGATTTTGGTGTAAGTATTGTCACAATAATTACGTTTTAGACTACACGTCGTTCCTCGTTATAAACCTTCAAGCTAAGATATTGATGTGAAACTCTCTCTCGAGTATCGTTTTTTCTACATCTCCTGACAGATAGTGAACCGCTAGGTGTTCCCCGTTATTCCTCTATTTATTATTTTTATTCCACTTGTGACGTCGTTCTTTCAATGTTGGCTAAACTTTCCACGCCTGTTCCACACAATTATTGGTTTCCATCATAATGTAAAATTATAGTAACGAGATGTAAAAAATGAACGTTTCTGGTGTTCCATGATCACTTTGCATTTGTGAAAATATTTAGATATGTTTTTATTTGCATTCAATAAGCTGTTTATTTAAGTTACTTAAGTTGCGCGTCCAGTAGTATTGTTTACTCGTAAATAATAAAAGATTTCGTTGGAAATCCCTGGATATACCAATATTGTAGACTTGACGTAAGTTAAATGACGCAAATAGGCATCGATGATTATATCATGTCAGCTTGCTATGTTGGTATTTGATTAATTGATTGATTGTGGCTCCCAGGGAACTGCATATGCGAATGTATGCCTAAATAAAGTGATGCCCTTCTTGATCATCTCGTTATTCACCTGCTTATCATGTGGAGATCCCCATGATCTATTTTCAAAAATCCCACACACCCACTTCTATATAAGGATGCTCATAGATAGAAAACCATACAAAGTGAAACATGTTGCGCCTTATGATCATTTTCATCTTGCTCAGAAGGGGTCGGTAACAAACAATTTATAATTCATAAACCATTATTGTCGACCGGTTTTTGCTCAAACTGGATGGAGACAGGCGAGATTATAACGACATTGCTTTTTCTTTCACAGTTTGTCTTTCAGATATAATATTGAATGGAGAAACGAATGTTTTGTTCGGACACAACGCCTCGCTCTCTTGCGAGCTCTCGAACCCGTCCGGAGTCAAACAGGTGTCCTGGGAGCGATTGCGCGACGGTGAGAATGCGGACACTCTGGCCACGTTCAGCGAGCGATACAAGGATTATGTTCACCAAGAATATGTCGGAAAAGTCACTTTCACGGCGTCATTCAGTTCTTCCTCTATTGTGATCAAAAACGTAACATTTGAAGATGAGGGCTGCTACATGTGTTCCTTCAAAGTGTATCCATCGGGACCCAAACGGAAAACATTTTGCCTCACTGTTAAAGGTAGGCTGAACAACTGCATGGACTGAGGGAGACCGTAAAAAAGCTTAATATATATATATATATTTACTCATACTAGTCCATAGTCACTGCGTAATGGCAAGATACCTAATGAATGCTATATAGTATACTACTGTATTTGCTACAGTTACGCTATAGAATATTTCTGAAAAGTACAAAGTCTATACATCATCTACATCAGACTATGGCTTTTCTGATGAATTTAACTCATTAATTCATAAAAGAGCAAAAACAGACAGGGTAACATATTAAAACATCCATTCTTTTGGATAAGATGAATAAACAAACTGTATAATAATAAAGAGTTTGACAGCTTGCCCCACTCTGAGAATAATAAAAAATTCACTTGATTTATGCCAGTTTGATTTCATTGCACTTGTTTACCTCAGACCTGTTACAAAATGTTACAAAATGAGATTAGGTTACAATTATGAGTATGAAATACACAAATCAGTATTATTCAACTAGTTGTCTGAAATCAACAGTTCACCCATGCACTAAATAATAATAATGTGACAACTTGCCCCAATATTCTCTATAATGGTGCCCTAACATTACAGTATACTGTATGCTGTGTGATAAGCGATAGCAGAACATGGAGATCTTTTATTAAAAGGATACATTACAAAATATAATATGCTGACCGAAGATGCTCTAGTTTGCAGCTGGCACTTTCATTTCATGTTGTTTGAGCCACATTCGATACTGTAGAATTATTTTCCAGAAACGAAAGAGGGAATGTGTCAGCACATGTGTCAGAACAGCTGGCATTGCAAAGTTGGATCTTAAGTCATTTTAACAGCATACAAATTGAAAAATGTATACACTGTTAATTGTTTTAATGAACTCAGTTTTAAAGCAAACAGAGGATATTTAGTGACTCTTTAATACAGAATTTTTTTTTTAATGTTATTAAAAAAAGATTACCTGTAAGTGTTTCTTCAAATGCAATTCAATGTATACAAACAATGATAATCTTTTAACCTTTAAATTACATTTACAATGTACAGTATATACCATGAATTTATTACAATGGTGTGTATGTGTAAAGGCTGGCTTTTTAAAAGATTGAATATTTATGTTATACGCTGTTGGTGTTTTTCAGGTATATCAGAAATAACAGCATCAGTAAATTCATCAAGTTCGGATTCAGATTTTACAGTCTCCTGTTCAGCCACCGGTAAACCCACACCGATACTCCAGTGGAAATCCACAGAGAAAGACCAGAACTTCTCTGCTTCGAAAATTTTAACAAAGCTCAACAGTGATGGGTCAAACACCACTACAAGTGTCCTGAAACTTCCACTGTCACAGTTTCATGGGAAACATGTGGAATGTGTGGCAACGAGTGACGACCTTGAGGAAAGGTCCCAGGTCTCTTTGCTTGATAAAGATCAAAATAAAAATGAAGAAGGTAAATATTTAACATAGATATATACATGGACATTTTAACTTTCGACCTGATCAGATATTTTAATAACTGTTTGTTTTGTTTGTTTTACAGAGAAGAGTGTAACATTAAGAAATTATACCATTACTATTTCACTTCTGCTTATCGTCAGTATTGTTGTAATCGCCATCTTCCTTTACGTCGGATTAAAGGGTAAGCAACAATGATTTACATTTACATTTATTCATTTGGCAGATGCTTTTATCCGAAGCGACTTACTTTGCATTGTACTGTACATTTGTTTCTGATTATGTGTAATCCCCTGGGATCGAACACCTATGACCTTGGAGTTGTTAGCGCCATGTTCTAACCACTTTAAACCCAGATTTCTGTAATGTAATGTTAACAGTATTATTTTGTTTATTTTTCCAGATAAAGTGGATTTTACACAATTTGCTTCTACAGCATGATCTACAACATTTCAGACTGCACAGCTGTCACTTTAAAATTTGCAAATCTTTGAACTGTTCCTGTTGTCTGTGAAAAAGTCCTCAGAGTCATATTCGATGAACAGCTATCCTTCAATTAAAGGGTTAGACATTAGAAAGGTTAGACTAGGGGTGTGCGATATGACGATATTTGATCGCGAACGATTAAAATGACTGCACGATCCACTTTATCGGAAAAATCGTTACATCGTCCTATATAGTGCACGACACGTTATATCCCTTACTGTCTATTGATTTCGTCAACATCCGTGCGATAGATGGCGTCAAGTTAACAAACTCGTGTGCGTTGCTCGTAAATTTTGTGAGATTAAGCGACGCAGTCAGTGACGATGGAGGAAAACGCGGAGGAGTTGGTCCCAAAAAAAAATTCAACATCTGTAATATGGAAATGGTTTGGTTTTCCCCCAACAGACACGGCGCAAACAGCAGTTATTTGCAAATGTTGCAATGATAAGATTTGCACATCGGTAGGCAACACAATGAACCTTTTTAACTACCTAAAAAGAAAGTACCCGAAAGAGTATGCCGACAGCCAAATTATAAAGGGACCCCATGCGAGAGCATCAGGTACAACCAAGCAGCCAGAAACTACAAGGCTTAAACAAACGACTTTAACGAAAGACGCATTTGAGAAAGGAACACCGTATGACAGAACGAGCAAGCGCTGGAAACATGTAACTGATGCGGTGACATTGTACCTGGCCAAAGACATGATTTCCATTAAGACTGTGGAAAATGAGGGCTTTAAAAGACTGCTCAAAGTCGTAGATCCACGTTACGAAATACCCAGCCGCAAATATTTTTCTACCACAGCCATTCCACAACTTTATTCCGAGTGCCGCAGCAAGATGCAAAACAAAATTCAAAACGTAACGTTTTTTGCTTTGAGTGGAGCTCAATAGCTGGACTCGTCTGCAGTGTTTTGGGCACAGACTCCACCTAGCCATCGGTAAGCGCAACTAAAAATAAATATATTTTCTCTGCCATTCAGGAGATTGTTGGTAATAATAAAGAGGTAAAGAGTATGTTTTTATATGGGGACATTAGTTTGGCTGTATTGTAACTCTGTAATTTGCAAAATAGTCTTAAAACCAACTTGAAAAAGAATCGGGATAAAATCGTGAATCGTGATTTATCCAGAACAAATCGTGATTTGAATTTTTTTCTATATCGCCCACCCCTAGGTTAGACCCTAACTCACTGAGCATGCGGCCCAACCTGGTCCAGGCCCTGGTAATCTCAAAGTTGGACTACTGCAATGCTCTCCTTGCTGGTCTTCCTGCAAAGGCTATCAAACCGCTCCAGCTGGTTCAGAACGCAGCAGCACGCCTCGTCTTCCAACAGCCCAAAAGGGCTCATGTGATTCCCCTTTTCATCTCCCTCCACTGGCTACCAGTTGAAGCCCGTATCAGATTAAATTCACTAATGCTTGCCTACAGGACTATCACTGGATCTGCACCGGTTTACTTTAACACCCTCCTGCACTCCTACACCCAATCAAGAACCCTGCGTTCAGCAAACCAGCGGCGTCTTGTATTGCCTTTCCATAAGAGCAGTAAATCAATCTCTCGCTCATTCTCATTCACAACTCCTTCCTGGTGGAACATTCTTCCTAACTCAGTCTGGTCAACCACATCTCTCACAACATTCAAAAAACTATTTAAAACCCATCTCTTTTGTGAATACTTGACAGACAAATGAAAAAAAAAAAACACTAACTTTCTCTCAACAGGTAGTGGTCTAGCTTTTGTTGAAACCAGTAACTTTGTATTGGCACCTTATGTATTATGGCTCCTGTATGGCATGTCGCTTATTGCTCCCTAAACTCTTTGTAAGTCGCTTTGGATAAAAGCGTCTGCTAAATGTATATGTAAGTCACTTTAGTATTGTGTTATAGACAGTAAATATCTATATAATATATTTATAAATATATGTTATTGTTGTTTTAATAATAACTACGATATTACAGTAAACTAAAGTACTAATGTAAGGTATATAATGGTGTAATACATTTGACATGTATATATACTGCTTCACTTTTGGTTCCACATCACTCGGTTTGTAGATACTGGCCACCTCCACAAATCGTGATTTATACAGGACGTTCCTAAAGACAAAAATGTATTGCACTTATTGTTTTGTCCATTGAGAACAATATAGTCCCTATGTAACAGTTGGTAAGAGCTAGCTCTAGTGATGTGAACAGAATAGGGATGTTTTTTTTTTTTTACATTTGTAAAATAACCTGCAGTGATTTGTCATTTACAGTAAAACTATGACTGTACTAAACAGTCCTTATGTTGACTAAGCTTTATTGCTTCCCACTTATTACTGTAGTCCCTTTTCACAATGACGTCACTTCACTTCCACCTTCTCGAAAAGCAGTGTATCGTGACTTGCAATCTGAAAATAAGTCTTGCAACAAACAAGAAGTACTTCTGTTTTGCAGTCGCGCTGGAACTTAACAACCGTGACAGAACACTTATTCAAGTACTTATCCTAGCACCTTCGCCAACACATAAAGAAAACAAAACACTTACCTTCATAATCAAACAGGTACTGTTCTACGAACTATTTGTTTCCTTTATCTAGCTGTCATCTTGTCATAAGCAAAAATTTGTCTGCAAGATGCATTACACCATCTAGCCGTATTTGTGGCAGCTGTGCAAGGGACTTGGTAAAGTCCATTCTGAGGCGCTAGCGGAAGTAACGATACACTGCTTGCGGCAGAACGGAAGATGCGTGACGTCATGTGAAAAGGGCCTATTGCTGTGAATTGTGATATTATCTTTTAACTACTGAAGGCTGTCGTAACACTGGATTTTCTTATGTATTGAGACATTTGATGTTTGCTTACAATAAAGTGAAAATGTGAATATGAACCTAAGTTACCTCTTCTTATTATCTTTTTCTTTTACTGTTCTGTTCAAAGTGTTTTTTTCTGGGCTAATCTCTTCTAGCCAGAGAGCATTCTAAAATGTCACATATAACATTGATTAGTGATCGGCCGTTTTTATTTCACATAGTGAAACAGAAAGTGTTCCCAAAAGAAAGTCCCCAAATTTACCAGCATTCTTTGAGATGTAGTATGCATGCTATTGGTATCTTCTATTTTGGGTAACATATATTGGTTAAATATAAATGTAAAGTAGTTATTTTAATGTTTTTGCAACACAGAAAATTGCTTTTTGGGAAACAGACTCATATAATTGGTTGGTCTTTCAAAATCATAAATGTTCATGTTCAAATATGGTGCTTTTTTCCATAAAAATTAATCACACTCAAAACAACTACAGAATGCATAAAAACTTTGTGGAGATATGTCACTTTATGTTTAAAAGTCAAACAGTGCGGCATTTAATAGTTCATCTAAAAATGGTCTCCATTGACTTTCCATGGAATACAACTGACTATGGTCAAGTCAATGGGGATCATTTGTTTGTGAAATATTCCTTTACCTTTTTATTATGATTCCCATTATGCGAGCAGTGAAAGAAAAAAGTAAACATTACAGAAATGTCTATCAAAGGAAAACAAGCTGATCCACTTTCTAAGTGTTGATATTAGTGGCATTGTTTGGATAACTTTTTAGCACTCCAAGAACATACTGTATTAAACAGTTTTTTCTTTATTTTTACATTCAATTAGTACTGTACTGTAAACTAGGTAAACTAAACTTTTCGAATCATTTTCTTTGCAGACGCTATTCTTTCTATACTGTTTTGTTAACCTTTTATAGCATCAAGCTACTTGGAAAATGTGAGCTAAGCTAAAAGTTACTCTTAAATGATGCTTCACTACACTAAAGCTATCACCCTGAGAAATAGCTAAGCTACAGCAATATGGAAAATGTAGCTTACTAAATCTTTTGACCCGACTTCTTTCCAAATGCTTTCTCAGTTTTCAATGAAACTCTTGGTCAAACAGATCGGTATAATTATTCAGAAATTTTGGATGTGATTTCCACGGGCAATTTTTCTTTCTTCATAAGGGCATTTTTAGTAACGTTGGTGCATTGTCTTTTCGGCCATTACAAACCAGCACAGATTCAGCTACATAAGGAGTTTAAAATATCATCTTGTTGTGTTGTTAAGTGCCACAATCGACAGAATACAGTCACCAATTTAATATTTTAACACATTCCCTTGCCATTGTCAAACAAAAACACTGACGACAGCTGTAGTTAAACCGCTCTGGGGAACAATGTTATTTTTCACATAGCGTTAACTTTTGAATGCATAGGGTATGCTCGCTAAGTTTGTTAGTTATACAACTAGCAGTTAACTATCGGCCATAAACTAGACATTAAAGAAACTGTTTGTCATCTATTTTTAGTTGTCACCAGTGTATTAGTATAAAGGGAGAGGGAACAGTGAGAAGGCTCATGTTATGTGTCAGGGTTGTGTTCAAGTAAATGCATTTGCTAACGTTTGCCACTTTTAGCACACGCAGGCATTTATAGATGTATACGCTCTCAGTTCAATCTTTACTATTAGTATAAACACTTGGTTTCTCTGTCTGGTAGGTGTAGATGTCAGACCACTTTAATGGAGGTAATCACGTCAGTTCGTCTCAGGATCCATTGATTGAGCGCGTAGAGGTCACCCAGATTCCTTGCGTCAAAGCCAACTTAAAAAAAAAAAAAATTGCGGTGAGTGACATTACATGTTAAAGTTTAAACAGATTTAAGTCATTCTCAAAAAGCAAGCAAACAAAAACGTGCTCCCTAGCATTAGTTATGTGGTCACAGGGATCATCTTTCTGCCTCCAGCCAAGCTCCACCCACCAAAACGCGTCATAATGTTTACTGACATGAAAGGTCTATAAGCACTTGTTTATTGACTGCAGCGAACTTCACACCTCTCATTCACCAGTGAATAATTTATACGCATTTGATTGGCCAGTATATTAATAAGCTGAACTGTGATTGGTTGTAATGCTCACCGCTTAAACAGATCAAAGCTTAATGCTGTAATCGACATTCGTTCGTTTTTTAGATAGCGACTGTTTGTAGGCCCGATTCACATTTCGCGTCTAAAACCGCGCAGAAAACGCGAACCGCGCCTATTCCTCTTCAAATGAACCGCGGTGTGCGCGGCACTCCGAAAAGTTGAACTTTTTTGGAAAATATATCGCTAAAGGGGGCTGAAAAATCACTAAATTGGCAACACAGGAAGTGAGTCAAACTGCGCAAAATATTTGTGCACAGTCGCATGTTTGCGAAACGTACTTTATGAGGAAACAGTTTTGTTTTACGCACGAGAATAGCTTTTTTAAATGTAAATGTATACTTTGTGCAGGTAAATTAGGTTTTATTCATGTGAAACTGTTTACGCATGCATGTATCTTGTTTTACGGGTGAATCATTAATAAAACTCAAATCGCTCAATATAATTACACATGTACAAACACAGGAAATATAAAAAAACAAACACAATTGCATAGCATAAAAATACATAATATGTAAGAGGAAAAGTTATATACTGATATGCATATGTAACGATGCAAAGAATGCAAAATGTTTAATTGTTATGTAAATCCTGCATGAATGAGGTTGCGCTGTGTCCGATGCGCTGGGGGCGCTATAGCCCGGCAAGTGCGAACTGAATCTGCAGTAGAGTAAGGGAGAAATGCTGAGGGTGAGTTGCGCTCGTGGTAGCGCCACACTAAATGTTAAAATATCAGAGTTCCTATCAGATGTTACATGTGGTATCCACAAGGATTAAATGCAGTAAACATCTCTTGATTGTGGAGTGCAAATATGATTGTTTTACTCTGTCGACTTTTGAGATTCCTCCGTTTGGAGAAGGTGCCATTGTGTGTGTGCTAACGAAGTGTATTTTGCAACGGTGGAGTTACAGTGTGAAAACTTACCCAAATGTCTTCCTTAAATGCTCTGTGTGCAGGCAATTGTTTTATTACTTTGATATTGTTCTCTATGTTGTTGGATCAGTGTTGGTTAAGTTTGTGATTTATTCAATGCTTCATGTGGGGACTTGTGAAACGAATTATATGATAATTATATTACGTTGTATATGAGTTTGGTAAACGGATGTCTCCGAATAATTTAGTTATCTTTCTTATTGTTTAAACTTTTACTTAATTCATCCGTAGTAGAAGAGAAATGCGTCCTTGTAACCAAATAGTGAAGTTTTGGGGGAAAAAAACTGAGGACAACAACAAAAAGGGATTTATTTAAACATCATTTGTATAAACTTATTTCTTTCTTTTCATTGGATATTTTGGTTATTTTTTAACATACATACATCTTTAAAGCTAGCTTACCATAATAAGTGCGAACTGAATCTGCAGTAGAGTTACAGTGTGAAAACATACCCAAATGTTTCCCTTTTAAATGCTCTGTGTGCAGGTCATCTTGAATAAAATCTCACATGATTCCAGTTCAAAGTCGTAGTGTATTCATGAAGGATGAGACAGACCAGAGAATGAAAAAGTGAAAGGTCACACATAGTTAGTAGTACTGCATATTAAATCTGTTATTACAAACATAAACATAGTTCAAATTGTTCTGCCGAAGTGATATTGAGAATAGTAAGGGGAGGGAGTGATAGGGTTCCTCATGAAGTCCACTATCGTCTCAATGGGGCTTTTGGCTCAGGCTTGCTATGCCTGCACCAGACCAGACCACCGCACACACACACACACACACAGTGTTATTAATATTAAGAAAATGTTTATTATTCTTTTCTAGACACAAAATAAAAAAAGAAAGCTTGATCTTTAAAGCCAGAAATGTGTTCTATTTTAAATTTTGATATTTTTGCCCATTTCAGTGAATCATCGTATGGTAAAAAAAGTCAATCATGTCATATTTTACGGTATGTTCACAATTCACACCAGGGGGTGACTCATATCTCAGAGATGTCACAGGGTTTGAGGATGGTAAATACCGGGAATGTGTAGATGCTTGGATGACTAATGTCTTTCTCAATGAAAAACGCAGATGCTTGAGAATCCTTTAAATCCCTCCACACAGCATCATCCAAACTTTTCCCCGGGTTTATATTCTATATTTTCGTAAACCAGCCTCTTAAAAATTTGAATGACCTCATTTACAGTATTGCCTATGACCTTTCATTTACAGTATTGCCTATGACCTTTTATGTTATAGACCTCAATTTACCTTCACATGCTGTAAATTAACCACACAATATATTTTCACCATAAAGTCCCCAGAGACACCAGAAATGTAATTTGGTGGAGGAATACTATTTCGTCTTTGCTTGTTTCACTAGTTCTCCTCCCAAAATCTGTTAAATATTTATTTTCCTGAACGTCAATAATGATTTATGTAAAAGTTATGAATCGTTTTACCTTAAGTCATAGCCTACACTCACCCAACCATTAGGTTCATTAATTGTTCAAAATGGCTGTGATGTTCATTTAAGTGTAAGAACCATCCCTTTAAATTGAACCCATCGGGTATATGTCCATATTTGACCCAACCATGAGTTTAAACAATCCAGCAAAAATTTGCCTACCTGTTGCTTTTCTGACAGGGATTTTGTAAAGGTAAAAATTCAGTGACACCGCAACATGTGGAGGTGAACGTTTTAAATCATTATAATAAAAATACATAGCAAGAGGTGTAAAGTTGGCTGTAATTTCTCGTCACTCATGGGAAAACACGTGGGAACCTCTTTACCAGTAAAAATCAATAAAGAAATAAAAAAACCTCCTCTTTACCAGAAAGAGGAAATCACCTAATCGGAAGTTTCTTTCACTTTTGGTGTAGGCTATATATTCACACCGTCTGACGAACGATGGCAAACATTCGACATGCTGGAGCTTCACCTCTTGATCATTTTAAGCTTCGTAAGTGGAGGTAAAAACGTTTTAATTTACTTAAAATAATAATGCAGGCGACTTCCGTTTGTAGCCCAAGGCAGATTTGTGACGGGGAAGACATTGAGATGCGTTTGTAATATCCCCCAATATCTTGCTTTTTTATTTCACAGCTTATCTTGCGGTTAGTTATTGCACGAGGAGAAACATCTGTAGACTTCGGTGGGGATACATCACTTTCCTGCGCGCTCTCGAACCCGTCCGGAGTAAAACAGGTGTCTTGGGAGCGAGTGCGCGCCGGTGATGATGCTGAAACTCTGGCTACGTTCAGCGAGCGCTACAAGGATTATGTTCACAAAGAGTATGTCGGAAAAATCATTATCATGTCGTCATTTGATTCTTCGTCTATTGTGATCAAAAACGTAACATTTGAGGACGAGGCCTGCTACATTTGTTCCTTCAAATTGTATCCATCAGGACCTAAACGGGAAACATTGTGCCTCACTGTTAAAGGTAAGTTAGTACGTCACTCACATCTATTTCTTACGATAAATGTAGTGTGATGACGATACCACGGTTCCTCATATATGCCATATGGAAACCGAAGTGGACATAAACTTCTGTTGTTGCGTAACGTATTTTATGTTCATGAGTTGATGACGTTCTATATGACCCTTCTGCTCTGAACCTTTATTTACAAGATTTTACCTATTTTAAGCTCCTTATGAATCATTTGAATTATTTATCATATACAATTGTACAATCTCTTTCATACATTTTAGTATGATCTGCTCTCATGCCAGTATAAAAAGGGGTGGGGCTTCAATATAGGCTTTTTTCTAATCATTTTGCTCTTTATGATTTACATCTTACAAATTCATATGAAATGCCGCCAAGTAAAATAGTAAATTCCCATGATAATATGGGGTTGACCATACTTCTGTCTTAGCACCTTAATGTTAAAACACTTGTAATGTTGACATTTTATATCTTCAGGTATATCGGAAATTACAGCATCAGTCAAACCTGCATCCGGTTCTGATGTTACAGTCTCGTGTTTAGCCACGGGTAAACCCACACCGATACTCCAGTGGAAATCCACAGAGAAAGACCAAAACCTCCATGGGACAAGTAATGTAATGGTCAACAGTGATGGTTCAAACACAACTACAAGTTACCTCAAACTACCAATATCACAGTTTCATGGGAAAAGTGTTGAATGTGTGGCGCAGAGTGACAATGTGGAGAAAAGCTACCAGATCTCCTTGTCTGGAAAAAATGATGAAGGTAAATATTTAACATGGACTCGATTAGAAACATATATTGTGAAATTGGAAGGTGTCTGAACAGGAGATGTCCCAATATACCTTTTCTCACTTCCATTTTCTTCCATTTTCTTACAGTGACCAATAATACATCAAGGAGCTCTTTCACTACAGTTGTGGTCCTCATTTTCATGCTTATTACAATTTTTGTAATTACTCTCATCTGTCTTTACAAGAGACTACATGGTAAGCAGCAAATATTACCATTTCACTTGAAGTTAACAGATTGTTTGCTGTTGTTTATAAACATTTACCTTTTATTAACTAATTCAACTATCTATGAAAAAAATCTTTTTTACAGGGACCACTAAAAGGACGATATCTCTTTCTGTGGATTCACTTCAGAAACCAGTTGTAATAGAATGTTGCTTGGAATGTTAACTCATACCTCAAAATATCCATTTGCAATCATTTACTTTTTTACTATTTAAAGTTAATAACTGTTTTATCATCTTAAAGTATTTTATTTTTATATTTATTTAAAGTCACATTTTGGATCATGACTCGAAAAAAAAAACATGCTCACATTACATTTGCACTTTTAAGATCCTTTAGTTTTATAATATGTCTAATTCCTTTTAGCTTTTTATTTATTTATTGTTTACAACACTATTTCACTTTTATAAAACACACACAAACTATCCGTTTGTCTTGTGTAACGGTCTTAGCTTTCCTGTAGCTCATTGGTAAGGTCGTGGGTTCGATTCCAGGGGATAGCAAATTCCTATGTATAGGATAATGCAATGTAAGCGTCTGCCAAATGCGTAAATGTCTTTCCTCAATCTCTGATGCCATGTCTCTTATAGTGGTACTGTTGAGCAATGAATGTGATGTTTTGTTTCTGAATAGAAATGATTTGCTTGTAACAAACATATTTTGAACATGTTTAGCAATTGATACATTACGTTTCCATACAATCAGCGTGGTAAATTCAAACAGGGCAGCACGCTGGCTTCGAAACTCTTAGATCCTGCATGTAGAGTATGTTTTGTGAAGAGACACATAAAAACCATTCACATTTTAAGTTATTGTCGTGCTACCAAAGTTGAATGTATTACACTAATGTACATGTTTTCAGGGATGTACGCAAAGTTTTGAGGGCTAAGTATAAAACATGTACTTTGTTTATGGTTTCTTGAACAATCATGGAAAACATTGCATAAAAATAAAGATCTATAAAGATTATTTGAATGTTGTGCTCTTTAAAACCACATAGAAAAGGACACTGCTAAGTTAACAAACAGAGAAAACCTTGAAATACAGTAGTAATGTGTGAAAGTGAAAGATGTGGTTTATTGACATTGTGACATGTTTTCTTCAGGAAATTTTCGAAACATCCGGTCAGTGATTTATGCTATTAATATCTGTATCATGACTATACGGTTTATTGCCTAAATGCAAGAAGAATGCATAACATTGTGTCTAGCCCAATGACTAACAGGTTATTTTTTGTGTTTTGTTGGAATGTGTCATAAAAAAGTAATTAAAATAACAATGAAAAAGTTAAAAATAAATGTCAAAAATAAATGTCAAAATAAATGACACTGTGACATGTTTTGTCCAGGAAATTCTTATGTCCGGTCAGATCAGTGATTAATACTACAAATATCTGTATCATGTCTACCGTCTGTTGCCCAAATGCAAGAATGCATGACATTGTGTCTAGCCTAATGACTAACATTTTTTGTATTTTGTGAATGTGTCATAAAAAGAATTACAGTCACAAGGAGAAAGATGTCAAAAGGAAAGTGAAATATAAGAGTATAGTATAAACTGACACAAAATGAAACTAAATTAGTGTGAAGCATAAAAAGGAAACCTTATTGTATACTGTGGGAACATGACCGGGAAGGCAAGAGACAATGCTTGTTGTTCTATAAGAACTTCTTTAATATAAGTTGACATAGACAATAGCTGACCCGCCTCAGGAGGGTCCCATCCACACCTATCCAAAAACAAAGAGAAAGCCGTTTCTACCCAGAGGATCAAACCAATTTAAATACATGGGGGACGATTGGAATTCATACCCATAAGAAACTAAATACCCATAATTAACACACAAGTTCAAAGTAAATTACTTTACATCAAAATAAATAAAACTAATAACACAAACCATGGATAAGAAACAAAAACATACATAACAAAAACCCCCTACAAATATAATAAATGAACCAAGCCTACATTACCCATAATCGTCGGAGCTAGAATAAAAAGGGAAACAGGAAGACCGCACACCCTGTTAAACACCGCCCCCCGGAACCATGCTGTAGCCATGAACAACACAAGTCTTAGGGATTGTCAGCTGTGTTTTCCAACATCATAAATTAAACTGCCAGCTGACAATGTTGCTGTGTATTGGCATTTGTTGGATTGGTGACTCTTAAAGTGACCAGTTCCTTATTTAGGTTTTTCAGTAATATGTCACAAAAATTTCAAGACTGTTATTGCAATGTTTCAAATAGAGCCCTGACAGTTCTCACTTTATTATAACATTATTTTGTAATAATATTTTACAATATTTCGTTTCTCATCATCCTACTGCTTACTGTGAGAAGCTTGCTTAAAAAAACCTATGCACTTCCTTGTACGAATGAAATCAGATTATATTGAAACCAAACCAATATAATTCAATAACTTTATATGGCTTTGCAGGGAAAGTTCCATGAGTGTATTTATGAGGGTGTATGTAGGTGGTGGGGATCCGGTGGGGTTTAAAAAACATGCTTTAATAAAAAAGGGGGCCCAGCAAAAAACTTTGGGAACCATTGTTGTACAGGATGATCAACTATTGTTGAGGTGCAACTATGGCATTAAAGTCCATGCATACTTAAAAAACGGCCTTTTTAATATATTATCATTGTATTCAACTCTATGTGTAAAGAGTTAAATCATTTTAGTGTATGTCAAAGAGTCACACATTCACCAGAAAGTGGTCCGATGGAAAATAATGCACTTCAAGCTGAAACCACAACTCTCATGTGCAGGACCGATGTGCTCATTTCGGTGTATGAGGTATTTGAAACACCTTTAAGAATCAAAACATCACCAGTGAAAACTTGCAAACTGATTTAGCATTCCGGTAGGACTATTGATGGTGGCCACATCTCAAAGTTTTCAAGGTATTGTTTTGTCTTTTCTCAGCAGGTGTGATCTGAGACCAGAGCGTTGCATCTGTTTTGCATCTGCAAAGTTCATAGGAAGTCCTCTTTTTGTGGTGGAGCTTTCGACCAACCTTATGCAGCCAAGTTCAGCCATTTTCTCAAACTGTCAGAGCGCTGCAGGTGCAAAATGCAAGTGTCTCACCCTAACTGTATGTTTTTATTGTTTGCTATTTTTTGCGATTTGCTGTTTTCTATAGCAGGGGGTAAGTTTAATTTGTAGAAATTATGTATGCTTTGTTTTTTAAGAAGTTTTTTGACAAAATATTTCAGCGTAGTATATGCCAATTTTATTCACATAAAAAGAAAATATTTAAAGAACAGTAAATTAACATGTCTATGGCAGTCTGACGTAGTAGTTTTTAAAGAAACTTGACTTTGATTTCTTAAGTGTTTATACTAAATATTTTCTCTGAGCAGTGGCTGTGAAGTATTCACGTGAACCATTCACCAAGGCAGAAGGAGATTCTTTGACGCTCACTTGCACGGTAGAGTTTGAGAGAAAGGCATGCAAAGAAATTCAGAGCAAATGGTGTTTGCTCTTGACACCAGACAACTGCAAGCCCCTTATAGATCCTCACAGGTACATAATCCATGTAAATGAGAAAGAAACCGGAAAATACCGGTTAAGAAGAATTTTCATCACGTTCAATTACTTAAGAGTTCAAGACAGCGGCTACTTCCAGTGTAATGCAAGATGTGAGAGTGGAACTGAAGCCAAAGGCCATCTTGTGCATCTCAATGTGACAGGTCTGGATTCATTTTTCTTGTTTCTTAGTTGAAGGTTTAATGCTTTTGTACTATATGCCATTACATGAATAAAGTCTTAATATTGCCTGTTCCTCTGTACAAAGGTCCCAATGTCTCAAAATGGAGCGGCCAGCACAAGATGGAACCAGCTTTGTTAATACTGAGTGTCGTCTTACTTTTGTGGAGTTAATTAAGCACATTTTAAAATGTTTTTTATAATTATTATTGACATTTTTTAAATAATTTGTAACCTGAGACAAAATCTTCGATCACATTTGTCTCTATTTTAGCATCAAGCAGTATAAATCCTTACATTGCTGTACTACTGTAAGTTTCATTTAGTAAAGTATTTATTTCTAAATATAATTGGAATATTACCTGGCCGATGATTTTTTTGTGCTGCACTATAAGTGGAATATGCAGTGCAGTGGTCTTGGCCTGTCACCCGTGGCTGAAAATAAAACCAACGGTGTCAAAAGAAAGACGAGTCTCTAAAATTATTACATCTGCTTTTCCAGGCACAATATGGTAAACCAGGGTTCTTCAATGTTATACTAAATGTGTAAACAGAGCTATTTAAATAGAACCGCCCTTATTTTCACAGCAATATTATGTTTAGACATTACATTAGCACTATGATGCATGTTGCACATACATACTTTTCTGTGTATTATTTTTGTTGTTAATAGATTGTTTGATTATTTGGATTTGAATTTTACTGTGAGATGGATAGTTAAATATTTACTTATCCTGAACATTTTTTCTAGGGTTCAATGAAGTGACTGACCTGGTTAATGGCACAAAGTATTCTAGTGGAGGTATAGGTTGTCCCTGGATGCGAAAGAAATCACTGCAGATGTTATGTATTCTGCTGTGCAAGCAGGTCGTTTTATTAAGTTTAATTCTTTTTTCGCCGCTATTTAACGCTAAAATATTCATGATTTATTTCTGCAGTGCATCATATTAGACTAAGGAGAACAACATGCAACTAGTCCCAGAGGTGTTAAAAGTACTCAAAAATGTTACTCAAGTGAAAGTACAAGTACTGAGTACCACAGATTCTTGCTCAACCATTAATCTTGAATGAACCACGTGCAATGATTGCGCTTTCGTTCTGCGTTTTGGCGTAAAACGAAGCTCGAAAACGTTGAGCGACGGTATAGTTTTTTCGAACAATCCAACACCCCTTTTGTTTCTGGAGGCGGGGTTTACATGACGTATGCAAATAGCCTCTGCGCACGTTGCCACACAAACAACATAGATGTCTGCAATGACGAACGAGCGTTATCGCAAGCGCACAGCTGTATGTTTGCATAAAAACGTCAGTCTATGAACACATTTTCTATTTTTAAAAAGGGAAATAAACATGCGTTATGGATGTGACAAAAAAAGGACGCGTTTTTCGGGAGACGACAAACTTTGTAGGATTTCTGTTAAATAAAATGCACAACCTGAAGCAATAATACCCAATTAATGGAGAAGGGATGCCTCTTTGTAGAATATAAAATAGTTGCTTTATTTTAATTTTCATGTGTCCATTTTTGAGGAATATGTAGCGTTATGGATGTGACAATCCTAAAAATGACACTTACTTCACTATGACAAATTATGCACTAAAAATAAAACAAATGATTTAAAAATTTAAAGAGAGATCTGAAATGGGTATTTAAACCAGCAAATGATAATATCTGTGCTGTTACCATAGTAAAACCCGTTGGTAAAAACTACATTTTTTCACAGTAAGTTTGACATTTTCATGGAATTGGCCTTATGCAACATCTAACGCTTACCAGAAGCACATATCTTATGACGTCACAATGGGATGTTTTTGCGGACTTTGTTAAAAATGAATTGCAAACTGCATTAGCAAATGCGATTTCTATTTGTTCGTGTTAAAATCGTGACATAATTCAAACGCAAATGCAAACCGTTTGGATTTGCATTTACGCGAACGTACAATGTCTGCCAAATTACAAAAGGGAAAGCAGTCTAAAAGCAAACACGCCCGGTTGAGTAAGCCCACCCCCGCCATTGATTGACAGGTTTCTGTACAATGCAGAGGAAACACTAATGCAGGCTTAATACGCGACGCTAGAGGAAGTGAAATAGCATATGGGGAATTGCCTTTGCGAGTTAAATATGGCAGTCTCGTAACTAGTGAGACAGAGGTAATTCATTTTTTAAATAGATAAAAAAAATCCCTCTAACACACTTGTGAATATTTGCTAGATGTCTGTTATGTGTTTGTATGTCAAAATAAACTATATATGTTTGCACATCCTGGCTGTGTAAATAGGAGAAACAACATAAATATTCATACATGGTGACCTTGTATATTCATACAAGGCATCATTCAGGCACCTTTAACATGCCTAGTTTGTTTATTGTAATGTTATTTGGGGTTGCAGAGATTCTTGTCTGGCTGAGGATATGTAATAATTAGAATATAAAATGCGAATGGTACACAGCCCATACGTTTTGCTTTAATAAGCCAAAAAGAGTAGGCTAAGTACTGCCATCTACTGGCTACATAATGCAAATGTAATTTTGTGTCATTGAAACCACTTGGCTAAAAAAAAACAGCTGGCATGTACATGATAAGATACTAAGAACATTTTCAAAATGCTTGTATGTATATACTTGTATATAGATCAAAATTGTATTACAAATTTACTGAATAAAGTCACTTAATGGACCAAAACTTGTTGTTGTCCAATTTTTTATACACAGACGCCAAATGCTTGTTAGTCAGACTCTTCTTCGCTCTTTTGTTTTCTTTTATTTTCCCTTTCATGATGGACTCATTCAAGGACTATGTCAGGTAATCATGAGGTTTCTCATATTGAAACTTCTAAAGGCTACTAAGAGTTCCCCTAGCTTTCCTGTAGCTCAGTGGTAAGTTTGTGGGTTCGATCCCAGGGGATCGCACATACCTATGTAAAATGTATAGGATAATGCAATGTAAGTCGCTTTGGATAAAAGCGTCTGCCAAATGTGTAAATTTAAAACCCTCTACTCTTATTTCATTTTCTGTGAATCCAGCATTTCTGCTGGAAAAATACATTTATATTTGTAAAATTTGACTCAAATAGTTTTTTAACGACTGAGCCTATAACTGGCAGGTGAGTTGGAAATAAACACAGGGTTGTGCGCATCCTCTTTACTGTAATTACTGGATCTACTACTGTTGTCCAAGTCATTTATGTGACACAGCCTGCATGTCTGTCAACAAAAAGTACAGTCCTAAAATAGCTTTGGCTTTCATACTATTACAGTAACAGGAACCACGTTTACAGTATACTGTATGTAAATTGGAAGTTATACTTCTGCATACTGAAAACTAGACATAGGGAGTGTTGTCATGATACTGGACTTTCTAACTTCAATTTGTAGCCTACAAAATATTGTTATTCGATACCATTTTCGATACCACGGAAAAAAACTGCCATTACATTAAGGCCCTACATTTTTAATTTTTAATAAAAGTTAAATTGAACAAGACTAGACAATGAGGTATTTTTACATTATTTATAAATTGTTGATCTAATGTTAGTTTAACTAATACATTTACCATTAAAAATCAAAGTTAGATTTGTCAATATTAATGGACCAGAGCTTACACAAATAGTTGTATTTTTAAAAAGAGATTAATAAACACTTAAACAAATGTATTGCTCATTGCTCATTCGTTGTTCGTTAATGTTAGTTAATACATTTATATCATTAACACATTTTAATTAGGCTTTTATTCACATATAATCATTGATCAGCTCACATAGACGCAAACTTTAAACGCAAGAATTGTTGCATAGACTCTTAACTGGCCATAACTTGTAACTTTATGATGAAATAAATTTTCACAGGCCTGGTCGCATTTGTTTGCGTTAGAGCAGAGGCCACTTTAAGAAACTGGTTAGTATCACCAAAATGGCACCAAATCTTTTCACTAAACGATAGACAACAAGGGTTGCAAACGTTTTTTCTTTCTGTTATCCTTTCCCACCCTCTTTCTTTTTCTGTGTAATTAGATGTCAATGTGATAAACCAATCTCATTCAGCCAGACCCTCACTTTGCATGCATCCAAATTACACCCATGTTTAATATATTATTTACAGAGCAAGCTGGTGTGGTTAAAATGCATCACTTTGTCAAAGGAGCCCGGAGAGCGTATCCATTGTTAATGCGGCTCCTGATCAGTGGTGAGATATAGGTGTCTATTTTATGGCGGAATTTTTTTTAGCTCTTCGTCAATTATTTACTTTTAGAACGGATTGTGCCAAGCAACTGTGGTTATATTGCCATAATACATAATCGGGATGTTAGACTTAAAAGGTAACTACCGTTTGAATGTGATCAATGGTAATAGGGTTCATTAAATCAAATTTTGAATACTATTCGCATTAACATTTTGTTAGCAGTGTACAGTGGACTCGAAATGTATTTGCATACTGGTCTCTGGTCTTTAGATGCTGGTAAGTTTCCCTGAAGGTTACACATGTCCCAGCATAGCAACTACAGGTCTAGTTTACATTATACTGTACAGTTTACAGTACTCGTATGCAAGTGTGACAATCAGAACTTGACTGAAAGGGATAGTTCACCCAAAAATGAAAATTCTGACATCATTTACTCACCCTCAGATTGTTACAAACCCATATAAAGGTTTTTGTTCTTCTAAACACTATGAAAGATATTTGGAAAAATGTCAGGTACCAAACAGATCTCATCTCGCATTCACTCGCATTCAGGGAAAATAAATACTATGGGAGTGAAGGGGAGATGAGTCTGTTTGGTTACTGACATTCTTATAAATATCTTCCTTTGTGTTTAACAGAACAAAGAAAATGTATTTATTAAATGATGACAGAATTTTCATTTTTGGTTGAACTATCCCTTTAATACATTTTACCTCAGTTTTGTAAAACCTAAATCTTTTGTGGAGTGATTTGCTTTAAAAATGTGCTTGTGTTCTGTTATATTTCTTAGAGTTAAATATATCCTTTAGAGCTATGACCTATGATCAGATGTAGTCCATGTTTTCAATAAGGCAACATTAGTGATACTGGAATGCCTTCAGATTGTAGTAAGGCTTGCAATAGGTGCACTCGACTGTAAGGATGGCCTATTACTTTGTGGTGGGGAAGCAAATGTATTATTATTCTTGAAAACAAACGACAACAGTAACTAGGCAGACGCAACATGTGGGCATTAATAGATAAGTACGCATAAAGCCTGACTTGTCCGCAATACCGATTGTGATTGCTCTGAGGTGCTTTCATTTCAATAAACAAAATGCATCAGGACTTGAAAGTATTCCTGACTGTTTTTCAGTTCAACCCCTGGAAACAGTTTCACAAAATTAAGACAAACAGCAAGATCTCTGTTCTGATAAAATATAAATCTAGACACAAACTACAGTGATATGGAAGAAAATAGAGGAATTTAGAAGTTTCTAAATCTTAAGGCCTGTCCACACCGGGATGATATTCGCACGCGCTTATCGCCAGCGTTTTTTAGGCCTGAATGTATTTTATCGGTCTTGGAAGGACCATCTGGGGGAATATAGAGCTGCATTTAAGTCTACAAGATCTGCTTATTTTTCTCAGATTGTTGATTCCAATCAAAGTAATCCTAGACATCTCTTTAACACTATAAATAGACTTCTCAAAATGAATGTTGGTACCTCTCTACCTGTCTCAAATCAGTTGTGTAATGATTTTCTGCACTTCTTTAGTTTTAAGATTGACAATGTTTACAAACTTATTCATGCTGCACCTGTTTCCTCTTCTACATTATGCTTGTCTAGTTTCTCTGTCACATTCTTTTCTGCCTTTTCTCAAATGGACTCTGAGCTGCTCACTAGGGAGGTATCACGTATGAAAGTCACCACTTGCTTGCTTGATCCCCTCACTACAAGCTTGTTTAATTATTGTTTGGATTCATTGTGCCCTGCTGTTCTCAGCATTGCAAATGATACCTTGCGTACTAGTGTTGTAGCAGCAGCATTGAAAACAACATAATGCTGATTTGGATAGCTTAAATAATTATCTTTCAATATCAAATCTTCCTTTTTGTCGAACGTTTTGTCTGTACGGGTGTTCCTCAAGGTTCAATTTTAGGCCCCTTATTTTTTAGCATTTACAAATTTCCACTTGGATTGCTTTTAAGATCACTTTGGCTTAATTATCACTTTTATGCAGACGATACTCAGATTTATATTCACTCTAAGCCTAGTCAAAATTGGAATGTTCCTTTTTTAACACATTGTATTTCTGAGATAAAATCATGGATGTCCCAAAACTTTCTGTGTCTTACTAGTGATAAGACTGAGGTCTTGCTTATTGGCACCTCCCATCAGCTTCGTTAAGCTGGCTCACTATTTTGTAATGTTGATGGCTCTGTTTTGGTATCACAAACCAAATAAAAAAATCTAGCAGTTATATTTGATTCAAGTTTGGCTTTTGACTCTCATGTTCAGTACACTGTAATGAACTCCTATTTTCATCTCAGAAATATTGCTAGACTCCACTCTATGTTATCCCTTTCTGTTTCTGAAATATTAAATCCCATATTGATTATTGCACTTCACTTATTGCTGGGATCTCAAAACCACACTTAACAAATTACAATGTGTGCAAAATTCAGCTGCTGGAATCCTGACTGGAGTCAGGAGAAATGCGCATAGTATACCAATTCTAAAGACTCTGCACTGGCTTCCGGTCAGGTTCCGAGTGGATTTTAAAGTCCTCATGCTTACATATAAGGCACTGCATGGTCTGGCCCCTCAGAATCTGGCTGCACTTTTAACCTTATACAGACCTAAGCGCCATCTACACTCCTCACAAGCAGGTTTATTGGCAGTCCCACAGACACAGTTGTGTTCTGTAGGGGACAGGACTTTCTCATCCGATGTTCCTTGGCTTTGGAATGCACTGCCTCCTCACATCAGAGACGCACAGAATTTAGATTCTCATTAGAATCTTATTAAAATCTTATTAAAAAACATATTTTTTTAGGTTAGCTTTTTCCTGACTTTTATGTATCTATTTGTATATGTATATAACCGTTTTTTTATTGTGTGTTGTATTATCATTTACTTGTTTTATGAAAAAGTGCCTTGAGAAGCTACTATAATGGCGCTATATAAAAATAAAGTTATTATTAATATTATAATCGCGCGCGATTATCATCCCGGTGTGGACAAGCCGTTACGGATGAAAATCGATACCTTATGTCGTACCTGCTTTTCAAATTGTTCCTACAACCCTGGTGTCACAGACGGTCTCCAGGTTTCTTCTTGATAAATAAATGCCCAGCAAAAATGGTCAAACTGTCCAACAAAAGGTATTAAATGTGCTACTTTTTACTTCACTTTCAGCTTTTCATAACTCTAAACAGATAAAATGTAATGACTAGACAAATTTAACTTTGATGATGGATTTCAGTCATGGGAGGTGTGTATTTAATGCTTATTTAATGGTGATTAGATCACATTGGGCCTTTGTAATGTTTCCCTTGTCGTTAGGTCCTCTAGTAATCAGGGTAAAACGAGTAATGTGACTACAAATGTCTAAAGCGCTGTCCAAAGACATTGCGCATTTGAGTGCTGGTAATGTTGCTGTAATACTGCTTGCAATAACAGGGAAGTCAGAGTAAAGGAAAATTACATTCATTTTCAACATAATTTGTTGAAGACAGGCATGCCTGGTTGTCCAAAATATATTTTTTAGCATTTATCCATCCTAATGTCTTTTAGAACCTCTATGTATTTCAACTTGATGCATTGCAACTGGTAAGGAGAGTGTTTCCCAAGTCTATCCTGAATGCCCCTAGTCCTGCTCATTTTGGATGTCATCCTAATAAAAATGATTGAACACTAGTAGGGTCTACATGACCTAAAATGGTAATGTTAGATAAGGCAGACATCAGAAAGAGTTTAGCGGGACCTATAACCTCCTCTGAGGTTATAAGACACATGAATCACTGGTGTCATTGACGTCATTCCAGGTGTCATGAACTGCACAAAGACACACGGATGAGGATCCAAATGCAGTTTATTAAAAAGTGACAATCCAAAGACAAAATCCAAAAAACAGGCATAAATCCAAACACAGATGGTCAGTCCAAACACAGCAAATAAATCCACAAGACAAAGGCAAACAGAGTGACCCAAAAGACATCAAGGCAAGACAAATACCAGACACGCTAAGAATTGCAGTACGACACGATGCAAGACTTCGCAATGAGTGATTGAGACAACCGGGTATAAATAGGCAGACAAACAACAGTTAACAGGACACAGGTGAATAACAGATAAAGAGTCCGGTCAATGGTTATGGATAATGTAGTGTGATATGGCAGTCCAAGTGATGAGGGGAGTGCCCTCTACTGGATTTGAGAGGGCACTGCAGCTGGTGACTGACACCAGGCTTAAAGCGGCCGTCGGTTTCTGCCAATCTCATATTAATCTTGAGTACCTATAGAGTAGTATTGCATACTTCGTATCTTCGAAGAGTCTTTAGTTTGATCACATTTATACAATTTTGATACAGCTTTAGGATTATTTCCGAAATCATACGGCGCGTGCGGGGGGAGGGGTAGGCTGAACTAAAGCACGTGCGCACCCATTGACAACAAAACACAGACATCAATTTCACTCACCGCATGCAGTTCATGTCCGCGCGTGGGCGTGCCGCGTGCTTTTCCGGAAGAATTGTCCAATAAGGGACTAAGAAAAATTGTTACAAAACTGTTTCATATGTTCGAAAAAAACTTTCCGAAACCAGTACGATCGCTGGGGGAGTGTATCGAGCATAGAAATACTATTTAATACGCCAAACTCGCCCAACAAGCATGAAAAGACAGCATGTTTAACATTGTAAAGAAGTCAGAATGCATGACACACCGTTGCACCACCCCTTTAATATGGTAAGTTTAAATAGGCATACGTACAAATGGTATTTTAGAGCTAAAACAAGATGAGGGTTAGTAATAAAAAAATTTGTGTAAACTAGGATATTACATCAGTGTTAAGAAGGCAACCTGGTCACTAAATAAAAAAACGGATCATCCTGTTTTTTCAATATATCTTTATAATTTATAATTACACCTTTTCTTTGCCATTTTCCCATTACTTCATCGATCATCTTTATTTGTGTCCAGTAACCGGCATTTGGCAAACGCTCGCTTTTTACAAGACGCTTGTTATTTTTTATAACATTTAAGGTTTAAAATACAAAACCACACGTCGCCTGCTACTTTAGAGTTAACCAATAAAATAAAACTTTATAAACGATTCGCGTTGTGATGTCACGAACCAGTCGCCCGCGATCGAGCGCCGCGGCAGCATCAGTGAGATCCGTCTGACACCATGACAACCGCAGCGCGCGAACGCTGGAATCTGTGCAGCTCCCGCGAAGCCAAATATGAAGACAAGATGCCGCCGTACGCGCGCAAGACGCACTTCTTTTCTTAAAATACTCTTACTTACACTCGTTCCGCACTTTTAGAGGAAGACAACCGAGATTTGCAAAACCACCTGTATCTAACGCAAGTATCCGTGTCAGTTAAATACCCCTGATGGGCAATTCGTAAAAAATCTGAGCCGTAGGAACCACGCCGATGTCATCCCTTTATTAAAATAAGGGCTCGGTGGTTGCGCGCTTCGGAGTGATGAAATGCGCATTGGAGTAAGGGATGCTCCTCATGGCGTTTACGCGTGGAGAACCCGTCGGGGTGTGTGTGCCGTGTGTGTAAATGTATGTGTAAGTGTGTGTGAGAGATTGTGAAGGAAAACGAGGCTTTATTTGCTTTCCACGAACCCTGCTCTTCATTTCGCGGTGGAAATATGAGGATCTCCAGAGGACGCGGCTGATAAATAGTAGTTCAGACTCCCCTGTCACATAAGAAGACAATACCACCAGCACGGAGAACCTTCCTCAGAGACCCCCTGTTTGAATCGAGGGGCGATTAAGTATCCATACAGTGAAGCACATCAGGTAAGCGACGCGTTTTCGGGTTTCGTTACGTTCGTATTGAAGTTACGGAGCGTTATTTATCGAGGGTAATTCGATGCAGCGCAAAAGTGAAAGCGCGTCTGCGCCTTGGCACCTGCAGATGCACATGCGAAGAGGAATCGACATATCATTTTATGTGTACAGTAAACAAATATATCGTTTTTAATGCAGATTTGTAATGTCTTGGGGTTTTATGAGGTTTGACTTGTTGACAAGTTGTATAATCTGAATCTGTGACGTCAAATAACATGCATGTTTAATTTACCTACACACCATATACAGCCTAAGCATGTATAGAACAAAAAACTTAGATAATGGTTATAATGGTGTAGCCTATAATATTTAGCGTTTCATCATTATCCTAATGGACTGCATAGATGCTCATTACTGCAGTGTTGGTTTCAGTTCAACTTCCCAGATTGTAATGGTTATGTAAACAAGGATCATTCTTTTTTGCAGGCAATAATGTGACATGCAAACCAGGCGCTGGTGGTTAAAGAATAATTACTGTATTGATATCGCTCATTGTTGCGTACTGAGCATTGTCACCCACAATTTATAGGCTTCATACCTGTACATGCTGTACACGCCCACAGAGGCTAGGATTTTGGCAAGCGCTGTCCCAATGGACGGTTTGTTGCCCCAGGAGAACTCATGGGGGGAAAAAAAATTGGTGTGAGCAATGCTATTAGGAGGTGACAGAAAAAATCTTTACTGTATACGTGCTAATGTTTGGTTTGTTGGCCGGAGATAGATTCAAGTTTGTAAGCCAGGGTTCATTTGGGCTAATGTCTCAAGGGATCGATTTACCCGCGAACCCAATTTTTCATCTCTTGGGTTGTAATGAAATTGCACAGGAACCATCAGGGACCGGCTTCTAAAACTGTTGATTATAAGTGAGTGACATGGTGAATCTCTCCAATAAGATTAAGCCGCTTAATGGTGCATTATGTAAAACAAACAGATTTTGGGCTGGTGACTGGAGGCACATACAGGTGTGCGTTCACAGCCTCGCACACAGAGAGGGGAGGTGTCATCATTTTATCTCTCATCAGATCTCTAAATCCATTTTATACAGTCCACCAACTGATCCAAGGAGAACAAAGTGCACAATAAGTTTTCCAGACTTCTTATTTTGGATTTCTCCTCATTTTGTCATTGTGGCCCTTGGGCATCAGTCAGGACACAAGGTTGACTTATTGGTAAGAAAGAAAATACAGGTTCTTCAAAGGTTGTGGCTACAAGTCAATCTTCATAAGAGTTGTAAAGAGTGAACGAGAAAGAATGATATAGAAGAAGGGACAAAAGGAGAAGGTCAGATTTATTCTGTGAGAAGATAATACATCTAATAGAGTTGCAGGGTGTCTGGTAGCTTATGGTGTCTGGTGTTGCTGTGACTGAGTGCTTGAGACCAGCAGAAGTCACCTCCACCGAGTCCCAGACTCATACAGGGTGCTTACGTGATTTATAAAAGATCAGAGCCCATTACGGAACCTGCCAGTGCTCTTTAGAAAGAATAATATGACGATATAACTGAACATACATAACTGCATGTTCCATACTGTTTTAGTCAATACGAATAGTGCTTTAGATGCAAATATAATTGTGTTTATTATTGAATTTACATCTGAAGGTTTAAAAGATTGCCCTCGCGATGCAAAAATCAATCTTAAAGGGATAGTTCGCTCAAAAATGAAAATCTGTCATCATTTATTTACCCCCATGTCATTAGAAAATCTGTATATGACACAAAAGAAGATATTTTGAGAAATGTCTGAATGATTTGTGTCCATACAATGGAAGTCAATGGGGTCCCAAATTATATGGTCACCAACGTTCTTCAAAATATCTTCTTCTGTGTTCTAAAGAAAAAAGAAAGTCACACGGGATTGGAATGACATGAGGGTGAATAAATGAAAATTATATTTTTGGGTCCCTTTAAATTGAAACATTTTATGGTAATCTCTTTTTCTCTTTAATCTCACATATTTGGACAAATATATTTTATTTATTTATATTATATTATATATAGCATTGTGTGTATTTGTTGTGTAGCTGGCAATCCCATAATGCATTTTACAGAAAGGGCATCATAGTGGATGATAAATATAGATAATAAATGATTTATACGTCATTCAGTAGGTTCATTCAGAATTTGTATATACAGTAAATACATATTAAATTGAATACAAAACAATGCAATACAAATACTGTTTGGTGTACTTATTTATGTGTGGTGTTTTATGCTTATACTGTATTTAATGCTTTGCTTTGCCAGCATGGCAATACCAAACTCTGTTGAAATCAGTTGAAAGTCACCTGTGAACTTCACGTGAGTTGAGGTATTTGTGTGGCGTGGAGAGTCGCTGTCTATCTAGAGCGCTCCAAATCGGTCAGGGATGCTGTGTTAGAAGCCAGCTGTCTGTGTAGTCAATAGACAGTGAGGTTTTGGAAGAGAGCTATACAGACACGCAAAACAGAAACTTTGATCCCTTCTGCTATCGATGACACATTCTTTAGACATGACAAATGCGTGGCTTTGAAGTATAGCCCAAGTTTGCCGGGAAAAGAGTATGTCAACGTGCCTGGCATATTAAACTCTCACATTGAAGCTCTACATCAATGCCACGGTGTCGCTCTATGTCACGCTGTACAGCTCTTAACCCCGAAAATGAACTCACTTGCCGCTTATTCTTTCTCGTAATTATCACTGCGACCGAATTAAAGACCGGTGAGTTTGTTGACGCGGATAAATGATTTAAAATTGTGTTTGCGTGTGTTACAAATGTCAAAGAGACTATAGGATCTTAATGATCTGTTACACTGAAAGGTTACATTGGAGAGAGGCTGGTAGGAAAGATTCAGGTTGGATTTTGGATATAAAAATGTAGGATACGCCTAGACTTTGCAGGTTTCTGTTTATGCAACCAAATTGTATAGAGGATTTAAAAACAATGACAAAGCCATATCAATATAATAACGCACAATCGTCTAATGAGGCAAAACAACACATTTCAGCAGTCATAAATGCTCAAAAAGGAAATCTTTGATCATCTGAATTGCAAAGCTCCCGCAGAAGCGCTCCCAAAGAAATCTCATTTTGCCGCTATCCTCCTTGTCAGATGTAACTGTACAAGCTTTGGAGAGGTATTTCTCAGCTTTTCATCCGTATTTACAGGCATGCTGGGAAGAGAAGCCACTGGGGTTCTATAGCCCCTCTCGTCTCCTCGTTCTTTACACTAGACAGCCAGCAGCGTCTTTGTTTTGGATCACATGTGATTGCAGAGCTTAGCTCCTCATACAGTTTTAAAAGCTTCCAAAACAGCTTCATGGGTTTTCTCTCGGCTTTTTGACACGAGGGTGGAGCACACTTGTGGGTTTTTCCCTAAAAAGGGAAATATATGACGGTGAGGCGCCACTTCGTATTGTTAGAGACTTTGACAGGAAGAAACATTTCTCTTCCTCGAAGACGTACGTTAAATTTTCATTACACGTCAACCCGCCAGCGTTTGTTAGGGTTAGGCGGCTGAGTAATGCGGAGGTTGCCTTTGCCTGATAAAATTAATGTTAACTGCGGGACAAGACAAATTGACCATGATGATACTTTATGGCTGGAGAAAACGACGGATGTGGAGACAAACTGGCAGGAAAAACTGAAGATTGGGAAAGAAAGACAGGCAGATAAATAAATGAGAAAATGGTTTTAAAGGGATAGTTTGCTCCCCCTCAAGTTGTTCTACATTTCTTTGTTCTGATGGACACAAAAAAGATATTTGTTAGAATGTTAGCAACTGACAGTTCTGGTGCATCATTGACTACCATAGAGTAGAAAAAAACTATTGGGTGTTTTTGTTCTGTTTAACACAAACAAAGATATTTTGAGGAATTTATGAAAGCAAAAAGTTCTGGGGCAACTTTGGTAGTCAAAGATGTCCCTGAAATGTCAGTTTCCTAACATTCTTCCAAATATCGTTCTTTGTGTTCAACTAAACAAATACATTTATTCAAGTTTGGAACGACTAGAGAGTACATTTTTTTCCTTTAAAAAAGTTATGTTCATTTGGGACTTATGTCCTTTGTGTGGTTGCTACAGTGGACGCAGTTGCTAGGCAGTCACTAAGGTGTGCTGAGCAGTTGCTAGGCAGTTGCTGTGGTGTTTTAGGTGTTCCTAGGGTGCTGCTAAGCAGTCTGTAAGGTTTCTTGGTGTAAAAAAGCACCAGTGTTCTGGGTGGTTCCTCGGTGGTGCAAGATAGACAGACACAAAATGAATACAATATAAACTAACTTTAGAATCCAGAAATACTGAAATCTGAATAAAATCAGACATTTGGATTTAAATGGTCAAATCTCACCTAACACATAGCAAAGTTGTGTTGACAGCTGTGTTTAAATGAATCTGTTTACAATCACATGTGGTATTCAGTACGTAGTAAATGATGGATGCTTTTGATGGTTATGTTGTCTGATGCGACTGCACGGCAGCGAGATAATAGATATGCAGAGGCAAAATGTTCCATATTGAGAGCAACTCCTGTGTCTCTCTGCGTCGGATCTGATTTCGTTGCTTGCAAAATGACATGGGATATTTGAAAAACAAAACCGCATTGGGTGCAGTGTACACAAATCCTCAGTATTTACAGTAAAATGATGTTAGCATAACATCTTTAACATTTTTTGTGAAGTTCTGTGCAGAGGTCAAAACCAGCCAGGCACCAAATATCCAACCAGAGCATTTACGCTGGAAACATGGCTACCAGGATCTGCTTTAAGCATTCCTTTTGCACATCAAACACACATTTTTTTGCACCTAAATGCGGCTTGGGAAAGACATTAGGGCTTGGTTTATTTACAGGTTTAGACTGCCTCTCTCTAAACACACATACACATCCATGCCACTGTTTAATTGAATTACAGTGTCGTAAACATGGCCTACTTCGTTTTTTTAAGTCATGTGCTTAAATGTTATACCCGTAAACGTCTGCCCAGTTGCTTTGAGTCCCAGCATGTCGCTTTAGTTCAGACGTGAGCTATATGTGCTAATATTCCCCCTCCTCGTAATTTAGGGGAATTGTGACAAAGACATCACTGTGTTGTGTCAGGGCCTCTTTGTAATTTAATTGACTCATCTCGGAGGACCAGGCGAGCCCAGATGAGTTCCCCTAAGCGTCTGTTTGATTCCCCTGAGGTTTCTCAGAGAGATCCATATTCTCTGTCTGATCCAATCTGTAAAATACTCGTCGATGTATTGATTTAATCAGCGCGCCCGTGCCAGACCCCTTCAGCGCTTTTCACCGATCGTACAAGTCAAAGTTATTTCCCCGAAGAGCGTAGTGTGTCACTTTTTCGAATGTTGTTTTTCTTCACTACCGTCACAATAATAAGGACAATAAAAAAGAGATTCGGCACACGAGATTCGGCACACGACATAAATCTCTTGTTGATGAAAACTATGTGTTTGAAATGTACATAAAATATTACATTTCAGTGTCATATCAGTTGTATTATTGCAGAAAATATATTGGTCCAAATGTCTGAAATCACTTTTGCTTTAGAGATCACTTGAAATTCTTCTATTTTGAATTCTGTGTATTTTTACATTTTGTATTTTCACACTATTCTACTTTTTTTTAATTTATTGCAATATTTTTAGGTCTTTCAAAGCAATTAATCGTGATAAATCGATTCCAAAATAACTGTATCTTTATATAAATCTTTATATTATTATAATATATGTGTATATACAGATAAAAATACATGTATATATTTAAGGAATATGTGTAATAGGGATGCACCGATACCATTTTTTAAATTTTAAATTTATTTTCTGGTACTCGCCGATGCCTGTACCTCACAACAAAGTGAGACAAAAAAAAAAAAATAGAATAGCTTCTTAATTACAAACAACTCCACCTTAAACACATTATGTGATTATGTCACATGAGGTATCGGCCTTTGGTATCGGTTCATTTTTACGAGGACGAGTACATGAGCTTAGTATCGGGCCCGCATCCCTATGTATTTATATTTAAACATAGTATCAATTATTAAATTAAATGAAATATAAATGTCTATATATTGTATATGTATATTTATGTTAAAATTAGTTTTGGAATCGATTAATTGCTTATTATCGATTTGACAGCTCTAAATGTTTTATTCTGTACACTTCACATACATAGCCCTTAAAGAACCATTATTTTTTATTATAGTATTTATTATAGATTTTATTTTATTTTTTATAAAGTGTAGTTTTTTAGCACATTGATTATTATTACCATAGTTTTACTACTAATACCATGGTTAAACTATGGTTATTGTGGTGAGACCATTGTAAATTTGTGCTTAATGTGGTCTTACAACAAACCAAAAAACTGTCGTTACAACAGTATAGTATGGTTTCGTAAATTTCTTTACGCATTTTTTGATCAATGTAAACGGTTTCAAATCATTTGCTTCTAAGGTTTCTTTTTCATCTACACAGCAGACAGTGAGACAGTTCATTAGGTGTTGGGACAGAGTTATTGTTTATTATCGCGGTAAATGTGTCATTAAGATTTGGAGATGCTACGGAAGGAAATGTCACCGAGTTCAGGCACTCCGAAATGGCTCCCCGTTGTACCAGAGAAGCGCAGCGCACCTCCAATGAATCTTTGGGGATCACTCTAAACACTTTCTTTACAGTACATCTAATTTATCAGTCAATGCTTGGCCCATCGTATACTCTTAGGATATTCCTTAGAGATAAGCAGGCCTTGGAGAACCGAGAACCACAGATTAATTACACAATTAAGCCATCTGCGATTAGACTGCAGAGATAATTGCTCGGTCTGAGTGGTGCTTAGTAGAAGAGTCACTGGTGCTGTACTGTCCTGTTGTTGAAATCATGTAGTCACTGTGATTTTGTCTTGAAAAGAAATTACATTTGCATGTATGCATTTGGCAGACACTTTTTTAAGGGACTTAAAGTGCATTGAATCTATACATTTATCAGTATATGTGACCCTGGACCACAAAACCAGTCATATAGGTCAATTTTTTTGAATTGAGATACATCATCTGAGAGCTGAATAAATATGTTTTCTATTGATGGATGGTTTGTTAGGATAGGAATAAATCCTGGCTGAGATACAACTATTTGAAACTCTGGAATCTGAGGGTGAAAAAAATCTAAATATTAAGAAAATCGCCTCTAAAGTTGTCCATCAGAAGCACCTGATATTTACATTTACATTTACATTTTACATTTAGTCATTTAGCAGACGCTTTTATCCATAATGACTAACAAAGAGTTTAGGGAGCGATAAGCGATATGTCATACAGTTGCCAATACAATACAACATAATACAGTAGGTGCCAATACAAAGTTACTGGTTTCAACAAAAGCTAGACCACTACCTGTTGAGAGAAAGTATTATCAAGTATTCACAGAAGAGATGGGTTTTAAGTAGTTTTTTGTCAGAGATGTGGTTGACCAGACCCAGTTAGGAAAAGAATGTTCCACGATATGAATTATTGCGTTGCGGGATAACATTTTTCACTGGTAGCGGTAAGGCTGGGAATCGATTCCTCTTTAAGAGCCTTCATAAGCACAAGCCCCGCCCCTTAGCTGATGTATTGGTCAAGTAATTAAGATTAGTTTAGTTAAGATTTAGATTAGTTAAGATTAGTCTAAAACAGTGCAGACTTCGGAAAGAACTGATGGATGAAGTCTAGAGCTGTGGAATGACACCAAATATTCTGCATCCATAAAAGCAAAAGCTTTTTAACTAAAGTAGGAAAAGGTGAAACATTTTTACAGTGTAGAGTACATGTCTAAGCTCAGGTTGGAAAAATGCCCTGAAAGTGATGCAATATCATTCTTCTGTATCATTAGCATATTATTATATTGTAAACTCCAATATTGTCTTCATTTTTCACAGTTATCGATCTTGTTGTGAATGGACCGTAAAGGCCAACCCTAAGTAACCTTGAAGCTCAATCTTAAATCTGTTTGGCCGATTGGAGTGTTCCAGGACAAACAATCATGCTGATCTAGGAAAATGTTACCAGTTCCCTTTCTGTCGGTCTCTCGACGTTGTGTCGAGAACGACAGATGGGGTTCGCCCTTGAGAACCAATCAACTCTGACTACTATAGAAAAGGCCAATGAAATTTGGCGAATGAAATTTGCATGCCGGGCTCCGCCCCCGGATATCCGGTATAAAAGGAAGCCGGCGTGCAGCATTCATTTACCTTTTGTTCTTCAGAGCCTTCGCTCATGACTACGAACAGAACGAATTCTATGGATTCTTCTTCTTCTTCTTCTACATTGCTGGATCTACGACGTGTAGCAGCGGATCGTCCCTACCTGCAGCGACCTTCCCCTGGGCGTCTCGGCAGTTCCGGAGGTGATAGAGATTTTTTCTAAAAGGTCCTTTTCAGGACTGACTGAGCATTCTCCAGCGCGGCATGTCCCGCTGTTCTCTTGGGTGCGGCACCCTCATCGAGGAGGGGGATGTACACGATCGCTGCATTAGGTGTCTGGGCGTCCAGCACACTGAAGCAGCGTTCGTTGACACATCTGCCCGCACTGCGGGCAGATTGTCATTCAGAAGTTGCGGTCACAGGTGGCTGTCTTCCTACGGGAACCAGCCACCATTTCGTCTGCTACCCGGGCGTGACATCTGTGGCTACGGCCCCGATGACCACCCACGTTAGCAGCGTTAGTGATATGGGGAACTCTGCGAACGTAAACCCGCCAGCCAAGTGCTCACGGGCCGATCGCACCCCGCTCTTCCCCCCCCCCCGCATACCGTCGGATTCTCACGCACACACTCGGAAACGATGTGTGACGTAGATGAGATGTCGCTCGCAGCATCGGAGGGAGATTGGCATCCGACTCTGACGAATCCGAGCTCCACCCCCAGCGGTCGAGTTCAGGAGGAAGCAGAAGTGATGTCATCCGTGCTAACCCGGGGATATGTGGTTCCTGAGGTCGGAGCGCGGTGCAAACCGCGCCCACCCCGGGTGCCATGTTTTTCCCGGGGGTGCATGAGGAGCTGTGTAAAACTTGGAGCGCTCCACTCACGGACCGTTCCGGTGAAACCAGCTCCGGCTCCCTTACTTCCCTCGATGGTGGGGCAGCCAAGGCTACGTCGAGATCCCCCGGGTGGAACGTCCGCCTGCGGTGCACCTGTGCCGCGGACGGCTACCACTGGGGGGGAATCGGCCACGCCTACCGTCCAAAGCGCGTAAGACTTCGGCACCACTGGTGTCGAAAGCTTGCGATGCCGCGGGCCAGGCTGCCTCCTCTCTCTATGCCATGGCCATCCTGCAGGTCCGCCAGGCCAAGGCGTTGAGAGAGCTCCACGAGGGTAAGGCCGACCCGGGTATAATGCAGGATCTCCGTGCCGCCGCTGACAGCGCTCTATGGGCGACCAAGGCGGCGACACGGACCCTGGGTCGGACGATGTCCACGGTAGTGGTCCAGGAGAGTCACCCCCGGCTTTACCTTGCAGAAGAGTGACACCAAGGAAGTCCGCTTTTGATGCACCCATCTCGCAGGGTGGGTTGTTGGTAACACCGTCGAGGACTGCGCTCAGCAGTTTTTGACGGTGAAGCAGACAGTGGCAATTAGCCACATTTTCTCCACGCCGCGACTCGGCCGCCTAGGCCTCCGAGATCCCGCGTGACGTCTGGGGACACTGACGGGAAGACCCCATGGAGAACAACATCGGGCCCGACCTTCACAGCCACGGCTCTGATCGGTCGGTACGGGACGGCTCCTGCCTCGTCACCAAAGCCGGGCCCTTTTCAGGGCCTGGCGCCCACTTACTCGCAGAGTTTTTCCGTTCCCCGGGTGTACTTACAGCCGATCGCACACTCCACTGGACTGTGCCCGGCGACCCGACCTTACGCCCTGGCGAGGCGTTGGGTCGTACACACACGACAGCTGGCACCACTCTCAAATCGACAGTGCGTGCAGCGGTCCCGCCAGGCAGGTAAAAAAGGCGGAGCCAACCTTCCCTCCGGGGACCCCCCGTGACAGAGGGTAGCTCCGCCAGCCGACGAACCACCCACCATGGGAATGATGAAGCAGACCGTCCCCTTGGTCACCCTGTCACAGTCCCTGGGAGCTCGAGAGCTGCCCACACTGTCGCTGACTAATGAGGGCGGTCCGTCTTGGTTACTCGATCCAGTTCGCCAGAGACTCTCCCAAGTTTCGGGGCATCATCTCTCCCTCTGTCAGAGGCAGGGACGCCTCCGGACTTCGGGTAGAGGTCACCACCCTTCTGGCAAAACAGGCATCGAGTTCGTCCTCAAAACCAAGATGTTCAGTGGGTCACGACCCGCACTTCATCGTTCCCAGGAAAGATGGTGGGTTGCGCCCCATAGTTCTGCGTACCCTGAACAAAGCACCTTCACAAAGCTGCCGTTCAGGGTGCTCACGCAGAGGCGCATCCTGACATCTATCAGGTGTCAGGATTGGTTCGTGGCAATCGACCTGAAGGACGCTTACTTTCATGTCTCGATTCCCCTCGACACCGGCCGTTCCTACGGTTCGCGTTCGAGGGGCGGGCATATCAGTACAGAGTCCTCCCTTTCGGTCTGTCCCTGTCTCCACGGGTCTTCACGAAGATCGTGGAAACCGCCCTTTCTCCCCTTCGGGAAAAAGGTGTGCGGGTACCAAACTATCTCGACGACTGGCACACTCGCGAGATCTGTTTGTACACAAAGGGACCTGATGCTCCGGCATCTAGATCGATTGGGATTTCAGGTCAACCGAGAAAGAGCAAACTCTCCCCAGTGCAGAGCATCCTCTTTCGGTATGGAACTAAACTCTGTCACCATGACGGCGCAGCTGTCCGCAGCACGCGCCCAGTCAGTGTTGAACTGCCTGGAACACTTCAGGCAGTCGGCGGTCCCCCTGAAACAATTTCAGAGGCTCCTGGCATGGCGTCCTCCGCGGGGGTAATACCCCTCGGATTGATGCACATGAGACCGCTCCAACACTGGCTACAGAGTCAAGTTCCGAGGACAGCGTGGCACACCGGCAGCAGGCGCATGGTGATGACGCCCTGCTGCCGACGCACCCTAACCCCTTGGTCTTCCATGACCTTCCTCGAGCGGGGACTCCCCTCGGGCAGGTTACGAGGCACGTCGTGGTGACGACGGACGCCTCGCTGCAGGGGTGGGGCGCAGTGTGCAACGGGCACGCAGTAGCGGGGCGCTGGACGGGCCCCTGTCTGCGCTGGCATATCAATTGCCTAGAGTTGTGGGCTGTGCTGCTTGCGCTGAGAAGGCTACGGCCTCTAGTGCGGGGCCAGCACGTGCTGGTCCACCTGGACAGCACGACAGCCGTAGCGTACACGCCAGGGTGGCGTACGCTCACGGCAGCTAACACGACTTGCCCGACGCCTCCTCCTGTGGAGTTAGCAGGTGATCCGCTCCCTGCAGGCCACACACATCCCAGGTGAACTGAACCAGACAGCCGACGCGCTCTCTCGTCAGTATACGCCTTGCGGAGAGTGGCGACTCCACCCCCGGTCCAGCTCATTTGGGTGCTGTTCGGACAGGCACAGATAGACCTCTTTGCCTCCCACGACACCACCCATTGTCTGCTTTGGTACTCCCTGACCGAGGCCCCCCTCGGCACGGATGCCCTGGCGCACAGCTGACCACGGGACGGGCGGAAGCACACCTTCCACCCCCAGGAGCCTCCTTGCACAGACACTGTGCAAGATCAGGGAAGAGGAGCACCAAGTGTTATTGGTTACACCGCACTGGTCTAACCACACTTGGCTTCAGAGCTGATGCTCTGGACAGCGACTCCCCCTGACCCATTCCTCTGACAGAGGACCTGCTCTCTCAGGGGAAGGACACGTTCTGGCATCCCAGATCAGACCTCTGGAAAACCCATGTCTGGTCTCTAGACGGGACGAGAAGATCCTGAGATGGCTACTCCCCCTATACGGCTGAGACCATCACCCAGGCTAGGGCCCCATCTACCAGGCGGTTACACGCCTCTAGACGGTGCCTCTTCTCGTCCTGGTGTCTTTCTCAACGAGAAAGACCCACTGAGGTGCTTGATCAGGACTGTGTTCCCTTTCTCACGAGACTGGAGACTAACATCTCCCCTCCACACTGAAAGTGTATGTAGTCGCTATTGCCACTCATCACAAATCAGTTGATGGAAAGTTTCTAGGGCAACACGACCTGGTCACCAGGTTCCTAACGAGCGCGAGAGGGCGGAAGCCGCCTCATCTCCGCTCCATACCCTCTTGAGACCCTAACGTGGGTCCAAGAGCCCCAGAGGCTCCGATCTTCCTCACCTGAGTAAGACGGCCCCCCTGTGGCGCTCGCTTCCTTCAAGAGGGTAGGGGACCTCCAAGCATTCTCTGTGTCCCCGGATTGCCTTGAATTCGGCCCTGGTAACTCTCACGTTATCCTGAGACCCGGGCCCGGATACGTGCCCAAAGTTCCCACTACTCCCCTTCGGGACCAAGTGGTGAACTTGCAGGCGCTCCCCATCGGGGAGGAAGACCCAACCCCATCCGTGTTGTGTCCTGGACCGCACGCAGGGCTTCAGTAGCTCTGACCAGCTCCTTGTCTGTATTGGAGGACAGCAGAAGGGGAAGGCTGTCTCCAAGCAGAGGTTGGCGCACTGGGTCGTGGATGCCGTTACGACGGCATTCCGATCTCAGAATCTCCCATGCCCACTGAGGGCTTACTCCACACGGGGTATAGCCACCTCCTGGGCACTGGCCAGAAGCGCCTCTCTAGCAGACATCTGTAGAGCTGCGGGTTGGGCTACGCCCAATCACCTTCGCAAGGGTTAACATCCTTCGCGTAAACCCGGTGTCAGCCCACGTCCTGCGTGGCGACATGTAGGACTGGCATCCGGGGGGGCGTATGCCTGCGAAAGCATCTTCCCACCCTCCAAGAGGTTGGGTCAGTGTGCTATCTACCTTTCTTCTTACCCAAACACATGGCTAAGAAACTGGTACCTCACCAACCTTCCTTCTTACCCAGACCTGGTTAAGAACAGGCATTCCATCCATCACTAAGCAAGCACCCCCTGGGGCTTGGCTGGGCAGAGCAGCCTTCCCCCTTAGGCCGGGATACCATATGACCTATCACAGATAGTTCTAACCGACCTGGTGCTATCAGACGCAGTATCACCCCCCGCCGTGGGCTGTTCCGTCTGCTATACCCTCATGACAATGGTTCCCACACATGGTAACCCATGAGCTTCCCCAGGTGGACCTCCACCTCGCGGTGAACTACCCAGTCCGCACGTTCCATGCGTTCTCCTCCAAGGACGAGACCATATATATATCTCACCATATTCCTCCCCACGGGTAGGAGGTGGCCTCTGCAGCGCTTCTCTGATTAAGAGTTGCGCTTTTCCCGGTGTAAACCCGAGCCGGACGGCCTCTCGCCTATAGAGAGCTAAGGCCCCGTCCGTGAAAGGTTACCGGTCAGGGCTGTACCCATCTTTCTCCAAGAAAGCTCTGGAACCCCCCGACCACCACACTGGAAGGTTACAAGTTTCACGAAAGGTTCGAGCTGACACGCCCAGGCTTGTTACCGTCGCTTCGCTGAGATTGTGACGCGATACAGCGTTGTGGCGTTTTCCATAGGCAACCCCATCTGTCGTTCTCGACACAACGTCGAGAGACCGACAGAAAGGGAACGTCTTGGTTACGTATGTAACCTCAGTTCCCTGATGGAGGGAACGAGACGTTGTGTCCCTTATGCCACTAACACGTATCGTATTCTGCTGCAGTCGTGAGAGGCTCTCAGGCTCTTCAGAACAAGAGGTAAATGAATGCTGCACGCCGGCTTCCTTTTATACCGGATATCCGGGGGCGGAGCCCGGCATGCAAATTTCATTCGCCAAATTTCATTGGCCTTTTCTATAGTAGTCAGAGTTGATTGGTTCTCAAGGGCGAACCCCATCTGTCGTTCTCGACACAACGTCTCGTTCCCTCCATCAGGGAACTGAGGTTACATACGTAACCAAGACGATTTATCATCAGTTTGAAAATGGAAAAGCATGTATTTTAATGCTATCCTTCTTAAACCTTGGATGTCCAAATTCACAGTTTTTCAGGAAATGGAAACACACAATGATTAAATACTGTGTTGTCAGAGTTGGCAAGCACTTTTTAATACTTTTCACTGGTAGAGATTTGCAGAAAGAAAGGGTGACTGATAATAATGATTTATGGCACAAAAAAACTGAAAAATATGGAGATACGAGGTTTCAGAAAGACAGCAGCGATTTGTATCTTGCTTTTTTACCAACAAGATTGAAACGCAGCGAAACCATTTTGAAAACAGCATTGATCCTGGAAAGATTTGCCTGCACCATGTGCCTATCCAGCATCTCAGAATTAGCATTAAGGAGCAGAAAGCAGTGTGGGTGTATAAGCTGCAGTGAGGGCAAGTGCGCTGAGCGCTGATGTGCTCGCCAGAATAGGATTTACATGCTGTGGATATTTTGCGATGTTGATGTTCTATCTATCTATCTATCTATCTATCTATCTATCTATCTATCTATCTATTTGCAGTTGAAAGCCATATCTAGGTGGTTTTGGAAAAATTTAGGGACAGCTTTAATGTAAAATGAATGAGGTGCTAATGATTCTGAGCGTATTGATAAGTGTGTGTGAGTGTATGTGTGGTGTCAGTTCAAGTGAGACCATATGGAAGACGCCACCTGGTGTGTCTGATCATCTTCTTCAGAGAACAAGATCAAAGCAAGAAGCGCCAGCATCACGTTATTAATCATTGTAATTACTCAAGTCTTTCCATTTATTCTGAAATCAGCCGGATATTTTTCACTGGCTGTAAACTTTTGGAGCGTGTCGATATGTCAAAACTGCTGATAAACTGGACCATCTTCATAACTACAGTGATGTTCTTCAATGTTCTTCAATTGTATATTGAGTTTTCTTCTTTTGCAAACACAAATAAAAACAAAAAACACCATTTGCTCCATCGAGTGAAACAGTTGGCTTATTTTCCCCATGAAGTCTAAGATGATTATTTCAATGACTGAACTGCTTTATCAGCTTAACCATATTGTACACTATGACAACGGTTTTTCCTTTTAAAAACAAATTCGAGGAGTTGTAGACACACTAAAGGCAAATAGCTCTAAATTATGCAATGTGAAAATTACCCAATTATCACTGTCAACAGTGAATCTCAAATGACATGACTAAAATATCAACCTGTGCCATTATCCAAATTGCTTCCCCTGAAGCAACAGTGATGAGAGTGTCAACACCATCATGTGACCACAGACACATCTACTTGCATTTGTTACGAGATGAGTGTTGTGTCACAAATAGCGTAGCAAATGATCCTTTGGTTTTGGCCTATCTGAATTAATGGCACTGCAGTATGATAGCTGTTGCTTGTGGCCACATTGTGCTATTAAGAAAAATGACTTGCGGCATCAATCACTCGCGGAAATGTATTAAAAAGTCATTTCGGCACAAAGAGGGAGTCACGATGAAACGAACACAATGTTCACCTATTAATTCCTCACAATCCATCTATCAGGATGATCACTCATGTAATCCAGCAGACTGGCCAAATTTGTATCCATTTTTTATTTCACGATAATTGCTAGGAAGGTTATCACGATATTCTGTGTTATTGCGATGTTGTATTGCGTTTGCATTTTAAATAGTCCAGAAATAAATTATGATTTATATTTAATTAAATGGTGATTTACAGACTGCTGAATATGCAAAGTAGATTTGCATGTCTTGCGTTCGGTTGTCAATAGCAACACTGTTTCATACAAATGCAACTGGCACCAAGTAGCATTTTATTAATGGACTGCATTGAAAAAGATATTAGCGTGCTTGAAAATGTATGCGTCACATAGTATGTTTTGTTTTCACTCTGTCTCTAGGATGAGGCACAGATGGGAGTGTTAAAGGGCCCTTAAAGGAACAGTTCACTCCTGAGTAAAAATTCTCCCATTCACACTCTTGCTTTCTTCTGAAGAACACAAAAGAAGATATTTTGTGACATTGTATAGACACAAAACCACTGAGACATTTTTCGAAATATCTTCTTTTGTGTTCAAGAGTCATATACATATACAAAAGGTAAAGTTTGTTGTTTGTAAAGATGTTTTACGGTAAGCTGTGCCAGTGGCTAAACTTAGAAAGATGGTAAGAGGCCCAAATATTGGAAATGCTATTAAAATAATATATATAGATTTACTGGAAGATGAAAATTAATTCAAAAATGAAAAGTCTGTCATCATTTATTCACATTCGAGTTGTTCCAAACACAGAGAAAGATATTCGGAAGAATGCTTTTATCCGGACAGATTTTGCCCTTCATTGACTACCGTAGTAGGAAAAAATACAATGGTAGTCCAAAGTGCCCCATAACTGATTGTGAGTCATTTTTCCTACTATGGGAGTCAATGGGGGGCAATATCTGTTTGATTATAAGCATTCTTCCAAATATTGTTCTCTGTGTTCATCACAACAAAGAAATGTATGCAGATTTGGAACAACTCGAAGGTGAGTAAATGATGACAGAATTTTCATTTTTGGGTGAAGTATCCCTTTAACCTCTGTGTTACCGTCTGACTGAACTTTGTCCAAACTGAGAAAAACAACTCAATATTTGTCAAGAAGCTACCTCTTGTTTGTTAAAGGTAAAGTTTCTTCCCAAATAAAAATTCTGTCATCATTTATTCACCATCATGTTTTTTGGAACCGGCATGACTTTCTTTCTTCTGTGGAACACAAAAAAATATATTTTGAGAAATGTCTCAAATGTTTTGTGTCCAAACAGTGGAAGTCAATGAGGGCCAATGTTATTTGATTATCAGTGTTCTTAAACCGAGTATCTTAATTTTTGTTTTCCTCTCCACCAGCATCCATCATGAATCCCATGTCACACCTGTACTACAAAAAGAGCAGCTACTCTCCGTACCGCGACCGGATCCCACTCCAAATAGTCCGGGCGGAGGTCGAGCTTTCTACAGAGGAGCGTTCCTTCCTTTCCGCCGTGGAGAAGGGCGACTATGCAGGTGTCCAGCACGCTCTGCGAGAGGCTGAAGTGTATTACAATATCGATGTAAACTGCGTGGATCCGTTAGGCCGCAGTGGGCTGCTAATCGCCATCGAGAATGAAAATTTAGAGGTGATGGAGCTTCTCCTGGATTACGGGGTGAACACCGGAGATGCCTTGCTCTATGCCATCCGCAAAGAAGTGGTGGGGGCTGTGGAGTTACTGCTGTCCCACAGAAAACCCAGCGGCGAGAAACAGGTCAGTGTTTGTGTGTTGGGACTCTGGGTGCATTTCACACAGCTGAAAACAATTTTCATGCTGGTCCAGGTGGGTTTGGATGGTAGTCTAACTGGTGTAGCAAGGCTGGAACTTGGGAATTTGTGCCGAGTTTAATGAGTTTCTTATTGATTACTAACTGGTTAATTACATGAAGTCAATTAACCAGTTCAACCTATTACACAAGTCAGTAAATCAATATTAATAACTCATGAGTTTGAGATTTATTTTAATTGAATTAATTAAAAAAATGATATTTTGACAGGTTCATTAAAATAACTGCTGGCTTGTGTAATTTGTGCTGTACGGTATGTTAATTGTTGCATGAAACTGATGGGGATAATGCTATCGAACAGTGTGTGTTGTTTACTTAGCAGCACAGTCTGCAGTACAGATTTTGTCTTTGTTTTCTTGCTTAGTTTGTGTTTTTTTGCTTCCAAACAGCGTGCATGTGAGTGGGAACTGTTCATATGTGTGGTGGTGTATTTGTGGGGATGAGTGGGTGTTCCAGGACAAATAGAAAGGTGACAAGGCAGAGATTTCAGATTGGATTTTCACCTCACGTAGCAGGATAAGTCGTTATTGGATTGCATTTTGTTATCCTATAATCTTCACATCCATTCAAGGGTAGATTAACATCAAATGCTTAGGTTCCTGTATTCGCACAGATTGGGTTTTGTGACGGGCACATGCTTAGTTTCATAGCCGGTGAGGATGAAGGGAAACAGAACTTTTTGCTAACACTCGCTGAAAGAGGCCATGTGACAGTGGCATATAGCGTGAAGCTCAAAGTTAGTGCACACAGAAGCTTTATGAATGGCCTTTTATGGAGTTGAATCTTAATCATACGTGCATATCAGTCTTGGCCCCTAAAGAGGGGATGATGTAAATAAAGCCAAGACCAGAATATTTTATTGTAAATTATCTTTCATTTTGATTCATTTTCTTTATATACAGAAATTCAATTACGAAATCTATAGACCTCTTCAGAAGACGTAAAAAACGCTGGTCCAGAAGAACTTCCTGTTTCATTTTTCTTAAAACTAGACAAACGTTTGCACAAAATGCAACCAACAGAACATTTATGAATCAAAATGTTAAATTTATGTCTATAAAATTTTATTATAAATGTATGGTTTAAAAATATGAATATTGCACAAATAAAATTTTTAACCAGAAGTGCTTCTGAACCAGTATTTACAAAAGTTGTCTATATAGAAAATAGAAAATCACTTCTTTAAAAAGATATTTCAGATATAAAAAAATCTGTCAGCTCAGGCGCAGTTAAAAATTAAACTTGATTTTGCTTTATTTTATTTCTTGCCTTATGTCATGAATTGAACAAATTGACCATTTCAAATGGGATGTTTTTACTTAATCCCTGTCTGTCTTAATCCTATCCATTTACATACAAAATTATAACTATAAAGGCAAATACAACTAGCTATATAACTATAACTAACACATTATTAACATTTACACCCACAGATGCAGTTTCATTTGACATTTGTGAGCCTTTTAATTTAAATGGCTTTTTTATTGGTTGTCAAAGTTTATTGTTCATCAGGTGACAGAAAAAACCTCATGATGTCAACAATATTGTTCCTCTTTATTCTTATTGATATAGTTGTGATGTGCTGTTCTCTTAAATGTACTTTTTTTTTACTTTACAGTCATCATTATATATATATTTTTTAGAGAGAATGGTATGTTTGTCAACAACTCTGACTTAATACTGTATATGTGCCAAAGTACCAAAGAGTTTGATTGGTCACAGAGCCTTTGACGTCAACAACAACAACAACAACAACAACAAACAAACATGAAAGAGTCTTCTCGTACAAAAAAAATGTAAAAGCCCATTTATTTAACATTTGCACAATTGTCTGCTGAATTGCTGTGCACATTTTTTTAAGCGAAGTAATATATCTCTAATATCGAAGAAAAGAACAGGCCTCCTGTGTTTCAGATGCAAGAGCATTTAGGAAAATAAAGCCGGTAGCTACGTTTGGTTTTTAGCTTCATTATTTGATCTTATAAAGTGAACTGTGGTGGTGCGAATACATCAGATTGTTGCAGGAAGTGCCGTTGGGCCTAAATTGGAATCTAGCCTGTGTACCATGTGCATGCCGCTCAGAGCATGGGCTATTTTGCATTGCTATCACTATAGCAACCCTTGCAGCCACTCGGGAGTTCTGGGGGAGGACTGTTATACTAATGGACTGTAAATAAATCTTAAAGTAAAATGCGTTTGCAAACCTCACTTACTCACTCGCTGGCTTGTAACACTGCCGTACCACAAATCGTATTTCCATAATGTTTTCATGGCAGATATGGCTGGGTTTATGATGGGATTGAGTATTTTGGCCATATATAGCCACTTAAAAATGGATAAATTATGTCATGAGTGTGATGTATGGCTTTTCGCATGCGGTCATGTGAGGGCCAGCTGTTCTTGAAAATACACCAGGGTTCTTTACTTTAAAAAAAAAGCTAAAACCAGGGTTTATTATAGATGGTTTCACGGCTCGCCTGTCCTGAAGTTAACCAGTCTGTGTTTGTTGATTGGTCTGGCTAGTGGCTAATATTACAACTATATATTTTAATTAGGGCTGTCAAAAGATTAATCGTGATTAATCGCATCCAGAATAAAAGTTTGTGTTTGCATAATCTGTGTGCTGTACATAATATTTTTTTATTTATTAACACATACACATCCATGCATATATTTAAGAAAAATCTAAAAATAATTAAACATTTATATATAATTTCAAATGTTGGTAAATATAAATAACTACATGTAAATATTTGCTAAATATGTATACATGTGTATGTGTTTGTATTTATAAAAACATAATTAATATGCACAGTACATAGACATATATTATGTAAACACAAACTTTTATTCTGGATGCGATTAATCTTTTGACAGGCCTAATTTTAATCAATTTATATTATTATTAATCTATATGAATAGTGTATTGTAGTAACTGTATTAAATAAACAATTTGTTTAAGTTTAGCCAAGTAATGGTTCTTCTAATGGTAACCGAAAATAATACTGACTAGACATAATTTTAACTTGCTAGCTAATAAGTACCTGAAAATAAATTTGTGCTAAACAATTGTGCTGTAACTTTTAGTAATTCTTTTTTTAATAAAAATATTCTCATGTAGACACAGTTTCACTGCATTGTTAAGTTTTTATATTTTTATATATTCGTTTCATAATTTATGTAATTGTAGTCATGTTATGGCACACATAAACAGTCAATGTGTACAAAATGTACATACTTCTATCCAAACCATCTTACTGCTCGTCCAGGGGTTTATGTAAGCACATGCCATGGGACTCCCCGTGACCTTACGGTTGCAAACACCATGCCCTACCAGTGGAGCTACAGGAAAGCAGATACATGAAAAGACGTCTAAGTGTGTGAGTATATAATATATGGCTAGACAAGACAGAAACAAAGGTGAAAGACAGCAAGAAGGATAGGTTAAAGAGAGGAAGGGATCAGACTGACTTGTGATTCATCTTTCTGACAGGGTTCAGCTCCCTCACCATGCAACTCAAAGCTGCATGGACCAGTTGTTATACGTGGTTCTCCTCCATCAACTCTCCTCTTCTCCACTCCTTCTGTACCCGTCTGTCTCTCATGTTCTGTCTATCTCTGTCTGCTAAGAATCTCTGTGATAGGTGAAGTGTCAGGCAGAGGAGGCAGGGCTCCCGGTTTTCTCGCGTGTAATATCCGTCATGAAAGCTGTTTTTGTTTTCTGTTCTCTTTCTCTCATTTGTTCTTTTCTCTGGCCTCTGTTCTATTCTATATGAAATAAAAATCATCACAAATTAGATCACTTTCAGTACAGCAAGGAGATGTAAAACCATTGAAAACTTGTATTAAGACTTCTCGTATTTTCTCCTTAGAAACAGACTGCAGTAGATTTCAAGTTTAATTTCATGTTTAAGAAGAGATCATGGTCTGAAAATGTGTTTAGATACCACAAATCAAAAGGTTTGGGATTACTCCCAAACATTTATTATCAAATTCCTCCTAAATTAAATCGTCCGAGCAATGCTTTGCAAATTAACTGTAATGTGGGTTGGCCAGAAATCACATTCAAATAAAATGTACATGAGAAATGCCTAATTTTATGAGTTTGGTTTCAAAATGAAATAACTTTAAATTTAAAATGAAAAAAATGTTTTTCATTATGTTATCATGTTTTTACTGTGTTTTATTGTGTTAGTTAGCTGTATTTTTTTTAGTTATTATGGCTTAAATTAAAACAAACCAACTTCAGTGTGATTGATAGTAATTGGAATGCACAATAAAAAAACATGATTTTGGAAAAAAAGAATAAAAACGGTGTTATCTCTTTTGGAACCAAACTCTTTGTATATTAAACAATTATTTGAAGACCTTCTTTGACCTTGATGATGCTTGCGTAGTCGGGAAATTTCATAGCATTCTTTTTTATGTTTTGCAAAGACTTAACTTTGTTTGAAATGTTTTGGGAAATAAAAATGAGACAAATGATGCGGCGTAGAAGAATAAAGCTACATTTTAAAATTAGTTATGAATAATTTACAGTCAGTCTTTCATTATTCCTAAATGACCAATGTGTCTCTCATTATTGTGAAGGGGTTAATCTTGTGGCAACTGACTGTATATTTTTCTATCTTTAATGATTAATTATCAAATAAATAAATGAAAAATAATTAGTTTTGGACAACAGTCAGTAACATAGTTTGGCAGTTATTATACAAAAACATTTGACCACCGAATTGATTGTGTTACCAGAGATGTGTCATCAGTTTGGATATGACAACCCTGATAGTTTGATCATGAAAGAATCTGATGAGAAATATACTGAAATCTTTGACTTATGGTTGCACACTGTGATGTCTTGGCAAATCTAAGTACACTTTGTGATTTCATCGAGATCTTATATTAAGCTCTAGAGGGACCTTTCTCTCAGAAGAAAAATATGAGAAACATGAGCCTTCAGTCTTCATAGCCGTCCAGGAGGAACAATTATTTTTATTTAAAAAGATCTCATTTGTTATTTATTTATTTCCTATGGGAAGTGCTGCTTGCAATCTCTCTTGTCATCTCCATTGTGCTGCTTAGCAGCAGGGTTTGGGTTTGTGTGGAGTGTGGGCTGTTGGACTGCCACGCTGCTGGACTCTGCAGCTTGTGCGGGTTAAGCAGTCTATAAATCTTGTATTTTTCACACTTTCTTTCTTGGCTCCCCTCTCCCAGGTTCCATCCTTAATGATGGACGCCCAGTTCTCAGAATTCACGCCCGACATCACTCCCATTATGCTGGCTGCCCACACGAACAACTACGAGATCATCAAACTTCTGGTTCAGCGCAAGGTCACCATCCCCAGGCCGCACCAGATCCGCTGCGACTGCGTGGAGTGCGTGTCCAGCTCCGAAGTGGACAGCTTACGTCACTCTCGATCTCGCCTCAACATCTACAAAGCCCTCGCCAGCCCCTCTCTCATTGCCCTCTCCAGCGAAGATCCCATTTTGACCGCCTTCAGGCTGGGCTGGGAACTCAAGGAGCTCAGTAAGGTCGAGAACGAGTTTCGACAGGAGTACGAGGAACTTTCTCAACAGTGTAAGCTCTTTGCTAAAGACCTGCTGGACCAGGCACGTAGCTCCCGTGAGCTGGAGACCATACTCAATCACCGTGACGACCAGAGTGAGGAGTTGGACCCGCGAGAGGGCAGAGATCTTGCCAAGCTCAAGCTGGCCATTAAATACCACCAAAAAGAGGTAAGTGGATGGTCATTGCTGTCTAGTATAGCGTTAAATATAAAATGAATTAGCTCTGCCAGTGTAGTCATGCCGGCCTGGTCCTGATTGGATTTTAATGCGGATTTAACTAGTTTTTGCCAGTATTAAGTGAGAATAAACTGTTGTGCATTTGAGCTTTGAAAGTCTGTTACAAGTGTGCAAGCTTGCAAGTGTGCTTGGTTCCCCGCTTCACGTCACAAATTTTATTTCAGTCGTCTTGTACAAACGTTATGAATACTGTGTTGTGTGCGAAGGCAGTATAACAGCGGCATAGCTATGTGACGTTATAATTAATAAAAACTTTTATCGCTGTATGCCGAATTATCTTCACTGGATCACTGGATGGTAATTCGTAACTATTTTACAAGGTGGCTAATTTGTTTGAATTGTTTTTGCTATATGAATCGTAAAAAAACGTATGATTATAAAAAAACACAAAAACCTTAAACCTTACATCACTGGCGCTAAAGCAAAACGTACTAAAATGTACAAATAACATATGAATGCACACAAATTAGCCATCTCGTAAAATAGTTACGAATTCCCGCGAGATTGTGACAGTTTTTTACGCTATTGAATGTTGTTACAAAAGCAGGTTAAAAAACAAAGGTGTTCTCTTAATAACCCATATTTCATCATACACATCTACAATATTTACAGTAGCCGTATCTACTGTTTTTTTTAGGCATACTATATTTTACACTGCCATGTTAGTACATCTTTTCAGCAGCATGGCGTAGATGCATAAAAGAAAAAGCCATCAATAGTATCACATATTTCCTCCACCTGAAATTCAATTCAGTGCTGCTAGAGGGAGAAAGTTAATTACTTGCGCGAGCATCGCAGAAGACCCTGAGCATATTTCTTAAAATATGTTTTTCTAACCTAAAGCAACAGACACATGGTCCCCTGTCTCCGTCTTGAATAACTCTGATGTGTAAGGGGAGATGAGTGTTAAAGGCCAGAGGCTTGATGAGATTAGAAAGACAGGAGATGGAGAGAGAGTAAGAGAAGAAAAAAGGGCAGATGAAAGACAAATACATGTAATGTTTGCAGACAAGTAGGAGTGTCTTTGTAGCTGCATGTGCAGAAGTAAAAAAATATCTTGAGCACATGTTGAGAATAAAGTAGATTTGTTTCTAAAGTTGTATTACTTGGGCTGTATTACTGCCTTGGGCTACTTAGAATCCTTTAAACGTTCCCTGAACATGGTTTGGTGAGGTCTTTTTATGGGGTTAAATTTAGACTGGTTTCTCAATGGAAACGTTGCTATTGTACAGTAATGTAGAAATTAGTTACATCAACATTGTTGAGATTATAATAAAAGTGCTGATTTATAAATTTAGTTTACTTGGTTGTTTACAGAGTATGCTCTAAATTTAAAGAAATATTACAGTTTCAATGTTAGGTAAACTGTTGACAGAAATGTGGGGGGCTGTCAATGTAAATTATGTATTAGTCAATATATTATAGACGGTTTCAGCGGCAACAACATAAACAAATGTTATTTGGCCCAAACTTAACTTCCGGTTACCACTGCGAAGAATCAATAACTGTTGAGTAGATTTAATTTAATTTAATACAATTAATATAAAATAAAATTTAATATTAATGAATATAAATATAAATATAAAATAATTTGCTTTATTATAACCAAACAAAGACCGGAAGTTAACGTCCGATAAAACTGTCTATAGTAAATAGTTTAGACTGTGTGCAAGTTTTGAATCTATGAAAAGTTATCTACTTTTATCCATAGTAACTTTCAATGTACGATTTTTACTTAGGAATGACTTCGCAATTGCAAATTTAAATTAATGTTTTTTCGTCAGTTTGACGTCATTGGACTTCAACGCTGTGAAAATAAGTAAAATACTCTGCAATTTTTAATAAGAGATGGTGATATAGAGACAAAAGTTATGAATTTCATAGTATTAAAATTTATTGCAATATTGCTAGAGAAAAATTAAACTAACATGCTAGCACACTAAGCTACTAGTATACTAGCAGGCTAAAACACATAATTCAACGTAACAAAAAACATAAAAAATAAATTGATGATCTAATTGGACAACTTTTATAAGCAAAACACAACAACGAGAAAAGCCACAGTCGACAAAGATATCCGAACACTGTCTTTTTAAAAATGCAGTTTAAAACCAGCGATGAGTCATATATATCATGAAGGAACTTGGTATCTGTCAAGATTAGAGGGGGTCTGGATTCAATTAAAAAGCACAACAAAACATAACCCAGTTCAGGACGGGTCAACAGACTTAAAGCACACTAGTGATGGCCGGTTCAAATCGTTCTTTTGAAACGGTTCTTTTCAGTGAACCGGTCGATCCGGTTCACCAAATCGAACTGAATCGTTTTAAACAGTTTGGTTCTAAACTTAGCACTTAATCACAAATTTATTTAACCGCTCACTTTCTGGCGTGTCTGACAGTCCCTCTGACTCGAAATAAACCATTTTATTATTCACTTACCCCAGCAGTACTGGACTGAAGTGGGGTGAAGAGAGAACTAATGAGCACGAGCAGCTGATTCTTGTTCTCGACAGTTCCAGCAGCTTTCAGATCACCAGAATACACACTGAACTGGTAGCTGTTTCTTTCGCACACGTCCGATTCAGAACCGATGATACTGCCCATGTGTGTACTTTTTAAAGCGGATAAAAAGCTTCCGAGTCAGACATTTTAGCAAACATCAGAGGTGTGATACTATAAAATACATAGAGAATATATTTAGGACTTTATTACTGCCGTATCACTGTATGTACACCGATCTGCTTCTGCGCCGTTTACGTTTCATGCCACTGCTAGAGTGGTTCTCGTTCTCGAGTCAAGAACCGGTTGCAACAGCTTTCGGATCAGCAGTACACTGAACAAGAGCTGGTTCTTTCTGACATGTCCGACTGTAAGAACCGATGAACTGATAGTGAGCATGCGTGATTCACCGTGAGGCTACAGAACATTGTGGACAACTGATGCTGTGCTAATGCAATGAGCACACGTGAAAATAGGACTTAAATATATGGAGCAATCTGCCAAAATGTAAGTTTATTTAATAGCATATATCGTTTTGGATTATGCATGGATCTTATAGTTTCAGTAAAACGTTGATGATTCATTTATTCACTTTATTTAAGACTTAAAATATCATAGTTTGCACATCACTGTGTCTGTAATTCGGTGCTTTAGTTGCAAAACTTATATGTAAGTAACGTGTCAGATCATGATGATGATGTGTTTACTGACAGAAGTTATGATTACTGGTTTATATATTTCAATGTGTTGAGTGTATTTTCATGACAATCACTCTGGGAGAGAGGTGAACCACCCCGGGACAACTGAGCCCGCAAAAGGGGGAGAAGCAGCTCTCGAGGGGAACCGAGTGGTTTATGGCAGGTGCTGCCTTCCGTAGCCGGACCGAAACTGTAAATGGAAGGCCGGGAAGCGACCGAGCACAGGAACAAATCCCACTGCGTGAGGAGGGAGATAGTTCAGGGAAACCAGGGAAGAGATCTGGGGACACAGCAAACGCAACGACACAGCAGCCTAGACGAGACAAGACAAGAATGGCAGATAATTACAATAAACTTGACAAGACTAGCAGTCAACGCTGAAACACATGCAACAGTCTGACACATGACAAGAGAAACACAAGGAATATAAAAGGCAGAAAATCAGAACACAAACAAGGAACAGGAGGGGAGAGAGAGAAAACAATGACCAAACCCAGGTGAGAGGAGTGAAACAAAAAGGAGATAATTCATGGGGTAACAAGAGGGCGGGGTCACAACACGAAGACAAGAAAGCACATGGCTGGCTGTCAAGCAGGCCATGTGCTCACAACTAAAGAAAACATCAACACAGAGAAAAAACTGAAGACACGCTAGACAGGAACCCTGACGATGTCAATATAGCAATTTCTTTGTCAAACAGTGTAGTTCACTTTTAAAAACTCTAGTTTCTAGTGATCTAACATGTTTTCCAAACAGAGCGTCGGTCATGCTTGCGCTAAATCACATATTTTCCTGTCAGTCAGAGGTGATGCTAGCGCCTGTCTGCACCTCCAATTACCTCTAATTGTTTTGCTGTCTGAAGGAAAGACGCAGAGAATACAGATCACGACGCTTAGCAAGATGGTCAAGACAGATACGGGACTTGAGCAAAGAGCTGCAATACAGTTCAGACAGACTATATGATGATCCTACGAAGGGGGCTGTCATATTTCTGGTGATTAAAGTTTTGTAGAATAAGATTAAAGATTGAGGAAATGTTTACTGCTGTTATCCTTAAGATTTCATGCTGAGATTTGTCTTCATTTAATATGGGAACTAAATGAGGCGAGAAAGAGGAGAGCCGGGAGACTGAAGTTTGCCTCAAACGGGACTTAAGGGCATCATGGTGACAGTTAATGCTGCTTATGAATTTCATTCACGAGAGGCGAGTTCACGGGTCCCTGGGAGAGGCTGTTTTTGCTTGGAGCTGTACTCTAATGGGACCGTAATTCTGGTATCTTTACTTTTTGGTTTCTGACTCTATAGGGATTCTTCAACCCTGATGGCACACACGCATCGGCGATATAATGAATGCAACGTGTGCGTTTTCATCTGGTGGAAGGAAGTTTTCTGCAGCAAATGTCCAGAATAACGATGCATGCAATGTTTTTAGCAGTGACACCCACGTTTATTTGTGCATATATGCAAGATTGTTGTTTATGAGTGTATAGAAAAAAGATACATTTGTATACTACCTAAAATCTGGATGGTTCACATACTGTAGTAATAACCATGGCAACACTTTGGCATCTACAGTGCAGCTATAAACAAGACAAATGGGTGTCAATTTAACCTGTTATTACTTATTTTACGCTAGTGATCAGTGGCATATTATTGTCCAGAAATGTATTTTAAACCAGCATCGACAGAGGTATTTATGCTCATAAAAAGTGACCTTTCTGTTCTAGCAAACACAATAGCAGAAATATATCTGTAATCCATTGCTTGCCTCTCTCTCTCTCTCTCTCTCTCTCTCTCTGTCTCAGTGCTCTTCACCAGAGTAAGCCGGCAGATCTCTCAGCAGATTTGATTTTGTCTTCAGTTTTTCCTCTCTCTTCTCCTCCTCACCCCCTCCCCTTCACCTCCAATCTCCTTTTACTGTAATTTTGAAAAAAGGAGGAAAGTTGTTTGACCGCAGGAGGGAACATCAGCAGCGTCAGCACACCCCGTTCCCCCTTTTCTTGCTCGCTTCTTTTTCTTTTAAATCGATAAGGATTACATACCCTCTGTGGCTTTCTGCTCTGCTCAATCTCCCATCTAGGCTCCCATGTGAACCGCTGTTACGGAGAGATGCTGTATTCATGTACATCGACAGACACAGCTGCGGCCGGTCATTACTGTACAGAAGGGGGCTCAGATAATGTTATTTGGGAGCAATTTAATGCAGAGATGACAGAATATTTGACCAGCACTGGTGGTCTGAGGTTAGACCGTCTTTGTCTGGGTCTACGTGTCTGGAAAAATATCAGAAATACACTTTATGTTAAATGTTTTACCTGTGTTGTAATGATACATTTTATGTGATATACAGGATTATCCATTTGGGATAGTTTGGAAGAAACCATATTGAAATGTGTTTTTTATATTGCATAACAATTTTAAAAATACTTATTTTTAAACGATTGACGCAAATGTACGTAAATTAACCTGCAGTTTTATGATTAGACCAGAGATGGCGATAAAGAGGCAAAAGTTATGTATTTGCAGCTTTCTTCACTTTTGGCATTACAAAATCAAGTTTGTTAAATTAATTCACATATGAATTTGCTTTTAGTCCAGTATAGTGTTTATTTTAGGGGTGCGCATCGTCGCTCACATTTCGATTCGATTACGAATGTCAACAATTCGATTCAATACCCTGATATATATATATATATATAATAGATTCTATAGTCTTTTGTCACGTCGCACCGCTCGCGTGCAGTGTAGACAAGTAACTGTTGCAGCTCTTTCTTGTCAAAGCCCCTAATTTACGCTTCAGTGGTGTTTACTTCTTTGATAACGCGAGTAGAGGCTTTTAGACGCAGTGTGGCGTCTTAAACATGTCGATTTAGTGCTTTACATCTTAAACAACTTTAAACAGCGGTCCAAGTAAAAAAATATATGATAATGCGCTTTATTTACAATATACGCAGTGTGTATGTCCCTTTAAGAATAGTACACATGCGGAGTAAAGAGTCTGAACATGAAAACAGATCTGTGTTTATGTGTCTTCTGTTAACATGCAGATTAATGAAGAACACAACAGTTCACAACTGCATTGCGATGCATCGTAAAATCTATTATTTTTGTCACCACTTACATAAGGCATGACTTCTATATTTTATAGAGACGGATCTCAAGCTGCAAGCCAGGTCAGTTCAAGGAGACCGCCTATTGTACACGTTCTTCACACTGTCGTTCCAGCTGAGGCAGATGAAGACCACAGCAAGAGAACATCAGATCTCCTCTGTATTTTTAGTTATGCCCCTTGCCGGAGGAATTGCTCACTGCGTTCTCACCACTCGCTCACTTACGGCACCCTGGGATTAGAGTATTCTCTCCACTCACGCTCGCTTTCAAGTCAAACACACACAGATAGAGGGGTGGCAGAGAGGATGAGCGAAAAGATAAAGCAAGATGGTGAAAGTAGATCTGACTGAGAACAAAATTGTTGCAAAATAATGCAACACATACATTTCTTTCACCGCCTGTTCGGCAGGTTGCATCGCACTCGGCCAACTGCACAGAACTGTTTCTTTTGTTCTGTGCAGTTGAGCGAGATAGAGCGAGAGAGAGAGATGATTTTTTCTCTTACTTTAGCAGTAGGATGCTCTTTATTGCTGTTGTGGGTCGTAAAATCAATGGCTCTCAGCTGTGATGATGACTTTTCTTCTTAACAGAAGTTCAAAGAATTTGTCTGATTTGTCTGTAACTGTCTTTTTATTCATACTTTTGATTCAAATTAGTATTTCCTGATCTGAACCTGTAATGCCCATGTGAGCACCAAAGCTCAATGTGTAAAGCTGCATTCACCTTCTTAAAGACCCAGTGAAATAAAAAATGACAATGCCTATTTTTTCATGAAGTATTGCAACGTTTATTGTAAATAGTTTATCAATGTGGGTCATTATCTTTTTACAATTCGTGTGCCCTCATAACCTCATGCAGTTCCTTTCTCATGACTATCCATCTTAAGTGACGTATGTTAGACGGCTCGGGCGGAGCATCCGTTAACTCCTCCCCTTCAACTGTCAGTCTCCTGCCAGTTTAATTAAAAAATGGAACGGCTGTTTTTATACATCCAATCAAATCGCAGAGAAAGAAGAAAGCCACGCCCACACTTTTTCTCATTCGAAATTCCATTTCACTCGGGTATGCGTCAAAATACGAAAGTAAAAACGATTGCAACTTCCAGTTCACGGGGACTTTAAAGGAAGAGTTCGTCCAAATATGAAATTCTCTTGTAATTTACTTTATTATTTACTTTTATGTTTTTTAGAACAGAAATGAATAATAGTCAAAATGGTGAAGGTCTAAAAAGCACAAACATCTATCATTAAATAATACAACAATTACTTTAGTTAATAATAGATGTCTTCTGAAGTGAAATAATACGTTTGTAAGTGAAAACAATTCAGCCCCGTGTCGCTGTTTAGAATGGCGATTTTCTCACGATTTACAAGTAGTTGGAAATCTTTGAGATATTGTAAGTACTCATTGAACAAAATATATAACACTAGCCTAGTGGTTTTTGGATAATTCACTAAGAAAATTGTTACAAACTGCACCTTAAAGGCTTTGACTTTAGTATTTTTCTGGACCTTGGCAACAACTATAACCATGATGTCTATAAGGAGGCCTGGAAATCTCTCGGATGTCACCTCTAATATCTTTATTTGTGTTCCCAATACGCCTGAGTTCTTAAATCATGTTGAATGTCATGTGGGTGAGTAAAAAATAACTAAAAGTTTGATTTTGAGATGAACTTTCCTTTAATGTGGAGCAATGAGTCACATGACAGGTATGGCTCATGTGATTGGCTCACCAAAAATTGCACCTCTTTTCTACAAAGTGTTGTTTTATAATCATAATTTCTGAGCAAACGTTTCTTGTGAACTCCAACTCAGTCGTACTGAAGTTGTCACACAAGAGTCCTGACAAGACTCACACATGCACCATAACCTTATAAAAAATGTACATGGCTTGTAAAATCGTCTGGGCGGGAAGGAGGTGACAGGAAATAGAGAGACAGAGAGAGAAAGATAGTGAGAGGCATAGACACACAGAGAGATTGTATTCCCACAAGGAAGAAAAACTTGACAAACTGGCTAGAATGAGATCTGGCTGAGATCAGGCTTATCCACGGCAGCTTGTGTGTGATTCGGTTTTCTGGCCGTCTGTCTACGCACACGTGCTTATCCTTTCTCTTGTCATTTATTCATCTCACTTGGTAAGAACAGCAGAGACTGTATAAATTAACCAACACTCCAGTGTCTGTTTGACAAGCAGATTGTGTTCAACAATTCGAAATACAGAAAGGAAGTTTTGGTGGCTGGGGATTTCTCTGAAACAACCCATGAGACAACATGTTATCTCAGCTTTTAGTACACAGAAGCTGACAATACATATTTGTTAGTGATATCTGGTAGTTTCAGACACACTTAGTGTTACAGTATTTGGGACTGTATGCAGTTTGATGAAACGGTTGACATGATTGACAGTTGGCTGTTTTTTCAGGAAGGCAGGACCTCATTCGCTAGGGCAGCGGTATTTAGGATTGCACTTCACCCCTTCATGGTATGATGTCAATGCAGCATCTTGTTAATATCTCTAGTCTGTTTAAAGCATTATTATTTGATATTTGTCAAATATAATTTACCTTATGCCTATGCCTGTAAACACCTAAGCTCAGGCTGTGTACACCTTTTTATAGAAATAGTTCCCCCAAATATGAAAATTCTCTCATAACTTACCCACCTTCATGCCATTTTATTTTAATGAGCCTTTGACAGTATTTAATGTCTTAATAATTATATACTTGCTTGATTGTGATTTTTCCTTTATTATTCTGTCATTTCAACCAAACTGTTGCCAACTAGACAACGTTTTTATTGTACGAGCTAAAACAAAGGAGGCTATTTTCCAAATTAAAGGGGAAATGTGAGGCTATTTCAATAGCAAACCGAATGCTCACACCGTGATTTGACGGATCAATGAGTCTTGTGCTTAAATTAATTTGTGAAATGTATTCGATAGCTTCATGACTAGGAGAAATAATTGAGATGTTACGAAGATGTTATCTGTTATTTTTCCTTTCTTTTTCTCTTTGGAAATGCCAACTCAATACCAGTTTATCAATTCCTGACAGTCTCTTTAAACTTTTGAAGATGTAGTCTATAAAGAAATCCTGGTAAATTAATGGGGTTGCCAGATATTTGTTGTAAAATACAGTTTACAATATGTTTGCAATATACAGTATAAGGTATAATGAAGATTCATCTTTATTCAGCACATTAATTAATTATTATTATTATTTTTTGCTTTCTACCGTCTTTGTTTCTTCCCCTCAGACCCACTCTGTGATGTTTCCTCTGTTACAATAAGGGACGATGGATCTCGGTGGAAAAAGCTGCAAGCGATTAGTTTTCGCTCCTGAGTCTTACGCTTGCATTTTTGCATCCCTCTCCCGTTCGCTGGCCTCCGCCTCCATCTCCTTATCTCTCCCTCTTGTTCGGACTCCATCACTGGCAGCGGTTATTTTTATCTGTTCTGTGGGTTTGCTGGTGAGTGAGTTTACAGGTTGTAGATGTTCTTGCTGGCGGATTGTGCCCCGGAGACACGCTGAATCTGTCCTGATGATTCCTTGCTGAGCGAATCAGTGTTTACAGCATAGCTGCACAAAAGTTGTCATACAGTACACTGTTGGGTTTACACTGGCACTGGTGTTTACAAGAGCTTGATAAGAAACGGAATCAGATATTTCAAAGCTTAAAGATCTGAGCTTTTTTGTGACGGGTGTAGAATGGTTGGAGAAATTTGAGAATGGGAAAACGCTTGGAAGGGCATTAAATTGCATACATTGTTGTTTCGACTAAATACTGTATTGCGAAGTAAACATATACTAAGTAAAATTAGTAGTTGTTAGTTTGACAACTTTGGCTCAAGTAGCATCCAAAGCGTTCTGGAGCCAACGGTGCATTATGTTCCGAGTCATTCACGCTCGACTGAAGGGACAGTGACATTGTGCAAACAGCGGTTGTGATCTTGTTTGGAACGCTGCCTGGCCACTACAATATTGTGCCGGCTCTGCAGCAACAAAGCAGCTGGGGGAATGGAGAGGATAAGTAAATTAGCATTTAAATCACATCTGACCCGAACTGTGCAAAATGAAATTGAGCAAGTCGAATGCTTATTACGGGAAAGGGGGGGGGAGGATGAAGGAGAACCGGATGGTTGGGAGGGGGAGATTTGAAGCGTAGAGTTTGAATATGCAATGTTTCCTCGGTCGGATCTCGTGTCCTCCAATTTATCTCTTGAGTTCATCTTGAAGCTTATAACACAAAAATCCAGAAAAAAACACACAAGAAAAATGAGCTGATTAAATTAGACAACTCTGCTTTAAAGGTCAAGTGTATTTTTTCCAGGTGTTATATGCAGAAACAGATGCAAGCCATTTAAGGGTTGGTTTTCACATAAAAAAAATGAAGCACAATCCAAACATTGGTGTCTATTCCGCAATTCTGCTTTAAATCCACTAAACTGCCCATAAATGCTTGCCAATATAAAATGATTATATGTATTATATACTGTATATCTATTCATATTGATTGAGCACTAAACTTAATTATTTTTTCTAACCTAAGTTAGCAAGATTATTAAATTTAAAATTAGTATAATTTAATAATTATGTTATGTGTATATATTATGTATATACTCAGCGACTGGATATATATATATATATAATATATAAATAATAATAATTATTATTAAACTATATTTATTAACTATAATTAAATATTAAATGATTAGACATTATAATTTAAAATAATTAATTGTTTTTGCAATTTAACCTCTAAATGTGATGCCAGTTATGTTCATAAACGTTCATGATGTTCATATATTTTAAGTAAGTAAATATGTATAAGATAAATGTTTATTTATTGAAAAATGTCGTTAATGGGATCAATTTTATCTTGCAAACTATTTGTTTGACATTATTTTTTAATAGTGCCATTCCTTATTTTTTATTTTGTAATTGATATTGAGCGATATAATAATCTTCTGTTTTTCTTATGTTTAAGCTGATGTACCATGAAAATAGCAATGAAAACACTTTGAAGAAAAGTTGCATTGAGGGTTTGAAGTGTCCTAATGTGAATCGTATCTAAAATATAATTTTTGATTATGAGATAAATGTTGTTTGTGAGATCAATTTTATGTTGTAAAGGATTTGTTTGACATGTTTTCATTTTGTACCTGCTTTCATCATAAAATCATCTTATATAACGGAAAAAAACAATGATATCTTTAATATTGACTGAGTAAGGCCATGTCAAAGATTGAAATTAATGCTTGAAATCAAGCTTTGATGCTTGTTATCTTTTATTTAGATTTTCTAAATACCATGACTTTCTACCATGGAATATTTAGTTTCATGGTAGGGCTATACTGTGTATAAAAGATACCATTTCAATGCACTGGCACCGCAGCTTGGGTTGTTAAAATGTTGCTAACAGTAGCTCTTCAGTACAAAACTTTCATCACGTTAATAAATTATGGATGAGATGCACGCTAGCAGCTAATAATAGCTTACCGTACTGATGTCGGTGGCAAGTTTTCACGCTCGTTTTCTTCTGATTTTGATAAACGTAATAACAAACTGTCTTTTCAGAACATAATTCCAGTACTGTAGATGCCGTTGACATTCCTATAGCTCATACTAATGTGTCTTAAAGTAGCTTGTAGCTTGGACCCGTCACCCCGTCAGCCCCGCGAGTTCCATTACTCAAATAAAATAAAAGTGGCAGCTAAATAGCCCTTGTTCAGGCACTAATCTACAGGGAGACGCTTATGCAACCTTAAGTTCATTCTGTATCATATGGTTCACCATTTCTTTTTATAAGGAAAGAAGACAAAATATATAAAACACTTTTTATGAGTAGCAAAATGCATTCTAATGTTGAGAATATCTGAAAATACTTCTCCCTTTCGTTAATCTGATTTTAATGATTGTTTTCGTAGATCCAAACCATATAAACCCATTATCGAATTGCACTGAGGATGAAAACAAACAAACATCGATATTTTTCTCTGTCTCCTGTTTTAACTTTACTATGACCTTAGATGCAACTCCGTACTTTATTACAGGACATGCAGTTTCTTGTCCTGCTTTAAACTGAAAAACGTTGATGCATTTATATAGCCGAGGGTTTCAGGGGGGATTTGGAAGCAATGTACCCTTAAAAAGAAGATGTTGTAGACAAGGATCGTTTTTTAAAGAGCTACCGCGTCTGGGGTTTAGGAAAAAACCAAGCTCACGGTATACAGTCATCAGCATTATCATGACTGGCTTACGTAGCAGAACTCTCAAATGAGCTGCGTTACAAAAGCAAGACGTTGTGCTTCATTGGAACTTTAACAAGTTTAATCCACTCTAGCCAGACACCATCACTTTAACGTTTATATCATTTGGCAGAACAAGTGAGACATCAGTCATAGCGTATGTCCCTCTCAAGTGCACCTTTTGTCTGATTTTTGAGATCGCTGTACAGAAGACATTGGTTTGAACATGTGTTGCGAGGCAGCGGACCACTGCCCAAAAATGAGTCACAGGTTTATTCTGATAAGGTCACAGAGATCTGCTGTATTTTGACAACAAGTAGAAGCTTGCAAAAGCAAGGACAGGTTGCATAACATCGATAACCTCATAAACCATGAACAAACCTTTAAGCTTTTACTGTTGTTCATGCATTTACAAAAATGTTAGTAGTATATAAACAAATATTCGATTTCAATGATATTTACGTAAAGCAGCTATGGAAAAAATTAAGAGACCATTCCATATGTTTTATTTAAAGGGGTCAAATGACACAGCTAAAACGAATAGTATAGTATGTTTTAGATGTAATGTAATGTGTATACACGATTTAAGGTTCAAAAACACTGTATTTTCCACACACAGTGCATGTTTGTATCTCCTCTTTGCCCCGCCTCTCTGAAACTCGCTGATTTTTAACAAAGCTCATCGCTCTGAAAAGCGAGGTGTGCTATGATTGGCCAGTTAACCAATACGTAGTGATTGGTCGAATACTGCAAGCGTATCACAGAAATGTAACGTCTCTTACCATATTCGGAACATCAGGTTCAACTCAACAAAGTCAATTAACCCAAAATAAATACTAAATAAAAAGACATTATAAACATGACATTTGTTGTCTCTAGTTGGAACATAATTACAGATTATTAGGAATCTGAAGCGCCAGACTGTCGTTGTGAAATTCTAATGGTTGGAATGGCCCCACTTTTTAACCAAAGCTTTTGTGCATAGCCGGTCTTAGAGACTCCCAGGTTCGTGAAGCAATCGTCGGTGAAATGCGCTGCATAAACTTGAACATTCGGATTGTACTTTTCTGGAACAGTGTTGTAAACAAAATGTAACCATTCGTTTTTAGTTGTCTCGTCTTTTGGCAGGGCAAACAAAGAGGCTTTCTTTTCGCAATGAAACACACAGCGTCTCTGGGACATGGCTGCAGCGGTTATGATACAATGAGATTTACAAGTACGTCCACTTTACTTGCGAATAGATTTGGGCGGTCTTAGTCAAGTCATCTTACGAACAGTGTTGGGTGTAACTAGTTACTAAGTAACTAGTTACTGTAATTAAATTACTTTTCCTTTGAAAACGTAAAGTAAGGGATTACTCTATGTTTTCCTGTAATTTAATTACAGTTACTTCTGATGTAATTAAACTAAATACTTTGTGTAATATTTCTGTGTGCAAACATGGAATTGACATAAAAATTTAAAGTCTAACTTTAAAATCTGTGCTTTAATGTATTATTCTCACATTTGTAATAATTTGGTCAGTTAATAATACGACTTTATGTAGTTTTATATTATTGATTTGAATGAATTAAAAGAGCTGTTTCATGTCTATCCTTGAATCACTTAACTAATCAAGGTTGATATAGGATATAGAAAGTAATTAGTAATAAGTAATTAAATACTTTTTGGAGAGAGTCATTTTTACAGTAATCTAATTACACTGTTGAATATGTAACTAGTAACTAGTAATTAAATACTTTTTCAGAGTAACTTACCCAACACTGCTTACGAAGTGACGTACATTCGCCAGGGTGTGGTTACACGAGGCGTTTCAGGCAGGTCTGGGGGAGCATTGGCTTTTAGATAGAATGCAACTTTCATTTTTGCGATTTTACGTGTCTAATACATGCATGAGCAACTTATAACACACCAAAGACACAGAAAAACACATATTCGCGCCATATGCCCCGTTTAAGCAGCATTTCTAGATGTCATTCAACAGCAATGTGAAAGACTGACAGCAGGACACATAAAAACTTATCAAAATCAAGGTTGTCACATAAAAAAATATTTTTGAACTTTTCCTAAATACATGTAGAAATATTACTGTTGTATTGCTTAAAAGTGAATATGAACTTTTTGCAGTATTTGAGGTCTAAAAAACATACAGAGCATCTTTTCAGTAATTTTCTTCCTGTTTCTCCAGTTTCAATTTCTGCAAATAAATGCAAATATAAACAATATTTTTATTTAAAATTTGGTATAAATGTTGTTCGTAGTTCACAGAATGTAACAAAATGATAATTTTACAAAATAACTTACCTAAAACTAGTAAGTTCAGAAAATTATTTTTTTCCACAGCTGTATATTTTTGACATACAGCCACTTGATGGTCTAAACATTTTCTAAAGCCAATGCGGTTGAGAACCTATTTACATTTCATGTCACATATATTTGTATAGTGCTTTATATTGTTTACAAGCAATTCACATATATCCGGCAAACACCAACAAAACCAAAAAAAAGTTATTTATTCCTTGTGTATTCATATAATGTTTCTTCATTTGAAGACTTCGATTGCAAAAACAGATAACTCTGTTTTAAATGTTCATGTTTTCTTATTGTGCACTCAACAAAAGAAATTAATACGGCTAAATCAAGCTAATTAAACACCTTAAAACATGATTTTTGAAAATGTTTTTTTGTATCTGTTTTTGCTAATAAACTCATTTATTTCACAACAAGTGTCTTCTATGCAATCCAAAAAATTAACAAATATTATTTTGCTTTCATTTATTAGAAAGTGATTTAGTTCACTACAATATTTGTATATATTCCACCAAATGCTGATCATACATGGTCAACCAGTGAAAAGCCAATGCAGCGAGTTTGTTGGCGTTTGTCAGATCAATGTGAATTAGCCTTTACTCTAGTAAAGTCATTTAATCTAAACAAAATAAATTGTGTTGACTCAACTAAAATAATTTAATTAGAATGACCTCAATTAAGTTTTGTGTACTTTCATCAATTAAATTAAGCAAAGGTAATAAATTCATTTTTGAGTGCAGAAAAGTGCATTTTTATTTTACAATAATCTGTCATCAGATGTGTTAAACTAATGTTCAAATTGCAAAAGTAAACATTTCTAGGATATTACAAAAACAATGAGAATGTTGTTTAATGATTACAATATACAGAATAGGAAAGGGTTTTGTATGTTCATTCCGAGTTGCCGTCATCTGAGGTCCTTGCAGAAGTTGACTTCATCTCTTAACTCATTTCGATCTTCCACACCTCAGCCGACATCACTAGACTGCATTTCATCATATTCACATCATGCAAGTCGGTTGCATGTCATGTGTAGAGCTTAATGTATTCCGTGAGTCTGCATTAGAGTCAGTGACTCTTCATGAGTGAACCAGCAGCCCAAACTCTTCGCATTATCAGAGCCAGAGATCAATGCTCATTAGCATACTGCTCCCTAGCAACCAGAACATGAACAGGACATCTGTTGCTCTGTAATCGCTTTCTGTCAAACAAGGCAGATGAACAACATCTTACCTCATAACCTGTCCTTCTGTTCACCTTATGACCTTTCAGTGTACACATGCATGTCAGTAATGGTGATTGTGATCCAAATCTGTATCCTTTAATCAAATATATGTTTAGATTCATTGATCAGTGACCCTTTCCCACCCAACATCAGTAGCAGTGGGTATAGATCGGTATTATAAGCCAATGGGACAGTTCACCCAAAAATAAAAAATCGGACATCATTTGTTTATCTTCATGTTGTTTAAACCCTGTGTTACTTTCTTCTGTAGCACAAAAAATAATATATTTTGAGTAGTTGTGTGTCCATATGATGGAAATCAAAGAGGTCTGATGTTTGGATCCTAACATTCTTCAAAATATATTCTTTTGTGTTCTGCGGAAGGAAAAAAGTCATACTAAAATAAATGTTTTTTTTGTGTGAATAGTAGCTTTTTCCTTCATATGATAGTCAATTGTGCCCCAGAACTGTTTGGTTACAAACGTTCTTCCAAATATCTTTCTTCTTTTTGTTCAGCAGAGCAACAAACTTTATACATGTTTGGGACAACGTAAGGGGGAATAAATGATGGCAGAATTTTCTTATTTTGGGTGAACTGTCCCTTAAGACAGAAGCAGTAGACCATCCAGGGATTTTCTTGCTTACCGTTTTATTTCTCGCATACTCAGACATGTTTTCGGACATAATACTCAAATCATTAACTGATCTATATAAAATGGAGGTAGGTGATTTAAAATGTAAGACCAAACGCCACTACACCATCCATCTTTGTACTGAACGCAGTGTTCCTGTATACATATGAATCCCATCTCTGCCCCCTGAACAATACCCACCGGTCAAAAAACGAAGACGGCATACATTTGCTTGCTATCCACACACTTGTCAACCATTACTACATTGCATAGGAGCGCACACCAGCTGGGATGTTATCAGTCTCATTTCACGGGCAGGTTGAGGAATGGTGTTGTTAGCTAAGGGGCCGCCTGAAGGTTAGTTCTGATATTGATGGATGAAGAAGGAATTTTGCTTATTGCCGTGGAGTTACCACAGGACCAGAGAAGAAATACAAACAAGTCAGGTATGGAGAAACAAACCAACTCGCATGACCTTAAAGCTCAACTGTTCATTATAAAACAATCTGAAGGAAATTATTATGTCCTATCTTCTTTCCTCAAGCTCTGTTAAATTCAATCCCGAGTCCTTTTCCACATTTCCACGCCCACTCCCCAAGGGTTCCGGGTGTTTCTATTAGCTTACCTCATTAAGTGGAGGTTGATTTTCTTTTCCTAAGGGACCTTTTGTGAATGAGGGATTGGGTAGCCAGTGATCGACCGTGGGTTTAGCAGATGTTCGGATGTCCACGGCTGAAAGTCATCACCTACTCAGGGCGTACTATGGAAATTTTTAACAATGGAAACTTTGGATTTCAAAAAGTGTTGTTACCTATCTATCATACACTGTTGTCATCCCACACAACATTTTCCATTACAGCCACTGGATAACCTAGCAATAAATGTGCCATGAAATATGAGGCAAGTCAGCTCTTGGCTCGATTCGCTTGAATGCAGATGTTTTAAGGGTCGCGGTCTTTTAAAGACTCCTGCAGCGATCCACTAAATAATAATTAACTTTGTTTGCACTCCCAAGAAGCTTTTCCCCATTTTTCTTCCGCTCCCTGCTTTGAGGACGATTGAGAATAATGATGATGCATTACGATTTGCCTTTGCCGATTGTATTTGTCTTTCTGTCATCGCTTTCCTATTCAGCTGCAAACCATGAGTCACATTCAGAGCAAAATGTGTTAATGTGCAACAATGGATGCAGATGTGGTCTCTCTCTTTCTCTCTCTCTCTCTCTCTCTCTCTCTCTCACTCTCTCTCTCTCTCTCTCTCTCACTCACTCTCTCTCACTCTCTCTCTATCCTGCTTTGAGGGCCAGTTCATTTTAAGTCTCCGGAACTGAAAATTGCGATCGTTTTTACTTCCGTATTCTGACACTTTTCCTAGTGAAAAGGAATTTCAAAGGAGAAAAGTAGTGGGCGTGGCTTGCGTTTTTCACTGCGAATGGATTGGATGTATAAAAACAGCTGTTCCATTTTGAAATGAAACTGGCAGCAGACTGACAGTTAAAGGGGAGGAGTTAACGGATGATAGAGAGCGTCGCGTCTTCTCCGTTGACTCCAAAGGAACAGTTTTTTTCATCGTTTTTATAGTTCCCGGAAGTTACTAGCAACGCATTGAGCTGTGACTAATACATCCCATTTAAAGACGAAAGCCATTTAATGAATAAGAAAATGAAAGAAATAAAGCATTTAAAGAGAAAACATAACTTCCTTGAACTATCTGCGCTCCATGAATCACGTGACATGGGCTCTCAATAGTTCCCTGATGTTACTAGTAACGCATGGAGATGCGACTAAACAGACCAACTGAGTTAAACTTTTAACCCATTTAAAGACGAAAGCCATTCAATTAATAAAAAAATGAAAGAAATAAAGCATTTAAAGAGAAAACATAACTTCCTGGAACTATCTGTAGGCTCCATGAATCACTTGACGCTCCAGCGTTTTGGACCTTCGTTGGCAGAACTCTCTCTCGATGGCTCTGCTCTGCCCAAGCCATCTAATTTGAGAAGGATATTAATTTCAGGGCGGAAGTGGATTTTTCGATTTTAACTGAAGATTATGAGGGTACATGAATTATAAAAAGAAAATGACTCACATTGACAAGCTATTTACTATAAACGCTGCAATATCTCATGAAAAACAAGAATAGTTATTTTTAATTTCACTAGGACTTTAAGCACCATTAGCGTTTTGTATAATAAATCAAAGCAGATCCATTATTTTCTCAACTACCAGGCTTGACTTTTATCGGCTGAATTATGAGTTTCAATAACGTCCTTATCTTACTGTAATTGAGTATAATCATAAATCATTCACAAAATAGTATTTATTGAGATCATTTTTTCTGCCCTCGTTCTCTCCACGTTGAATAAGATGTGACTCACATGTCAAACTGGCAGTTCCTGCCCAAACAATATATCTCATAAGGAAGTAAAATAATTATAAAAACAGTTTGAAATAAATGGAATAGCTTTAGTGCAATGAAGTGAAATACTGTGGATTTGGAACGTTTATAGATACAGGCAATTATCTCGTATTTAAAATGTGCTTCTTTTAATTTACTGAATTGAATTAAACCTTTCAATCCTAATACTCACTTTGATTCACGATCATCAATTCCTTCCAGAATATCATTGGTACCATTTTGCTCCTAGTTAATTGCTAATTTTGCGTATGGCACCCATTATTCACCATCATTTATAAGTCCATTTACAAATGTCTCTCTTTTCTCTCTTTTTCTCTTTTCCGCAGTTTGTGGCTCAGCCGAACTGTCAGCAGCTCTTGGCCACGTTGTGGTACGACGGTTTCCCCGGCTGGCGTCGCCGACACTGGGCGGTGAAGTTGGTCATGTGTATTATTATCGGCCTGCTCTTTCCTGTCTTCTCCATCATCTACCTGCTGGCTCCTAAAAGCACATTAGGGCTCTTCATCAAAAAACCCTTCATCAAATTTATCTGCCACACGGCCTCCTACCTCACCTTCCTCTTCCTCCTCCTGCTGGCCTCGCAGCACATAGCACGCACCAACCTACACATACAGGGCCCTCCGCCCACTGTTGTGGAGTGGATGATACTACCTTGGGTGCTGGGTGAGTATTATTGTGTGTTAATGTAGTTTGGATATATTGAGAGGCTCTCTGTTGGTCATTTGTGGCATTCTGCAATAATACACTATGTATGTTTATGTCACTTTTGCAACGGTTGTTTTTAACATATGTGATATATATAGGCCAGGGGTTCTCAAAATGGGGGGGCCCCAAGATGGATCCAGGGGGGGGACAGATTTTGTGGGATTTAATGAAACCTAGAAATTTATCATACATTATATGCAATCAAACATCAGAAAAATAAGCTAACCAACCAAAATAATTGGTGTTCCAGCATTGTATAACTGAATCATGTTATTGGTTTCATAAAAATTTGAGGTTCTACACAAAGGGGCCTTACAACGAAAAAGTTAAACATAGGGCATAAGAGGCTGTGCAATATAATGAATATAGTCCCAGCTTAAAAAACATAATACTAATATTAAGGTCAAATATGTTAGATACAATTTTATTATATCATAAATCGTTCTCAATAATACTACTTATAGTATTTAATTGAACAGATTATACAGTATTTATGCTTTATCATAAATAATTTTACTTAATCATACCTTATCATGAAAATTGTATTACAAATCGTTTTTATTCTGGGTTTCCTTATACTGTTAATGGAATCTTTTTTTTAAACAAATTATTGTTTAAATTGAGTATTTTTCTATTTTGCCCTTTTATTACACATTCTTCTGTATTTCCCTGTCTTGTAATGTATTGTTTGTTGCAAAAATCAATTTATCAATTAATATTTATAGTTATTAAGAATTATTTGCATATATAATTAATTATGAAATATTAATATATTACAATTATATTTTTTTTTATTTTTTTGTTTTTGTGGTCATTTTAATTTATTAATGTTTTCTTTATATTTATAAATGGTTTATTTGTTATGTTGTTATATAAGATTTATTTATTTTTTGTTCCAGTTTTCAGTTTTTTTACATGTCCCTATAGTATTTGTGTGCATCACTCTTTATTAAGAAAATGATAAAAGTATAAACAGGTGTTTATACCCATGTGTGTGTGTCTTTCCTCATAGGTTTCATCTGGGCTGAGATCAAAGAGATGTGGGACGGAGGTTTTAACGAATATGTCCATGACTGGTGGAACCTAATGGACTTCGCCATGAATTCTCTCTATTTGGCCACAATATCCCTCAAGATCGTCGCCTATGTAAAGGTGAGCTTCTGCTGGCTAGAAGTCATTAATGTTCACATGTGAATGCACATGAGCGCACATGCATGCGCGCAAATGTCAGACTGCATGACCATCTGCGACTGCGTTAGTCAGCCTGTTCGGAATGGGTGCCAACTCACACGAGAAAGTGCAACTCTATGTATGTGCATGCACATACACTTTATGAGATAAAATTGTCTAAGTGCTCCATATTTTATGTTTGTTTTATGCCTCATTTGGGCAGTTTCTCGAGCATGCACCTTATTAACTATAAATGTTTGCGTGAAATGTGTCTAGAGAAGTGTTTTTATGTTCTAGTATGAGGTTGAATCTATTAAAGTATTAGTCTCAGTAAGAGAGCAGAACTCAGCCATGCCTGGCACTGTAAAGCCAGTCTTATTTCTCTGTCCATTGAAACATGGAATTGTGGGATAGTGCCGAGCAGAAATGGGGTCTCAAACAGTACTAAAATCAAGATCTTGAAATGATTTAAGAACCCGATTGAACCTTCACAGAGGCATATCAAGAAGAAAACCTTTAGCAGTTGTATTTTGTGAATTTAATTCTGCTTTTGATTGTATGTTCTTTTATGAACCCAGTTTATTTTTATATATTCTATGGGCAATTCATTTAGAATATGGTGAATAAATGCATAATTTGCATGTTTAACACTAACAGTGTTGTTTATTTGCATAGAAGAGTAGATTTATTATCTCTCAATTATTTTTCATTGAAAGTAATGACATTAAATGGATACTGAGTTTGGGCTATGCTTTTCACATTGGTATTCCAGCTCTGTAGTCTTACTGTAACTAGACCTACTGTAACAGCTGTCTCATTTCTATTTGCTGTATTTCTTTTTAAGACTAAGACCCAGGATCTAAGCCAAAGTTGATACTTCAATGAATCGTGGTTTACAGAAGGAATCCGTTATGTCAATATGTATAAGCTTTGAAAGACCCTTAAGCTGTAACCGTTCCTTCTGGGTTTGTCAGCGTTGTCAGCATTTTTAGCACCTGAATTACTAAAGGAATCATAAAATTAGGTCATGGTGCAAAAACACCAATTTGCATTGGACATCTTCCCGTTATTCAGCAGAATGGCATGATTTTGCATAGTTTACTGGGACTGTCTAACATCCGCTGACTGCTCCAGGCCAGGCACCTGAATCAGCTCATTAAAATGATAAAAGTGAGCGTGACTACACCGTGTGATTGGATATGTGCCCAGTTATAATGCTTTTCTCTGTATCTTTTGATGAATTACTCCTGGCACGATCGCTAGAACCTGTAAAAAACCTTTCTTTTAAATAAAACAGTCAGTATGTGGGTTCATAGCGCGATGCTTACTGTGTTACATTATGAATTAAGCTGTATTACAGTTTGAATAGGCTTATGATGCATTTCAGGATGTTCACATTCCAGTTCACATCTAGAGATTTGTTAATATGTTGGCCAATAATCGGTATTTATCGGTCGATAGTTTAAAAAAAGCCCATGATCAGGGCTGATATATCCTGTCAATCAAAAGACAAAAAGAAAATGCAATAAATTTGCACTGTAGAGAAAATGTTAAGAAACATCACCAGTGTTATGTTTAATAATAAAAGTGATTATATGAATTAATCATTTTCGGAAAGTTCTCATCTTCAGAATCGGTATCTGCAGATATCATAAATTGTTGTTTCACCCAATCTTTTTATAGTTCTTGTACAATTCTGTGGTGCAAAGTTTTGTGGTAATATTTATTTTCATGAATCATCAATGTTTTAGTGTATATTTAGCGCAAGTCAATTTTCTAATTATATCATTAATTGCGATATATCGGTATATTACAAATTCTCAAAAACTGTAAAAATTTCACATATTTAAAAAAATGCGGAAAAGCCATGAAGCTATGATGGGTGACTACGTCTCTAACTTGGTTTGTGAGGACAGTATTAGTCATAAAAGACAAAAACTATCAAATGTACACGTCTGTAGTTTTGGATGACTTTTAGTAACTGTTATGTTAAACTGTTGTTTTGTGCTCAGTGTAATGCCAGTGCCTTGTCATTTCTGCGTACGAGTTATAATACCGAAATGTATGTGTGTATATGCACTGTCAACGGTCAAAAAAAGAGTTTCGTATTCAGCATGTTAAACTTCATAAAGAAACAGTGAAAATGAAAGCGAACACATCTTTAAAACAAAAAATTACATTGTGTAATCCTATCCGTAGCAAATTTAGCATCGGTGCATCTCTACTCACAGCCACAAGCGTTTGGTGTTTGCTAAATACAGCCCATGTTAGTTCTATCAACAAGTCTTAAAATAATTAGTAATGAAATGTTTCTTTATGTGTTTTCTCACAGTATAACAGTTCTCGTCCTCGAGAGGAGTGGGAGATGTGGCACCCGACGCTAATTGCCGAAGCTTTGTTTGCTATCGCTAACATCTTCAGCTCACTGCGGCTCATCTCCCTCTTCACGGCCAACTCACACCTGGGGCCGCTGCAGATCTCTCTGGGCCGGATGCTGCTGGACATCCTCAAGTTCCTCTTCATCTACTGTCTGGTGCTGCTGGCTTTCGCTAACGGACTCAACCAGCTTTACTTTTACTACGAGACCAAGGCCGCAGACGAACCCAACCACTGCAAGGGAATCCGCTGTGAGAAACAGAACAATGCCTTCTCTACGTGAGTGTTTTTCTTTGTCCGAACACACTCCTCCCATTTCCACTTTTCTCTCGTACTGTCTGCCATCCTTTTCTTTTGTCTTTTCTACATTTATCTTTTCATCTTTACATTTAGTATTGAGAAATAATGGACTGAAAGTACCATTGTATATCACAGCCAGTTTTTATACACTATGTGAGCCAAACAAAGCATTAATAATAAACCTACGTCCAAGTGTGTGAAATGTGCTTACACTCACTCTCTGCATTGCAGCTTTAGGTCAAAGCTTATTGGACAGAACTAATGGCCCTTTTGAATATTCATTACAACCTAATGCTTTTCCAGTGATCTGTTAATCAATGACACATCAATAACCCCATCCTCCAACAATGCACAATAGATTCACAGTCACCTCATAAATATTTATGAGAAGAATCGCTGCGAAACTGGAAGGATAATCCGTGCTTCGCCTTTCAGAAAAACCCTAGCCGCTCTGTGACACAAAAACACCCAAAACATAAAAACCCCAGCATGTTGTTGAAACGTCTGCGTTTCCATCAGCATTCCATTTCCGCCGCTAGCCGGATCATACGTGGTCTCCCATATCAAATCCCTCAACCCCTATCCCTTCACACAAGCACTTCCTGCGGGAATTTCACCAGGTTCAGTCAGCCAGACTTCCCTTTGCAGATTAACACGCTTGGCGTTCTACGATGCTTGACAGAGGGTCAAAAGAGATTGTTGATGACATGGATTCTGCGCACGCCAATGCGCCCGAAACATATCTGCGTCCGTACTTTAGCCTTTTGTGTTTGAGCGCTCAAAATGCCAAATGTCGTTCGCGGTGGCACAGGAAGCGGAGTTATTTGTGGACGGCTACGGGCTGAAGTAGGGTGCCAGTTATGTCGTTGTTTCTACGAGTCGGTGAGGTGCTTGAGGCAAACCTGTGTGCCTGGGCTCCACAGCAGGAGCTGTCACGGCAGCCCTGCGGTTAAGGGTGCTGTCTGAGCTTTATTTGTTATTCACAAATTATATCGGTGACATTGAATGCACCGAAAATACAGTACGTGGACCCGGCCTTCAAAATTTTCCCGAGCGTTCAAAACGGAGGACACTACTCAAGGCGCGCATCAGTGCAAGGGCATGGTGGAGTTCTTGCTTATTCAGATTGAAGGAGGCTTATGACATTAAGACAGGATTTTCTGTAGATCTTACAATATGTGACAGTATGTATTCTGACAAGCTCTATACAAATAAAAGTGCACATGCACTTTAAATATTACAGCAGGGAAAAAGTCTAAACTGCAAAATTCAGCTATTAACAGTGGGAATGAAGAGTGTCTCAGGATTAATGTTTAGAAGTATGGTTACATTTTTGACAAAATATAATGTGCACAGATATTTCTTCTTCATTACAATTTATAATTTTACTTTAAAAATGTTTTTGGAGTGAATGATTTGGATTGAATAACAAACAAATATTGCAAAGATGGTTAAAATAAAGTAGATCTTATCGACAGTTTCATCAAACGTACGCGCTGGCCCGAAGTTAACTTCCAGTCTGTGGTTGGTTATAATATTATCCATCCATCCATTTTCTACCGCTTGTCCGAACTACCTCGGGTCACGGGTTATAATATTATAATAATATATAATATTTATATTTTATTGTATATTAATTGTTTTAAATTAATTTAAAACAACTCAACAGTTATTTATTCTTTGCGGATGTCTACCAGAAATTAAGTTTAGGCCACGTAACGTTTGTTTATGGGGTTGCCGCTAAAACGGTCTATAGATGCCTATAGATATAGAATTTTCAAATTTTTCTGCATCTCAACATAAATCTCATTATTTTATAGATTTGATGGGATTACTGTTGTTTTAAAATTAAAAAAAATGTTTTTATTCATAAATAGATATTTACAATTTTGAATTGTCGCAAAGCAGCTGTACACAAAAACACGTTGTAAATACGTGTATATCATAAAACATTATGGTTTCCTATTAAAAACATAATACAATTTCTATAAAATTGTAGAATACAGAATACATTATAAATCTTTCAAAAGATGTACATTATTAAGTGAAAGTGCACACAGTATGTTCTGTAGGTCAGAATCTAAAACCCTAATCCTCTCGCAGGCTTAACGAAAACCATAACACTGAACACTGAAAATCTTATGGTTTGCCACGGATAGCAAGTGTTTATTTTCCCCTTTGGTCATGTCTTATCTCGCCTAGGGCACGAAGTGCCTCTGGGCAAAAAAAAGATGTATGACGCCCATGCACGAGCTGTTGGGAATTAAAGTCAGCGAGATGTTTACAAGTCTGGGACAAACAGAAAATAAAAGGATTTTTTTCACCCACCACGCTGAATTCCCAAACACAGCACATTTCATTCTCATCCTTCTTACAATAGTAATGCCGAATGTATCTTTTATAGGTTTGTGCCACTGACGTATCTCCCAAAGCTACTAGATGGAGTGTAATACCTGGTTGCTTATCTCATGCACGCTGCTGTGTCCTTTCGGTCCTTTTTTCCTGTTTTGAGAAAACCAGGTTGTATTTATCTCTGCCAAGACTTTGATGAAAGCTGACACTGTTGAATATTTAATGCAATGAAAAGAAAAAAATCACATTTCCTTTCACCCTCAGGGTGCACGTAGACACACAAACTGCGAATCTTGGAGGCAGCCGGGAGGTTGCGTTCTGAAACTTATGATGCTATGTACAGTGTGCTTCTAGACAGCTTGCGTCAGGCTGATGTCATACCATGTGCATGTTTGTGTGCATGCAAATCATCAATATCAATTTGTGAGATTCATTAATCATTAAATGTGTTTTCAAACTGAAAAAAGGATGAATTAAAAGTTTCCAAATGGACTAAATATCAAAGTGCAAAAACTCATTTCCAGATTCAAATCGCAGGATAGCATTATAAACCTAAACAACCACGAAATGCATTCAAAGCTGATTGATCATCAGTCTGTTTTCCTCTTCCTGTTCCATTTCCTCTGGCTTATTGCTATTATAGATGGCAAATGTAATACTTTTGACATTTTCCTTCATAACTCATCAACTACGTATTTCAAATATAACCGCCCTCTTTTGGAAAAAGAAACATTTAAAGCGAATGTGCCAAATTGTAATAAAACAATTAGACTGGATCATAATACTGAATTAAAACAGGAATTTGCACAAAGTTCCAGTCAGGCTGAAAAACAAAACTTAAAATAAGAGAAGAAATAAACACACATCCAAAAATAATAAAAAAATGATCACTTGTTTCAGACAGACAGAGAAAACACTACTGAGCGTGTTCAGATAAACTCATTCAGATTGCAAATAGCTTGTAAAGAAATGTAATGCCTCAGTTCTGCCCTATCCCTCATATTCACAGTATTTCACCTGATTTCAGTTTTTTCATAAATTGATTCATTTCTCCTTTTCTGTTTACCCCTGGAGCTTTGTGATCTCTGGCCAATCCTAAAAAACATCTGGAATATTGTTTTGATTTTATATATCATTAACAACTGTCTCTCTCTTTTCCGTCTGGTTTTTAGGTTATTTGAGACCCTCCAGTCCCTGTTTTGGTCGATATTCGGCCTCCTGAATCTGTACGTGACCAACGTGAGGGCTCGACACGAGTTCACCGAATTTGTGGGAGCCACCATGTTCGGCACGTACAACGTCATCTCCCTGGTGGTTTTGCTTAACATGCTCATTGCTATGATGAACAACTCATATCAGCTCATCGCTGTAAGTACCAATCAATAATCTATGGCCAATTTTCGAATTTAATCTATTTTAGGTCGTTTTCTTTCGCATCTCTTCCCTCGCAGGACCACGCTGACATTGAGTGGAAGTTTGCACGGACCAAGCTGTGGATGAGTTACTTCGACGAGGGCGGGACACTCCCCCCTCCCTTCAACATCATCCCCAGTCCCAAGTCATGCTGGTACCTGTGTCAATGGGTGCACAAGCGTCTCTGCGGGTCAGAGGCCGCTCCGCCCGAAGAACCCCACAAACACGACAACCTGAAGGAATTCACGGTGAGGAGACATTCTGAATCGTCTCTCCGGTTCCATCAGTGAATCTGTTTTAAATTACACCTTAAGAACCGTTCAGCCGGCTCATTTTAGGATGCATTGCCCATTACGACGACTAACAGCACTAACACACACATACAGAATGCATACAGAGCCGATTTACATTTTTATTGTTTTTTGAACAAGTGTGATGTTGATGCAGTAATTATATTTAGACTTGCATCAACATGCATTACGTTCAGAAAATATAATAACCTTTGACACGAACAAAGCTAACAGCTTAAAAATCTTGCACGACTTTCAAAGCAAAAGAACTCGGACCGCTACTCACGACCCTCACACTTTTTTCAACTTAGTTGACTGATATGGAAATATTTACTGTTGGCTCACATTGAAAGTACATTACGAGTACAGTATTATTAGTACACACAGCAGAAGGTGAGGGTCACTCAGTCAGGGATTTTTTGGTCATTTAACCCTGCAACAAAATAAAGTAATCTGAATCATTTTGAACAAAGAAAAGTTATGATAATGAAATATTTTAGATGAATACTGTGTAGTATTTTTTACATAAGAATAAATAGGGCATACCCAAAGCTAACAAATTCTGAAATTCCTCAAATTCTTATGCTTTTATTATATATTTTTAACCTACCAAATCCCTGGCGTGAAAAACTGCATAAAAATATAATACCCCACAGTGGCTTATCTTAAAGGAACAGTTCAACCAAAAATGAAAATTCTGTCTTCATTTACTCACCCTCAAGTTATCAATAGAAATGTCTCTGTTCTGATGAACACAGAGAAAGCTATTTGGAAGAATGCTTGTAACCAAACAGTTCTTCGCCACCATTGACTACCGTAGTAGGAAAATGCCTTAATATTTTCTTTGTTCTGTTGAACACAAAAGAAGATATTTTGAAGAATGTTGGAAAGCAAACCGTTCTGGTACACTTGACTACCATTGTAATTTTTCCTACAATGGTAGTCAATGGTGGCCAAGAACTGCTGGTTACAATCATTCTTCCAAATATCTCTGTGTTCTCTGTGACCAAAGAAATTCATACAGATTTGGAACAACTCAAGGGTGAATAAATGAACGGTTCCTTTAAGATAAGCACCCTTGGGATAATGTACTATTATTTTCTAGGTTAGTGAGTAAATGATCACAGACTTTTTTGTGTTTTTTTTTAAGTACAACATTAACAATATTTAATAGAACGAAAAATAGAAAACATATTGGACATATCAAAAGCTTAAATGTAATTTAAAGTTCAACTTTAGACACAAAAAACTATAATTGATGTTTAATGTGCAGTTATACATAGCAGGCTTTTAATTTACAATACAGTTACACCAATAAACGTGTCCACTATCCAAAAACACTTTGTGTCAACTACCCATCTGTTACTCCTACTATGGTGAAGGTACTGTACATGAATAACAATGTTGTTATGTAACCAAGACGGTTCCCTGTGATGTCAGCACATGAACTCAATAATATTCATGAGATGAATCTTAGCCGTTTGGTGACATCATTCACACAGACACACACACACACACACACACAGACATGCTCCATCACCACTTGTAGCAAATTGAATTTTAATTGAATCACCAGAGCGGAACTTCATATGAATGAATGAAACTTATATGAAGGAAGATCTCTTTTTACGCAGAGTCCTTTGATGATGTAATGAGGTGTAAGATGGCCGGGGTTCAGCCTCCTCCTGTTTCTATGCAACTCCCTTGAAACAGTCAGGAATCCTTGTCGTCTTTGTTTCAGTTACATCCTCTCTTGTTTGCTCAACGCTTTTATTACAAATCCATCTCTCGGCATGCTCTTTGATAGCACACATCAGTACAGGTGTACACTTTCTCTCTCTCTCTCTCTCTCTCTCCGTCCATACTCACTCAACACTCTCCCACATGTTTTCAGGCAATGCTGTGTTGATATAAAATCTTAATGGTTATGTAAACCTGCCTACATGAAGAGTTGAGAAGAGGCTATTCGGGAATATCAGATAAGAAAAGTGAAAATCTCTGTTTAAACTGCAATAGTAAGACAATTTACAAACATTATACCGTCTTTTGTACTGTATTACTCACCAATCTCAGCGCTTATCGGTTGTCACGAGAGAAATAAATGCAAAGGCATTGTGGGACTTTACAGGATGGTGTATTGAAATTGCATTTGAAATTGGTCACTTTGTATTAGTGCTGTCAAATCGATTAATTGCTAAATAATATAAACATTTTGTTACTGCAGTGTTCTAATCGCTCCCAAATAATATATTATAATATAATGGAACGTAAATGGATAATTAACAAACAATGAAACACAACCTTTACTCAATTACTAATGAGATCAATTACTTCCCCTAAACAGTGTTACTTTTTGTTTCTCCTTTCAGGAAAAGCATGCTGATAGACTGATCCAAAATCAGCATTATCAGGTACGTTAGCGAATATACACGGATACAAACAATGTGCATGTAATTGCTTTACATTGATGTGCCGGTGGCTTTATTTTTCCTGTCTTTCTTTCTTCACACCATCGTACCAAAGACACAGCTGCACATTACCACAACCACACATTAACAAGATTAGGGGGTGCTGTTTATATGACTGTTTACCTTCTCCTTCACCCCTCCAGGAGGTCATTCGAAGTCTGGTGAAGAGGTACGTGGCGTCCATGATTCGCAGCGCTAAGACGAACGAAGGCCTGACGGAAGAGAACTTTAAGGTACAAGCTGTCCTTGAGGTGTCATGCATGCTTATCAGCAGGAAAACTGGCCCAAATAAAGGCTACAGTCTTGTTACTTTACTAAACTGTCTTTCAAACACATATTTTAGAAGAAGACTAGCATGCAAGTTGATGCATTTTGAAGAAAATGTAAAAATTTTAATGCATGTAAAATTGCTGTCATGATGCTGATGTTGGGGTTTGTTGCCAGGGTGTTGCTATGTGGTTGCTTCTGCGATTTTGCCAGTATGTTGCTAGGTAATTTCTTGTGGTCAAAATGACTCTAACACAGAAAAAAGTGCCTTTTATTTATTATTATTAAATATTTTATTATCTTTAAATATAGTTGTCGAATATTTATTTAAGGATTTGGGGCAACAAAATCGCAGAAAAAAAGTATTATTTAAATATTCATTTAAAATAACGTGATTTATGCCCATAAAAAATTTATTTGTTTTATTAATTATTATTATAACATGTTTTGTATATAATTATTACATATTTTTGTCTAATATTTATTTAGGGAATTTGGGCAAAAAATCTTTGAAGAAAGGATTATTTAAATCTTTGTTTTGAAATTAAGTAAATCCATAAAAGATTTTAATATAATACTTTTATTCATTTTTATCAATGCACATTTGCATATATGCTTTGCTGTAGGAGTTAAAACAGGACATTTCCAGCTTCCGCTATGAAGTTTTGGACCTCCTCGGCAACCGGAAGCCGCCTCGGAGAAACTATTCCTCCAGCAGCGAGGCCACGTTCAGAGACGAGCTCAGCGATGACGGCGACGCATCGAGCAACAACTGTCACCACAGCGACGGCAGCAGCATCGGAGCCAAGGGCGTGTCTTTCAAAACCAACACGCCTTCGGATCCCTCCTATGGCGTCTCCGCCCTCTTCTGTTCCATATCCGGAATGGAGGTAGCCACGGCGACGGCAGCATCGCCGGCGTACAGGGAGGGTAAACCAAAGATCAACGGATTAAGGAAGAACCCCTCGCCCTCCTCTTCCCTTTCCTCCGCGGCTCCGGCAAGACCCGCACTTTCACGGACTTGGAGGCGCGTTTCACGTTTCTCTAGCTCCAAGAAGAACTCCTTCAGACGGCTCGGCCTGCTCTTCTCACGCATGGGAAGTCACCTTCCCCAGCCCGCAGGTGTTACTGCCGCAACCTACACTATCTCAGATGGATTGCTTCACCCACCCGGGGCTTGGCAGGATTTAGGCTTCACCAGGGGTGATGGTCCTGTCACCCGCAGTGAGACCAACCTCAATCGGGTGGATGTGGCCACTTTAAATGAGGGCGACAGTGTTGCCATGGCAACTAATGGACAGAGAGCTAACGTGAGGGATGTTTTGCTGACATTAGGACCTCTTTCCCCACCCACCTCCCTCCACTGTGCTTCCAATTTTTCAGCTTCCAGTTTCCGCCTCCTGGACTCCAGCGAGGACGTGTTCCAGGGATTGGTCGGGCCTTGTGACGGACAGATGCGAGACTCCTCCCCCTGGGTTACTGAACAGGATGATTCGGTGACCACGCAGCTATAGTATTGCTAGTATGAACTGTACAGCACTTTGATAATAACAATAATCAGTGACGATATCAATAACTATTACCTTAACCACAACCGATTTCTTTCTTTTATCGCATTTTGTTTGCTGCTGCAATATTAGTATTTTCTCTCTGAGATTTAACCAAATCGAAAGCTATTTACGAGGTGGATGGGATGACGGACAACAGAAAGGTTTAGAAGAAACGGAAACATGTCATAACCAGCAGAATAGACACAAGGGTTCATTAGAAATACACAAATATTTGGATATGTCCTCTGAGACATTCATTCACTTCATTATGTATTTGTGTTGCTCTCTCTCTCTCTCTCTCTCTCTCTCTCTCTCTGTACCACTTTGACATGCTGTGTTCACAGAACCCGAAGCCAGCAGGTCTTCAGACAGTTGTGTGAAGAATTTCAAGTACAGATGCTGGTGATGACGGTGTCGAAATGACAGAAAAGTCATTACAATAATTTAAAGTGAACATAAAATCATGTCGACCAGGTTTCCTTTTTGTCGTATATGTTCACTGTCTTACTACGCACAAATCATCAGCACACATTACTCCAAAGATGAAAAATGTTCGTCTTTAGAATCGTTCATCAAAATGTTACAATTTTGTATCTGAATTTACTCGTCGTTAGACGTCGCCTAAGCCGTGCAGACCTTTGGTGAATGTTGCCAAATTTATTGCTGGTTAACGTCAAAGCTGCAATCTGTCATTTGATTGGTTAGTTCAACTTTATTTAAATTTGATCCAGGTAAAATAAGTACTTAAAGTTGCGATTTTATGTTTCAAACAGAGATGGCGATAAAGAGACTAAATTTATGGATCGTAACCTTAATAATGACTCTGTCTGAACAAAAAAGAAAATCTCTAACAGCCAGTTTATAGGAAATAAATTAAATAATCTCATTTTAATACTTTTTGAAAGTTAAGTATTTACAAAAACCACAGACAAACATGAAGGTGGCCAATTGTAATATGGAGATTTTCAGTTTTCAGTTTTTTTTCAGGTTTCAGTCCGCCAGCGACGAAATAATTACATTTCAGCAATAATGACAAACAATGATAAATTTAGTGAAGAAGTTATCATTGGTGTACTTTAAGATGCTTGTGTGTCTCAAACCTGTTGTCATTTTAAACCAGTGTGGTTTTATTTCTTCTGCATAACGCAAAAGAAGATATTTTGAAAAATGTTGGTAACTGAAAACCGTTGGTCCCTATTAACTTGTATTGGTTTCAAAAGAGGTCAACGGGGACCAATGTTTTTAGTGACCAACATTTTTCAAAATATCTTCTTTTGTGTTATGCAGAAGAAAGAAAACCATACTGGTTTAAATTGACAACAGTATGAGTAAATGATGACAGCATTTTCATTTTGAAGGTGAACTTTTCCTTTAAAAATCTACCAATTCGTTCCATTTGTCATCCTGTTCCATACAGCACATCTCACCACTGTGCACTGAAAGCAATGTCACTTCATAATCATTGGTCTCATTTATTAAATAAAGTTTGTGTTGGAACGTGTACATCACACGGAACATATCTTATATATACTGTATGTGACAGGATATGATGTCCATGCATCTCTCGGTGGAATAGATGTGGTATTTGAGGAGCTTACTTGTAAGCTAATGCTGTTTCTCACCTGGTGTAACAGTAAGATCCTTAACCTTAGTGCTATAATACATGCACATCATAGTCTGGGATTACTCATGTTATGCACCCGGAGGGCTGAAGTTATGCTAGAATCTAACATGACTGAAATCTTATTTTTGTATTTTGAATAGCATGTATAAATTATTTAATTTCAAGACTGTTTTAGTCTAGACAGACTTTATTTATACAGTATATATAATATAATATAATGTTTTGGGAATTCCCTTTTTCGTTTGACTGCTTACTTTATACTATGTGTGAATATTAATTAGTATATTATAATAATCAGGTACAGGGGAAATGTCCAGGGACATGCATCGAATATGAAATCCCCCCTATCGTGCGATGATGAATGCTGACAAAACATATACACCGCCTCCCGAAAGTACTCTGACGTTTAATCAACTTCAATTTAATAAAACTTCATACCAAAATTTGGCATTGTTTCATGTTTGGGTAAAAAACTTGCTTTTTAAGTAACCGATTCAAATTGATCTTTTGATTATATATTTATTCCTTAAATTGAAATAAAAAGGCAAGAGAACCCCATAATCTACACTCTTAGTAGCACATTCTTAGTAGACTGATGCATTCATGGCTCCAACAGTGTGCTCTTTAAAATAATAAAATGTGGGGAGTAAATCCTTCAACCAATGTAACATTAGTTACAGTGCAGAGTTTCTGTGCCTTGAAATAAAACATCACAAAGCACAAAATTTCAGCAAGGACTGTGTAATCCAGTCAAATGAGAGAGTTGGTTAAGGTCTGAATACTTTCGTCAAGGCGCTGTAAATGCTTGTGTAAACACTTGAATGAAATACACTCTCTCTTGTATGATTCTTACATCAGTTTGTACTTTTCCTTGGAAACGTGTGAACATATGATAAAGACTAAAACGTAGTTCTGACAGCCAGAATCTAAACTCAAGGGAATGCCGAATATGCAGATTCAATAAAGCAGAATAACCGTATTAATGTGTCTGATTTGATGCCAATTCCTGATGAGGTATATAAGAGATGTACACTGCTCTGGATTTGAGTCCAATTGCAGCATGATTTATGCCAACATATTCATGTCTTTCACATTCATTAAATCTTCATACAAAAATGTTATATTATTTAATAATGAAAATGTGCTTGAAATGTATGACTTGGAATGAATAATGAAGAAATATAAGCCAATAGGAGCCATGAAATAAATGTGAACTCCTTTCGTACTTTATCCGAGGTTGAGACCTCAAGAAGCTCCTCGTTTGATAAAATGCCAGGAGTACATTTTGGTTAATTTTAGTCAAATGGTTGAATATGCTAAAATATGTTTTTAAATGTGGGAAAAATATGAATAGGCTACATAATGAGTGGGTGTCCCTAAACGTTTTGGTATAGTATAAACAAATTTATACCTTCAGAAATTGTTATATTAAAGTAAAACAAATCTGCTAAGGGTTGTAAAAGTGGGTATTTCTACTATCCTCCTGGCAAGATGAGCCAACACTGCTGACCTGTAACAGGTGTCGAGTAATTGGAAAACATGACACGGTAATTTATGACAGCAATTTCAGGTCTTGAAGATAATCTGATTATCTGAGGTGTAGTGCCATCTGGTGGTTGTTTATATGCTTTGCGTTAACAAAAGAGTCGAAAAACAATTCATGAGCATAGACTAGATTTAATATGTAGTAAACGCAACCACAGAGCTTAAAGATGCAGTTTCCATGTAATTTAATAGTTTTTTTTATGTAATTGCTGTAATGCATTTAGAACAAACGTAACGCTTATACTGTACATGATTGCAGTTTGCACACATACGGGCTTATTTTATACTTTTTATACATGTTTCGTTTAACACAATTAAATGGATCTTCGCGTAAGGTTCCCTGCGAAGTGAATTTTTATAATGAATCGCCTATTAAAAACATTCGCAGGCCCGCCCACGCTTCTCATTGGTTCCCCGATGCCACTCCGCCGTCGCCGATTGGTTCACTCGTCAGCGTCAACCTGCCACAGCGGAAGTGAAAGCGTCAGACATAGCGGCCACTGAAAAGGATGTATAGTGTTTTATAATTGCTCGTTTTTAAATCGTTGACACTAACAAAACATGAATGTTTTTATCTGCATCGTCTTACTTTTCGTAAATGCCGCGTTTGCAAACAAAGGCGGGGACGATGACTGGGTGAATCTGCCAAATAAATGTGAAGGTAGGAACACTGTCCTTATTCACAATGAGTCTTGTTCAATATTCAGATACATCGTGACATGATGTGCATTCAATGCTTTATTGAAACAAGAGACGAATGTTTTGCATTGTACATAAACATCTTTGAATCATGCAAGAAGTTCTTGAAATGTGCATTAAAGATGCGTTGTAAGGCTTTTGTAACATTACGAATCAAATAAGAACGAGGAACATACCTCACATCTGCCAAATGTATTATTGACAAAGAAATGTTTTTGCTGTCTTCGCTTCTAAAGGTGTAAAAACGTATATATATATATATATATATATATATATATATATATATATATATATTATAAAATTGATTTATAGGTACATATTTACTAGTCTTATATGTGTATAATACCATTTAACGTTATATATGAGCTTCTGCGCACAGCCGAGAGCAGCAGATTTCCTCTGTTCAACAGAATTCATGTTTTACTTCTGTCATGACATTGGCTGTGTCTCAAACCTAGTGTGCTGCCTAGTAAGTTAGTGTTTTGCATAGGCTGTTTTGTGTATCTCGAATGCACTTGTGATGCCCGAGTAGGCTGCTCACTAGGTTTTGATCTACGGCCACTTTCTGTTCCCTTTTTCTTATCAGTTTGTGTTCTGTGTGTTTTTACAGTATGCAAATTTGTAAGCATTGAGATGAAATCCGCATTTGAGGAGACGGGCAAAACAAAGGAAGTCATTGAAACCAACTACCGCTTTTTGGATGATAAAGGCTCACCGCCCATCAAATATGTCAAATCGTAAGTCTGCCTTTTTATTCGGTTCCTGTCTATGGGTTAAGAGAATAGCGTAGGCCAAAAATGACCATTCAATTATTCCTCTTTTTCTTTAGTGATATTCGTTTTATAGATGTGATAGAGAATGTTTGCTCCAGAATTATGCAGTACAATCTGCACAAAGAGAGAGATGGAAGCAATCGCTTTGCAAAGGTAAGCCATCTTTAACATTGATACCTGTTACGATGCTGACCTGGTTTCACCCATTCGCACATGAATGACCCATTTCCACCTGTTTGTGATGAGATGCCTAGCCCTATCACAGTTATATGTCTTCAATAACTCAGTCTAGTCTTTGTGTTGTAACACTCTCTCGCTCTCTGCTTAGGGTATGTCTGAGACCTTCTCCACCTTGCATAACCTCGTGCATAAAGGTGTGAAGGTGGTTATGGACATTCCTTTTGAACTGTGGAATGAGACCAGTGCAGAAGTGGCTGACCTCAAGAAACAGGTGTGTGTGAGATCTGAAAATGTAATATTACTTATATGTAAAATGGATCGGTGAATATGTGTCACACAGAAAGAGGTTCATTTTGTAATAATTCACTGGATGTACATCCCGCTTTTATACGGCCACTTGTCATATATTTATTATTTGGCACAAAATATTTTTGAAACATCTTGGCACCAGTTAGGTATTTAAAGTTGGCATACGGTAAGAAAAGTTCTCATGATTTTGCAGTAATTCTCAAAATATTGCATCTCTAATCCTGTTATTTCATTCTTCAGTGTGATGTGATGGTGGAGCAGTATGAAGATGTTATTGAAGACTGGTATAAAGGCAAACAAGAGGAAGATCTCACAACCTACCTGTGTGAAAAACACGTGCTGAAAGGACAGGATACAGGTACAGTGAAATTGATGATGCTATGTTTTACTCCACACTAAAGTGCTTTGAAATGCACAGCTTTGTTCCATGGTTTGACATCATTTCTACTGTATTGAGTGGCTCCTCCCCCTTTAAAATAGCCAGTAGTTTAGTTTACTTCACAGCTTAGAATTCGATGAGACACTGAAGTGCCGAATGATGTTAGAAATCATCAATCTGTGCTGTCTGTCTTTATATCACAAGCTTCGTTTTCTGTTTGCAGAATAATTCGACTTTGTGCCGTTACTATAGCAACCAATGTAGATGATGTCACTTACTAAATGATGTCGCTGACTAAACAGTTGTGATTTGATCACTTGAACAGTTTGTACAGCTGGTCTAAAGATTTGTCAACATGTGTACTCTCTGCAGCCTGTCTTAAAGAGCAATGGAGCGGGAAAAAGGGGGACACGGCGGCCATCGCAGAGGACAAGAAGAAAAAGAAGAGCAAGAAGAAGAAGAAGAGCAAAGATGGCGAGGACAGTCAGAAAAAAGAGAAGAAGGTGAAGAAGAAGAAGAAAAAGTCCAAAAATTTCAGAAAGTGAGAAAAACAAGCGGAAAACTGAGGAAGCTGGATATAGCTCGGATGAGGAGATTCAAAAGAAAGTTCCTCTTCGACAGGATAAAACTGAACTCTGACTTGTCTCTAAGGTGTGAACATTTTTGTTTATTTGTTTTGAGGACGTTTGTCCCTTTGACATCTGAATCTCTGATATACCTTAAATTTCAGTTTGGTTTAGAAAATAATCATTCGGAGGTTCAAATTGCCATTGTCAGATCCAACAAATAGCATCGACCAATCAAATCAGAGCTTTTATTCAAACCTTTGCTTGTGTTTGTGCACATGCTGGTACATGTTGGTAATATTTGATACTTTTTCAGATTTCCTTTTTTTGGGGGGAAAAAGAAGTCTAGTGGACTCTAGGGTTTTACTCTTAGTGTTTCTCCTTTCTTTTTCTCTTTGTCATCCCCCAACTTCGGATGTCTGAGGTATATTTTAAATGATATTGTAGGCTCTTCTGACTAATGAAAATACATTTTATTTGAAGGTAAAATAACAATAATCTACCAGGCCTACTGTCATTAAGAAAAAAATATATCCGTCTTTGTTTCTTGTTTACTTGAAGTGTTAAAGGGATAGTTCAGCCATCATTTATTCACCCTCATTTCATTGAAAACCTGTATACGACTCTTAGCCAAAAAATATATTTTTCAAAAGAAAGTCATAGATGTTTTGAATGACATGAGGGTGAGTAAATGATGAAATAATTTTTATATTTGGGTAAACTATCCCTTTATTTTCGTGCTGTAATGTTACTCTGGTTTGGCTGACATTTGAATATTTTCATTCAGTATTGTTACATAGAAGTCACACAGTTATATAAGCATAATTAATATTTTTCCTGTTTTATAAAAATATTTTTTAAATAATACTTTGTGAACAAATGCTGAATGTCTTGTGTGATTTCAAATTCGCATTGCAGGTATATTTCAATCCAAATCATTTTCATAAATTTCAACTTGGCATCTTGTAAGGCTGGACTTTCATGTCCCACTAATTTAACTCACATGGTAATACAGATAATGGTATAAACAGAAAATGCGTTTTCGCAATGTGAAAGTTGTGACCTTTTCCTTTTTGTTTGACCAAATAAGGCACAAATTTTATCCTGATCTCTTCATATTTGTTTTTGCTTTTGCAGTGTTTACGTATGTGATGTCAGTTTCCGGGAATGTTCGAGTGCAGTGTTTCTTTTATATTTTCCTCAACAGTATTGTTTACTTTAAATGTTTATCTGATATTCTATGATCCTGTCTCCAAAAGCTGTGTGTGTGATTGAGGAACCCCAAAGGTGTCTGTATGCAGACACAGATTACCTAAAGCGAAGCATGCGGATGAAAGTTATTGACCTGAGATTGAACTGTACTGTATATGCAAATCTAATGGGTATAAATATGCAGGATGCGTTTCTAGCCTTCAGGTCATTACTGTACAGTAGCTGGTGCTTTTAATAAGCGGTTTATGAAGTGTAATGACAACTGGCAAATAAAAAATAAAAACAAAACTCATGTTTTCTGGGGTTATTAAAAAAATATCAGTTTTGATGAGTGGATCATTTAGGAAGGAGAGTTTTACAGACTTTGCCACAAGGTGGCGGTAAAACCAATGGAGAAGAACAGATCAGGGCTTGTTCAGAGGACAAACTTCAGGAGATTTTTATTTAACCCTTTAACTGTCAGAGCCCTTTTTGAGCCTACACATGAAAACGCACTGTTGGAACTAAAATGGCTGTAACTCATGAAATCTTTGGAATACAGACCTACGGTCGGTCTCGTTTGAAAGAAGTAAATTAGCAGATTATTGCTAAAAAATTAATCACACACAAAAAAATTCTTAAAGGTTTTTTTGTTGTCTATTGCAAAAAAGGTTTGTTTTTCTATAAAAAAAAAAAAGAATAAAATATTACGGATCAGCGCCAAAATGTAATAAGTCAAAGCCCAAGGGTCACCAAGTGTTGTATCAAGTTTGGTCATGATGCACCAAATTTTGAGTGGTCTCTGAGTTTTTTAGCCGCCCTACCACCAAAATCCACTAGGGGGCCCAAAGGCTTCCATTGGTTTTAACACTTGGTCTGACATTTGACCACAACAGACATTGAGATGCTTTTTGTTTGTTTTGTTTTGTTTTTTACTTTTCCACTTAACAGACACAATGAAAAACTACGAAAGCACAGAAACAATATAAAAACAATACATTTGTATGAAACTATACTTTTGATGCACACTAATTTATGAATCAAATATCATTTATGTATCAGTTTCTCTTCCTAAATAGATTATTCTTCGAAACACTGATTAAATGTTTATTCTAGAGTCTTAGGCTTTTCCAACGATATAATGTTTGTCATGATAAGATAAGAAATTACATGCAAAGTATTAAAGTAAATGTATTTTAAATGTATGTATGTGTATTTATTTTTTATACAAATTCTGTCATTTATGAATCAATTACACTTCCTATATACTTTATTTTATAAAACACTGTTGGAAATTGTATTTGGGAGTCTCAGACCTTTCCAAGGATATATAGTTTGTCATGATTTAGATCAGAATTTTCACAAAAATATGGAAGCAAATGGGGGACGGTGACAAGTGAAAGGACATAAAAAATCTAAGCACACTTTTCATAAAAAAGAAACAATTACTCTTCCTACATAATTTATTTGAAAAAACACCAAAGAAATCTGTATTCTAGAGTCTTAGACCTTTCCAATGTTATATAGTTTGTCATGATTCGATTAGAAATTACATGCACAATATTGACGCAAACTTAGGTGTCCCGTATACGGGACGGTGACATAAAAAACTGTATTTAGTTGCCTAAATCGTCTCGGGTCCATAATAAAAGTAAACTATGAAATCCATAATTCTTAGGCTGGTAGTCCTGGATAAAGCAATATAGGCTTTATATAAGCAATTAAAACAGTGTTGCATGTAAAATCTAACTGTAAAATCAAATAATTTGATTAAGTAGCATGTCTGGAATACTTATAATATACATTAACAATATGCAAAGTCTCTCAAAACGTTTGTAATGACGTGAAGATGAAGTGTTGCTCTCGTGCAACTGTTTATCAGTAGGCTCAGTGCAGTGCAGTTCAGAAGTCTTTGTCCGCGTTGCTACTTCTCAATGTCAAATTCCTACTCTGTTGTGTTTGAGCAATCTGTATTATTTGCCCTTCGATATTGGAGCAAGTGGCTATTCACTTGCACAAACAGATCTCAATGAATAATTCACAAAAACAAACACCTCGCACCCAGCCTAAAGTCTTTTTCGTTTCGCTATCAGTAATGCCGAGAGATTCTTCCTTCCACAGACGGAGAAAATCGAGAATTTGATTGTTCTCTAATCTCTGAGGATAAAAATGCAGTTTGAAATTGAAATATTGATCTTTTACATTGCAATCGCCTGGTATTACACTAGAGACGGTGTGAGCTGGAATGTGAATCTCACATCTGAGTCCTTATTTATTTATTTACATGTTTCCTTCGATGCATTCTCTCTAGAGATAGTTTAGTAATAAAGCTGTATTGATTTGAATTGAATTGATTTTTATTTTGAATTAAAGCAATTTATCACTTGCCAATATTCAAAACACTAAATTCAAGTTGGATTGACTTGTACAACCCGTTCAGTTTAAAGGCCCAGTGTATGACATTTAGCAGCATCTAGCGGCGAGTTTGCGAATTGCAGCCAAAGGCTCACTCCACCCCTCCCTTTCGAAGCACTAGGCTGGCTGACACAGAACTAAGATGTTGTCACATTTTCGCTTCTTCCTGAAGGAGATAATGTATTTACGAAACACGCTCTGTAGTTTGTCTGTTTAGGGCTACTGTAGAATCCGCAGTGTATATGGTGGTAAGAGCATTGCGCTAACACCGCAAGGTTGTGGGTTCGATCCCACAATGTATAGGATAAAGCAATGTAAGTCGCTTTGGATAAAAGCGTCTGCCAAATGTCTAAATGTAAATGTAAATGTAGATAGAAATAGCTCAATTCTAAGATAATAAAAACATAAGGCTTCATTATGTAAGGATTTTATACACCTCTGAAGACATAGTTGTGTATGTAATATTGCATTTCTGTCATTAGATCCTCTAAAAAATGACACACTGGACCTTAAAGGCAGCAAATATTCTGTATTTAATATATTTTATATTGTTTATCTGTACTCTCAAGCAGGGGCTCATGCAGAAATATTTTGAGGAAAATATTTACAAAAATATACAAGGTTATCTGCTGTGTGTGGATAGCATATTTTAGAAAATGTTTTCCTTAAATATTTTTATGGGAACATTTATTAGAATAAATATTTTTTATATTTGACCTAAGCATTTTCCTTGTATTAACTTAAACATGTTTAGTCTTATTCCTCAACAGAGGAAGCACAAATGTTGGAGTGGAATGTTGGTCACTTTAAATGAGAAAAAACACTGTTATCTTCAGATGTCATGAGAAAAGTTGTTACTGGGTTCAATGACTTAATAACAATTTAATAATTTCCTTTTCAACCATTTCCTCCCCTTTTATTCCACTGTGCCCTAATATGGGTAATCTTGTTACACAAACATTTTCCATGTCTTTCTGAGTGGTTCCTTCACAATATGTATCTTTATTTGAAAGCTGTGGTGCGTGAAATGGGCCCATATCTCACTCGAGACAGCAACCTTTCTTTAAATCGCATTTCATCTCCAGATATTTGTTTTGCGGCCTCTTTTCATACATTTCATGAGAAACAAAAACTCTTGTTCATGTTTTGAGGATTATGGGCGAATCCGTTTATCACTCACTGAATACCATCCATATAGATCTATGGACCACCTTCCGAAAACAGCAACCCCCCACCCCCCCCCCCACATATAAATGTACTGTCCTTGAGTAGTTTTACTGAGACTGAGATTTCTTGAAACAGAATGCACAAGACTTATTATTTTGTTAACTGCACTCTCATTTTTATGTCGCTGGGATAAACGTGTCTGTTAAATTAATAAATGATGCATTTCTGAACTAAACAACATACCAGCTGAGAGAGAAAAAATAGTTTTTCTGGACGTTCATATTAACTGAGGACACAAACACAAGCGTTCACATTGTATATATTTCTCACACAACAATCATTTCAAACACATCTGGGCTTGTTTCTTGTATCTTAAACATTTATGTTTGTCCTCCAGCTCCCTTCCGGCCTTTTAATAGCTGTATTTTTTAAAGCACACATTTCCCACGTTCCAAAGTGACCATCTCCCATATTTAGAGTGCAATTCTAATTCAGAACAAATGAAAAAATACAGTTTCATCATCAACACAGACTGTTTTCAAATCTATTTATGGTCCCCACAGATTTATGGTCTCTATGTTTCCAAAATATGCAAAAGAAAAATATTACGACAGATTATGCAATACAGTAAATGTACTTTCAGTCATGATATCCTTGTTTGGAAAAGGATATGACACAGTTTTCTGGAAATGCTTTCACTACAATGTCAGTCCTTGAAGCTGTTGCCTACATATACAGTCCTATTGCTCTTCGCAAATTTTTTTCCAAAATGGAAGAGTTCAATTTTATACATAGTACGCCGGTCGAACGACAGTTCCTCATTAGACCCTGAGAAGACCAGACTGTGAATGTTAATGAGGACTTTGATATCTGTCAATAAAGGCCAATAGTTTGCAGAGAAAGAGACATTTAAGCTCTAATGGGGTCTCATTTGCATGGCCTGAATCAATAGGCTTGTTTGATGGCTTTTGCTTCAGTCAGGAAGGCATTGATAAAGGTGACACCACTGACATGAACATTGCTTTGTTTATTTGTGTAGTCGTCCCACATAAAACGATGACAGACATTGATCAAGACCTTTCAAATCTTGCTTGAATGTCTATAGGATAGACGGCATCGTCCGGGAATTGTGTTGCTTTTTGTATTACATTCCAAATCAGCGCATCACACACTGCTAACGTGGTAAATGGATACAGAAATAAACTGCATCTCACACAAAACAGACGTTGAGACTTTCTAAACACAAACGGAAGTGGAAACATGCACCACATCAGGCCAGTTTCCATTGGCTGGTCATCAAGGGCTTTTGATTCAAGAGGTATCAAAGTCGGCTCAAAATATGAAATAGAAAAAAATCAGTCTGGAGGTTAAAAACATCAAATAAATGTTTAAAGTATTGTTTAATGTTTCATTAAGAAAGACGTTCAGTCATTTCTCAAAATGGGAAACAGTCAGGATGGGACTCCGTAGCTTCCGACACGAAGCCCAAAAATAATTCACAAATTCGTAACACACAGTTAGTAAGAAATATTCTTGACCTGCTGCAAACGAACGTTTCAGTTTCAGGAAGCTAAACAGACCTACAAACAGAAATGGACACCAGAAGATGGACATAAGATAGAAAAGCAAGAACAAATGTAACATTCTCACACTTTATTTGAGATGCATCCAAGTTTTCTTCGCCAAAAGTTACCTGGCCCGCCGCTATCATCCATTTTTGACAGTTGGAGTGAAGGTCTCCGTTCTGTAACTGTTCCTCGGGGATAATACCAGAACATGTTTCCATACAAGTAACAGGAAGCCATTACCGCTCTCCATAGAGCAGTTGAACTTAAACAGGGATTTTAGCTAAATGCACAGTACAGTATGTGGATAAAAACAAAGACTCAGGAATGCTGTGAGGTTTAGAGGAAGAGTTCAAAAGTGGACAGAGCATTTAAATGGATGTGCTCTCTCTGACAGATCTGATCTTCTGTGACCTTTCTTCATTATTTAGAACATGGATGTCCTCTCTGGGTTGGAATCTTCATTGGGAAAGTTGATTGTCCTCGACGTGGAGAACTTTGCTGGGAGGTTGCTTCTTCTTAATACATAATTGGGTTCTTTGTAAACGTTCTGCTTTCTGTGAGGAAGAAGTCAAATTTAAGAAAACAATGACCAAACATGTTTCTTTCGTAAGTCAGCCCTTAAAAAAACTCAAAACATTCAAGTGAATTTTATTAGATATACTTACGTAAAATGTAAGTATATTTTTAGGTATAGCCCACTTTATGAACCAAGTCTACTAATCTCAGAAGTAGTAGTATTGTTGTCAGTGTACTGTTTCAATATCGATGTACACTTTCCTCAAGTACATTTTGAAGCATACTATGTGAAAAAAGTATTTAATAGCCTACTTAAAAGAGAAAACACAACTACAAGCAAAGTATAGTTAAAATAATGAATTATATGTACGACATTAATTTATCAAAATTAATTTATTTTATTTGATGAAAATGAGAATTCATTCATCATTTATTCACCATAATATAATTTCCTTATATCATACACTTATATGATTCCTTATTTTGAGTCATAACAACCAGATATCACAAGAATTCGTAACTATTTTATGAGGTGGCTAATTTGTATAAATTTGTAAATTGTGAATCAATACAAAATCGTACGATTACTAGAAAAAAAGCAATACTCAAGCCCACCCCAAACCCCGCCCCTAAACCTAACGTCACTGGCGCGAAAGTTAATCGTACTGAAATGTACGAAAGAATTTGTACGAATTAGCCAAAATTAGCCACCTCGTAAAATAGTTGCATTTTTGCCGTGACATTGTGTTGGTCAAATACAGGTTAAGAAGCAACACTATAGAACTTTTGCTCTCGGTTCCCACATGAGGTTGATAAGCGCAATTGTCTATTATCAGCGTTGTAAATAATTGTCGTTGTATAAACTTCCCCGTGGGCTGCGCAATACACGTGAATGGCGAATGCAGAAACGTTGTTTGGAAACCATGTTGAACTTAATGGGCGGGGCTGTGTGTCCCGACCCGAACACAGAACTTACAGAGTGTGGTTGTAGCCGCAATGAGGCTACTCGTGTAGCATTGGCAGTCGAATTCGTCCGGTTAAGTGTTGTTCTACCACTAAAATAATTTTAGAGACATAATTTTAAGGTTAAAAAAATTACAAAGTGCCGTTTTAAAGACAGGTTTTCTCAACATTAGGGATCCATTTTAAATAAACTTAGCATGAAGTGTAATTCAAATAATTTATCATGTAGCTTCAGCTGTCTCACGAAGAGTGAGTAGGAGAGGTCAAACGGGAATATTCCTGTGTTGAGCTTTTGCTTACACAGGAAACTTGCAATTAGTCCCCAGTCTTCTGATTCATCAGTGTGTTTATTTGCTTACGGTTTCACACGGAGACAGAGGGAGCCGATGATCTCATCTGTTTGGAGGATGCGGATGAGTGGCACGCGGTGTTGTCGAGACGGGAAGGATAAATGAGGTCAAGACATCAAAAGTTAATAAACCATTTAACTTCCCGCTGAAATTGTGCATGTCCGCACAAATACGCACTATGCTTGTGAGTGTGTTGCATACGAGAATGGATAAAAGGATTACTTGTAGAAATTGTGTCTGCTGATAGTGTTGTTTATTTTTATCTTCTGACCGTGAGGTTCAGTGCCTGTAATGCAAATTAACTAATGCCACATACAGTACATGCCTAAACAGTTGGTGCTGAATACGATCTTGGAGGCTAGGAAGAATGGAAATTCCCAGATTTATAATCTATAATAAACTTATTTACATAAAGAAGAGCCATTTTTGTGATGAAAACAATGATAGTAAACACAGCAGTACCTTGTAACATGCAGTCGTCCTCCGGGCTTCTGCAGTGTTCTGTCTCCATGTCCAGACTGACGGGATCTGTGTTAACAGACAGCGACAGGTGACCAAATCTGTTGAAAGTGTATCAGTCTGAATGAAACTCACCCAGAGTGTGTGTTTGTGCGTGTCTTACCGTGTTTGAGAGGGTCAGATGAGGTGGCCTGTTGTAAGGCCTGTTCGATTTGCCCTCTCCTCTTAGACTCGTATTCAAGCGCCTCCTGTAACCTTCTCTTTGCCTTCTTTTCCTTCTTCAGACGTCTCTGGATAGTGGCTGCAGGACAAAGAGGAAAGTAGAGCAAAAATGATTTATTCAGCCTTGTTAAAAAACTAGGACTCTTTCTTCTGTGGAACAAAAAAGAAGATATTTTGAGAAATGTCTCAGTGGTTTTGTGTCCATACAATGGAAGTCAATGGGGGGCATTGTTGTTAGGTTACCAACGTTCTTCAAAATATCTTTTTTGTGTTCTGCAGAAGAAAGGTTAAAAATGACATGAGAGTGAAATCCTTTTCATTTTTGGGTGAACTATTCCTTTAAGTTAAACAATGTGCCTGTGCCACTGAGATATACAGTAACAGTGTATCTTATTTCGTGTCATGTATCAAACACGTGAATGTAACCGGGTAACATGCATGTATTTTTTCAGAACTCTAAGCTCTTTTATGCAATGAATGTCCGTGGACACCACCTCAATTTATAAAAGCACTATTGTATGATCTTTGTACCTCGACTGTGAAGCTCAGAGGTGAGCTGTCTCTCTAAACTCTCCCTCATCTCTCGTTCTTTGTAGAGCTCCATCTTCAGCTCTCTCCTCTCCTGCTGAAGCTGTTTCTCTTGTAGACGAGCATTCTCCAAAGCCACCTTCAGCAGGCCCTGAAACACGCATAAAACACGTTACATAGATCATAGATGTGGGTTCACTAGTATGTGTTTGTGTCTGATCCTTCATAATACCTGGACATTAGTGAGCAGTGTCTCAACAGAAGAAAGGCCGTCGGTGAACACGAGAGAAGCAGGGAAGCCTGAAGGAAAGGTTTGAGGAGGCATCTTTTGAAATATTGTTGGCTTCGCTGCATTCTGCTCAACTGCATTTAAGAACATAGAGTGTTTGAGCTACAGTGCGTTATGTAAATAAATAAGAAAATATTGGAAATAATGCTTAAAATAAATGTATACATATAATACAATAAATTTCGTTGTTCCCATGAACAAAGAGAAAGATATTTGGAAGAATGCTTGTAACCAAACAGTTCTTGGCCACACTGACTACTATAGTAGGAAATAGGGCTGCATGATAATTTATTGTGATACCACTAAATCATTTTGAAATCGAGCTGGCTGCGATATGTAATGTGTCGATATATTTTTTAATGCGTAGCTTGTCCGTGAAGGACGGCTCTGGGATCAGTAGAAAATGCTGACAGCCCTAGTAGGAAACATTACAATAAAAGTGCCCCGGAACTGTTGGGCAATTTCGTGAAAATTAAAGAGGCATCCCTTCTCCATTCATTGGGTACTAATGCTTCAGTTTTGTGTATTTTAATTCACAGAAAGCCTACAAAGTCATTTTTTGTCACATCCATAACGCGTGCTCATTTGCCTTTTTTCAAATGGAAAATTTGTTCAAAGACTAAGACAGAGTCTATCAACGAGGGGTAAGTTAAATATAAACAGATGGTTAAATATATATTTAGGACAAACAATTTGTAGCATCCATAACGCAAAATGTTACATCCATGATGCTGGAATTGCCCTGTTTGCTTTCCTACATTCCTCATGCATCTTCTTTGGTGTTGAACAGAACAAAGAAATTTAAAAAGCAATTCATGTGTTTACAAGTATTTTGCTCTGTATTCATCAGAACAAAGACATTTATACAGATTTGGAACAACTTGAGGGTGAGTAAATGAAGACAGAATTTTCATTTTTGGGTGAACTGTTCCTTTAAAGATAGCATGAATTATGAACATGCTGTTTAATCTTATTGTTTTGAGATTACTTGTGTATCGAAACAAATAAATGATTGCACTACCGAACGCCACACAGGTGATGTAACTGTGTGTAATATTTGAACTATAATGGTAGTAAATGAGGTCAGAGAGTTTTATATTAACAACTCACCCCTGTCATTGGAAAGTCGGTTCATATGCAGAGCTGAATTTGCATCTCTGTGTTCGTCATGAATGTCGTACGCTAAAGAAAGAGAGAGAGATTAAAAAAGTACAAAAATAAAAGCGAAGGTGTCTGACGACTACAGACTTCTAGATGAACATATATTGCTTGTGCTAGTATTGTGTACAGTATGCACCAAAAACATTGCAACGCTTGCTGATTAGATTAAGACATATAGTAAATCATATGTCTCAATGTAAATCATATCATTTTGTTTGCTGTGGACGTTATATGCGAGATGTTATGAAACAAGAATAATATTACAGGATCCCCGTGAATCCAATAAGATTTAAAATCTGCATTTGCTCAAGAAATTGTGCATGGCGCTTTTTTGCTACATTGGGTGTTTCTTGGTTGTAGTTAAGGTTTAGTGGGCGTCTGCCATGTGCATGTTTATGCATGTTCAATAAATCCAACTCATCCCTTGAAATGTTTTTAGTCTACACATTATTAACATATACTATATGTATGTAGATGTGTTCATGTTTATGTGGTTTTCTTAAATGTTTGAACTCACCTGGTTTCTGAGGGGAAATTGTGTGAGAGTTTGCGGGACTGCTGGGAGCCGAACTGGTTTGTTGAGGTGATGCTTCAGGTTTCTGAGGAAGTGCTTCCTCCACAGATGGTGTCAAAGAGGGGCTCTCCTCGAAACACTCCTGCTAAAATGGAATAGATGTGTGAACATCTGTCCTGAAGATATGTGGGAGTTTTTGTGTTTGTTGATATGTTGCGAATGGGGTCACCCCAAACAATTCTGACATCATTTATTCATTTTTTTCATCTGAAGAGAATGGCAGAAAACTGAGGCTGTCAGTCACTAACATTCTGTTTAAAGTGTTTTGTTCCATTGACGAAAGACAGTTGTACGGTTTGGAATAAAATAAGGTAAAATAAATGATTGTTTTAGGGGTTTTTTTTCGAAAAATCCCTCATGACCTTGCAGCACTAGCGCCAGTAAGCACACAAGCCTGTTTTTCTTCACGTGTTGTGTGTCTTCTACCTTGATGACAGATGTCGGCCTGGAGACGGGGCTGTGCACCTGTGCGCTGGCAACCATGTTGGCAATTGTATTAAGGTGGTTCATCTGGTTCATTGCCATGGCAACAGATGCGGGAGGAAGTCCAACAGGAAGCAGCGGATGGGGCATCATCATAAAGGGCAGGTCCAGTCCTGCGAGAGAGATACTGATCATTACTGATTTATCCGACAGCGACGGAGTAAATGAAGCTTCTGATGCATCACAGTGTGCGTGTGTGAATGTTTAATACTGACTGTTGGCCAGTAGATGGGTGTGTTGGAGAGGGTTGAGATGCGAGTGGTTCACGCTGTGCTGTGCCTTCTCTGAAACAGGTGACGAATGTCGCTCCCAAGACGAATCACTGTGTCCTGTGGAAAATATAAGAGGAAGAAATGTTCAGAATGAAGGCAGTCAAATATGAAATCACACTCTAAATTAATCTACAATATAACCATTTATTATATGATTTTTTGGAACACTTGATTTAAACAAAAGTTTGATTTTATCTTCTTGTCGCTTGCAGTAATCTGCCACTGTCTCTTTTTTAACAGCATAACCGCTAAACTGTTAAATCAATTTATTTTAATGTACTTTTTTAGAGGTTCACCGTAACACAAAACATGATTTGATTTGCATTATCTGTTAAAAAAAATCTGACAGAATTTTTTTTTCAATTATATATATCAAGTTTTAATTTAACTATTCCAATATGTAGAAAATACATTACTTAAAGGGATGGTTCACCCAAACATTTTTATAATTTACTCACACTCATATCAAGGGCTGAACCCTTACAGAGTTCGTCATTCGATTAGAAGACAATATTTCAAACAAATTTTAATTAGTCGCTTGTCACAGCTTATCATTTCAAAAGCGTATATACGCACCATGTTAGTCACTTTACATAGCCATTCGCTCAAACACTACCGTTAACTTGGATAAAGGGATGCTAGTTTGCTGTATTTCTGTTTATCCGATTATTTACAATTTATTTTATTTTCCACGTTTAAAATTATTGCTACAATTTAGTTTTTGAAGAAAATACTTGTTTTTCACATTATAGGCTATTTTTGTGGTCTGATCTACCGAGAAAAAAGTTTTCATTATGTTTTTGTAAGCCTATTTGTTGCACTAATATTTTAGTTTTCTGTTTTGGTTAGTTTGCTTAAAATTCATATTTTTTTGTTGTCACCAAACTTGGTGTCACAGCGGACTGCATTATGCGTGCGCTTCATCACTTAGTTTATATTTTAAAGGCTCATTATAATGGTTTTGTATATACCTGTACAATACAGAACATTGTTAGCACTGTTACATAAAACTGCACAATATGTTATTTTATATCGTTCCAAAAAAGTAAGCTCAGAATACAACAAACGCAATTGGGCCAAAAGGCAACAGACACAAAGAGCTGATATAATCTATCATTTGCATTCATGTCAGTGCCACTGTGAGCAGATGGTGTTTAGATGGCAGATTGTGATGAAAGAAATCAATGATAACCCAGAATAAAGTCAGACCCCTTAAGACATTCACATGCCCCCTTCAATAAGATCTTCACACGACCGGACAAAAATAGCCTGATTAAAACAATAAGCTCCCTCATTACAGCAAAACACTAAAGTTATATTACAACACTACAGTACACCTCTGCAGCTCGGACCCTTCACCACGACATGAATACTGTACAATAGACCGGCCATCTGTGCACTGATCTGCACGTCTGTGGAAATCAAGACTGTGTCAACACACACTCATATATCTTCTGGGACTGGAGCTGTACCGTAAGTGAGAGGGTGCTAATTCACGGTAATCAGGCAGATGAAGATGGATGAGAGGTTGAAAACGCAGGAGCAATCAGAAACAACAAGAGACGCAGCTGTGCTGCGAAACACGCTAAAACAAACACAAACACAAACATACACAAGTACACAAACACGGGCGCCAAGTCCTCAAACAGATACGGCTTTCAGATTTTGATTGATGTTGTTAACGGCCTTGTTTTAGATTACTGACGTCTTTTAAAAAGAAATCTGATGGCAGTTCCTGTGAACTGTCAATGTGGAATTAAAGCGTAGTACGCTTACAATTACGCGCAGGTTGTGTCTAAATGGACAAAAACTTCAACGGCAGTTGAATTAAAGATGCAGGAGAACAAAAATCGGTTATTGAGCAAGTACATGAAAGCTCGATTCGCAACGGTAAGCTTATGATGATTTATAATTTGAACTGTCGGGTAGGATTTTCCGGGAGATGTCTGTTTAACGTCATTTGAATTCGATCCAAGTAAAGGCAAAGTATGTTAAGTAACACATTTTAAAAACAGAGAAATAAATGTATGCTAATAATACAACAATCTCACAGGAATTAGTAACTATTTTATTACGATTTTTTATTTGTAAAAAATATTCGTTATTCGTACGTTTTAGTACGTAAGTTTAAGGGTGGATTTAGGCGAGGGTCTTCACTATTTCTTTTTTCTACATTTTTCTACGATTCACATCGTAGAAATTCAAATTAATTATCAACCTTGTAAACCGGGTTGAATAATATCATTTATAAATGCTAAATATATTTTTTTGTATTTATCATTTTGAAAGACTTTTAGTCCAAAAATGTAAAAAAGTTCAGAGTGATTTCTAACAGAAAAGATGAAAGATGAATTTGCACGAACTTATTCGTATGTTTTAGTACGGTTCACTTTAGCGCCATTCACGTTAGGTTTAGGGGAGGGGCTACAGTATTGCTTTTTCTAATAATCATACGTTTTTGTACGATTCACATCGTATGAATTCATACGAATTACCCACCTCGTAAAATTGTTACGAATTCCGGTGAGATCGGGTTGAACAATATCATTTGTAAATGCAAAATATATTTTTTTCTATCCTGTAGCTGCAGATTTAAACAGCATTGACAGCAATCTAAAAGATGGGTGCGTGTGGACGATTGAACACAAAAAATGCTCACCCAATGCCCTCAGAGAGAAACAGAGGCGAAACTATACATGACTTTCTTGCCAAGCACGTGCACACGTGAAAACAAGCATCCATGCGCTAACATACGCACACCTGTTTCTGTTAACGCAGGCAATCACCCGTATGACAGCTTTCGGCCATCTTGTTAAATAATGCATGGAATTTTTTGTTCGACTTGTCAACTAGTCAGGAAAAAAGGTATCTCATTGTCTCTTTCCTCTCTTCTGATGTCATCCTTGATGTTGATTTTCCTTGACTGCATTCCATCTTTATGATGAAGGTCTTTTTTCCTCCTCTCCTAAATTCTCTCGGCAGTTCCGCTCATCCGCAGCTGTTCTCGACAAGAACGCTGCACTCGCAAAACACTCGGCCTTTGAAGTCGATGTTATCTGTGTTTGCTTTAGCCTATGTGTTGAAGTGTGTGATCTCATGCATGCAGTGGCGTAACTTTGTTTTGAAAAGCGGTTGGGACAGAGATGACAAAAACTATACTTTAATAAATTGTTTCTGTAATAACTCGTTGGGAATATTTATCATATTTAGTGGGCGGTCCATCCATTGGCTACTCCTCTTTTCGACTCCAGTTCTCACAGTATGTGGTTCCCAAACTGTAATTTGGGGAAGGTCATTGGGCTGTTACGGTGCAGTACACTTACAAACAGTTTATTCCTAAGACTAAAAATGTCACTTTTTCATTGGTTTACGCTTTTTTGGTTTACACCTTCCGCAAGCATTTCTTAATTTCTGCCAAAAAGTGGTGGGGACATGTCCCACCTGTCCCACCCGGAAATTACGCCTATGCATGCATGAGTGCATCTGCAGTATTCATACACATATAACATTGCATTATTTATATATTTTTACTTGGCTTTCATGCACATACACATGAATGTGCCCGTCGTTCGCCAAATGTCTTCTTTCATCTCTTAGGCTGGTGTACAATTAACCGCTCTCCTGTCTGTTGTTGGTTTTCTTTAAATGCACAGTCAGGCAGCAGTCATTAATGTCACCATTAGTCTCTGTAAACCAACCGTAGCCCTCAGCGAGCTGGGTGGTGGGGCTCATCTCACCCAGAAGGCCTAGGTTATTATTGCAAGGCCATCTGTCTAGCACATCTACAGATTGCACATTAAACACGCTTTTTCTTAAAGGAGCACAAACATACGTAACCACGTGCGGATATGCAGATGAGCTTATGTAAGTAACACACATGTGAACGAAAAAAATAATAATACCATTCTGTTTGCGATTGTTTGTGATTACCTGTATGAATGTTTAATTCGTCTAAATCGAATTCTGAGCCGTTGTGGTTCTTGTGTAGATCCATCATCATCTTTATCTTCTGGATTTTCAAAGCTTCAGCCATTGCCGCTGTTGTCAAACCTGTGATACACGAAAGCACCAAATTAACACACCAACAGCTGTGTACACACAAACATTTAAGAATAAATAAAAAAATGAGATCTCTAATAACATCTCACACATTTCTGTCAGGCAGCAATAGGATTTAATGAGGAGCAAATTGAGATCACTGCTGAAGCATCTTGCTTTTCTGACTTTTTTCAGAGAAAAAGCACTGCGAATTCAGTTTGAATGTTTCAGAGGATTTCTTAATGTCTCAAACTATGCTCAGATTTGTTAAGATACCAACAAAAAAGTTATATTACATGTCCATTTATTGCTGTACACTAGGATGAATCGCTGCATTGTTAAAATTGTCTAGTTTGTGTCTAAAATTTGATGCAATCCATATAAACTGCAATTTATAACTTTTGGCCTTGAATCACCATCTTTGAAACAAACCACGGGATATTTTAAATTTTAACGTACTTGCTCAATAACTCATTTTTGTTTGTTTTTAACCATAAGTCATAGATTGCAGCTTTAGGTATTCATATAATACTAACATCATGTATTACATTTTTTGTATTTTATTATAAATATAGCAAAATTTACTTAATTGTAGGATAACTAACAACTAAATTTTCTTAGTAAACGTACATCAACATGGTATATGCAGAACACCTAGAAGATTGCGGTGACATAAAGAACCCAAATTAGCTGTTGGGTGGACTGTATTATTTATACAAGTGCATCATGGAAGAGGCGCAAGAAATAGCCATTTGCCAATCAATCACTTCAAACTCCTCCCACTACCAGCACATTAGCCAGGCTAACAGCTCTGTCCTTGGTTACCCTGGATACCAACAAAATTGAAATAAATAAATAAACAAAGTAATTGATTTGTGACATGCAGTATTTAATCAATACTCTTGACCAGTGATTGATGTTAAAATTGTGTTTCCGTCATTTTTGTTCTGATTGTTCAATACACACTCCTGCAACTCTAGAGATTTCTTTTAGCCTGTTACATGCATGAAATGCTCTACATTTAGATGAATATGTAGATGTAATATATACAGTGACCCCAGTGGAAAGATGCAATACTTCAAGGACGTCTTATTGAACAGCAGGAAAAATGTTTTTTTTTGAGAAATTCCCCTTTCAGTTTCATGTTTTATTTATGTTTACTCATTTAATTACTAAATAGTTTCGATATTACAGTTTTTACATCAATACGGTTTTGTTCCGACTGTTCCATATGTGGGCTGATAGAGGGAGGGCAAAATATTTTGGCTTGTTTTGAAAGCTGTGCAACTTTATTATGATAACATTTTTAAACAGAGCAAGAAAAACTAAGTTGAAAAGAAAAAGAAAAATATACAGCCAGCCCAGCATGTATGCAGACATAAATACCACTGAATATGTTGAAACATCAAACCAAATTTCATAAAAGCCAAGCTATTATATTCAACCAACTGGTCCCATTTTCTTTATATTTCATTTAGTCAGTTCCTGTCAGTTTCACATCGATGTCCCAGTGGAGTAACCAATTGCATTCAAAGACTTCAAAACGTAAGATCTATAGCATGCACTTTCTGTCTGATTGTATTTGACAAGGTCACCATCTCATCCACACAGTACCCCTGCAATGCTTTTCTGCCAAAACAAAAGAATAATGCAGGTGAGGCAACACTGCAGTGAACGAGAAAATGTAATGGACCATTAATACAAACATACAAACGGGATTCAGCATCTTTATATGAATGCTGAGGGGGTCTGATGTTGTCTGTAGCAAACAGCTGTTGCACGAGCATCGCTGTGAGCTCATGGTTAAAATAATCCACAGAGACTTGAGTTACATAATTGAGAAAGCACTTGTTCCTGTGAGGGGATATTGTCCTGAGGGGGAAATTCTTTGACGGCACACCAGAAACAAAGCTCATACTCATACACACTGAGAAAATATGGTGACAGTCATTCATTGATCAAGTTACCTGCTTGGGCTGAAAAAACAAAATGGTGTTGGTTCTTCAACTCACCAAGACTCATATGAATGGAGAGGATTACAGAATTGTTTTAGTTGTTTTATTTCTAGTAATTGCACGTTTCTGTAGGATTCACAACGTACAAATTCATACGGATAAGGCACCTCGTAAAATAGTTACGAATTCCTATGAGATAAGGTTATACAGATTTGATAAGTAGTCAATTATTTTAGCAATAAAAAAAATGGATGCACTAGACATAAGAAATGTCAATATATCTTCATGCAGTTTAATATTATAGTTTAATAATTATTATTGAATAAAAAACATTTTTTTATTGTTCAAAATAAAGAAATATTTAATATTTATTATTATAGTTGACTAATAATTAACAAACAAACAAAACAAATACGTTTTAGTAAAATTAGTATTCTGTTTTAAATAAATGATGTCATCAAATCAGTTTTGGGGGATAATACATCGGTGCATCTTTGACCAAAACCCATAATCTCTTCTTTTTCTATCAAACACACAAGCAAAATTTTTATCTTACAATTTCCAGAGCTATCAAATGGTTTTCGAAGATGTGGAATATAACACGTCTTTCATAGTCCCTTTCCAAATATGATGATTGGTCAACAGCTGTGGTATATTCAAGATAAGGAGCGTCAACATTTTTTTTATTGAAAGTCAATTATTTAATCCTCCTCTGCTCTCATGCATCATTCACTTGGCTCCACCCCCCGCTGTCTGTCATGTGATAAACAATCCTAAAAATTCTAAAACATGCCAACAAAGCCAGTTATGTTACCATGGATTCACAGCAGCTGCAGATTATAAAGCGTGTGTTGGAAAAAATAGTTTAAAATGAATGTCGAAGTCAATCAAATTACACTTCACTAAGCTTTCATACTGAGAGAAACAATATCAATGTCCTTGGTCACATAACACTGAGGGATCTGCTCAAATCCCAGAGGACAATTTTATCACCCTTCATGGAGTTCTCAATTGTGTATCGTTTTCTTTTTAACTTTGTCCCACGTGTTTCTCCTTAAATCCTTTTAAAACAAATGAGACATTTGTTGACGTTTTGATTGCAGACTTTGATCTTGACAAACCAAAGCACAGTTTGAGACATTCCTCGAATGCATTCTAAACTCTCCGGGAGAAATGTGAGATAAGGACACTTTCTCCAAGAGGAAAATCTGAGAAGCATTTACATTTATGCAGGGTTTTTCCTGCTTAGAGAAATTGGAGGCGACCGCCTCCGTCAAATGTCGTGCCGCCTCAGACTGGCCAAAATTATCTTGTGTCTTTTTCTATCAACGCACAATGTGTTCAGAATGACTCGCACGCGATTGACTCATTTGAATTGATTCATTTAAGCTATTGAACTTTTCAGTCACTAGCGAATATAAGAGATCATCGAATCATTTAAAGTAAACCACAGAGAATACAAGATGTGAATGAGCTTTGATCATTTAGTAAGACTGGTTAATTCAGTTGGCTATTGAGGGCTGAAAGGTTAGTTGAAAATTATAAAAAAGCTTTATTTGATAAAAAAAAATCTGTGTGGTTAAATAAAAGTAATGTTTTATATAAACATTTCCTAGTAGCATGGCCTTATAAAATAACGGTACGGTTTAGCGTGTTGACAAAATGCTTATATGGTCTCCTACTTGTAAATCGCTTTGGATAAAAGTGTCTGCCAAATGAATAAATGTAAATATAACTTCATACTTGTCATTTTCATAAAATTTGAATAGAAATTTGAATAAGTCAAAGTCCCTTTAGTTAAGCCACTTAAAGGGACAGTAGGGCTACGTGTGTGTGTACAGGATAAGGATGGCACCACCTCCGCCTCATTTTTATCCAGGAAAAACCCTGTTATGTATTTGGCAGATGCTTTTATTTGAAGTCCTTTACAGTGCATTCAAACTACACCTTTTTTGGAGTAAATGTGATCAAACTCATGACCCTTGCATTGCTAGCGCAAGGCTCTATGAAGTGACAGGAACTTTTAATGCGCCATTCGTTTTCATTTCTAAATGAGAGAAACAAGTGAGATATTAAATAAATCTCTTCATTTATTAAGCAAAATGCAAATCTCTTTTAAGTGTCTATTGGGTCTGCTGGCCCGCTGCGTCCTGCGGTTCGAACATAATCACTGAATTACTCAAATGGTGCCAACACCCTTTTTTGAACCCAACTGTCATAGCATCAAACAATGACTGAGCACTCGGCAAATCAAAGCAAACTGCTCGGCTCTCATTCCTAATGAGTCCTGACATCTGGCACTTGGCGATGCCAGGACTCTAAGTGACATCTCCACGGTAACTGCTCAAACATGGCAGAGTATCGCTGCACAGTCCAGCGCATCCTCCATGGTGACCCTATGCACAAGTTTGAGTGTGTGAGGAAAATTTCTTTATGGAATGCTGTTAATGTGCACAAACATGTTCATACACGTTGTGATAAATAATGTGGAAAACGCATACGGATATAGCGTGCAGGGGTGATTTATAAAGAGCCAACCACTCACATAGACTCATCTCCACCATTACACTAATGCAACATCTTATCCCGATGTCTTTTTTTTTATCACAGTATAAATTATGTGTATTTTGTGTATAGAGCATTTATTGTGGTAAACTGCATTATATATATATTTTTTTTTTCATAAAAGTGCTTTAACAAATGAAAAATAAAGCAAAGCCTACATGCTATCTACGTATGTTGCTTGTCATCAGATAAAATAAACATCTTTTTTACATAGATATGTATGGCTGCATTGATTAAAAAAACCGAACAACACTGGCTGAGTGACAGAAAAACATGAACACCAAACAAGGTTTAAACTGGATCTTTACTTGTATGATGTGTAATGCAAATTACATATTTTTTCTTTTTCAGAATGACAAAATTGATCAGAATGACAGCTAACTACCCTTATGGGTTTATGCAAATTACTTAAATGATTAAGAAAAATCTGATTTTGTCTGCGGTTTCTGGTCAACCCTGTTGTGCTTTGATATTTTCCCCTTTGAAAACAATGATTTGATCCTTCTGAGATCATATTTATGGAAATCATCAAAAGTTCTGATCACATGGTTCAAATACAATTCAATATATTTACATTTCAATCGCAGTAGTTCAACTGGAAAAATTAATTAGTAACCATTTTAAGTAAAACAATAAAAAAAGACAAATCTTCTGCCACCATGTAACCATTTCCTGAGATACATTCTCAAAAGTGCACACGTCCCTCCCAGTTAACGTAAATAAGACACACTGTATCTCGTGGCAGGTTTCAGCATCAACCCCTTCAAATGTGATAGAGTACAGTTGAGAAGAGAAGACGGGGGTGTGAAGCTTTTAAGCAGCGAGAGCAAAGAGGAAACAGAGAAGGATGAACAGATGGATGAGTGATCCCGCTGGTGCGTGTCATTAATCACTGTCACCCATAAAAGAAGGTGCGTATGAAAGATGACCAAACAGAGGGATGGAGTGAGAGAGAGAATGAAAGATGTGCACAAGGACACCAGTGGAGGGAGTGATTTAAACATGCTCTTCATATGTGTTGAAGGGGGTTGTGAGGGAGTAAATGGAAGCTCATCTGAATTTATTTCACGGTGAAAAATGAGATCGTGTCTGGTTGGTTTTACCTGTGTGCGACAGCAAGGCTGGAGATAGCAGGCTGTTTGCTCTGGGGTGGAGGATTCTGGGGCTTTCTTGCAAGCAGGCCCCGTAGGAACGCTTCGGTGGGCGGCCAGGGCGAGAGCTGTGAGGGGTGCAAACATGTGTTAGTACTGTGGTCGTCCTTAAAGTGACAGTGTGTTATTTCTGTCAGAATTTTAAATGCATTTCCCAAATAATTCACCCTTCCGCAATTTTCTTTTTTTCATAAGTCTCAAAACTGTTAGTGGTTGGAAAACAAGTTAACACTGCAGCCAAGCATGTTGTAAATGTTGCTGAGTCTTCCCAAAACATTTTAGCTGCTATGAAAGAATGAAACAAATTGCAATGCTTAAAAAACAATTCCCATCAATTTTAAGGACGGCAGAGAAAATAAAATTCAGACATTTTGAAAGAGGAAACTATGAAGTGGGTTCAAACATGTTGATGCTCAATCCCCAAACAAGCTCTTACATCCATGCAGGTCCAACAAAGCGCCCACTGATCAAATAAACAAAGACCGACCCCTAAATTGGCGAAACAGAATAAAGACTGCCCAGCTATTCAGTGTAATGGGGGGTAACAAGAGGAGAAAGAGATGGGACAGCCGGTAGCTGCTCTTGCCTGTCAAGCTTTTGTTTATAACTCCAAAGGTTCATCTCAGGGGTAGAGACAAGATTTCTGAACAGTCAAAGGTTAAAAGACACTGAGAGGCTTTTGCCCCGAAAGAATGTGGGAGAAAAAGTGAGAGAGATTTAAACAGAGGCCTGTGATCGACAGAGGAACATCAGAGTTTAACGTTCCTCCGTTGATTTATATGGCGATGGTTGTGAACTTTTACCAGAGCATTATGTGTTCACTCCAAACTTCATAACAGTCACGACCCCATTTGTGATGAGCAATAGTGAGGGGATGCGTTTCTTTAAGAGGAATACACTTGCGTAGCAATTTATTTCAGCTCCACTCTTGTGTTGCACCAATGGTCAGAAATTGTAAAAGTAAACTGTTGATGTTAAAGAGGTGATACGTAACTTTTGACGTTCTATCACAATAAAACATAAAATGGCATGTAACTACATAACTTTTTTATGAATTAAAAAAAAATCCTACATTTCCTGCAAAATCCTACCTGACAACTTAATAAATCATTATTACAAGCTTATACCGTCAAGATTCAGGTGCATTATGGGAACAGTTTTAAGTATTCGTTAATACTTAAATTGTATGTACGAATTCCTGTATGATGTAAATCTATTATATTCTATCGGGCAATAATCGGTATCGGTCGATAAAATATTTTTTCCGGCTATCGGACGATAGTTTAAAACAGCCGATGATCAGGGCCGATATATCCTGTCAATCAAAATGGGACAGAAAAATGTTTGCTATGTATATAATTTTTTTAAGAAACATCACCAGTTTGATGATCAATATTTATAGTCATTATATGAATGAATAACATTCAGAAAGTTAAGAAAAGTAATTTAATCTTCACAACGTGTATCGGCAGATATCACCATGAATTATCGGTTATCAATATTGGTAGAGAAAATTTTTATCTGTACGGTGCATGTCTAACAAAACGTAAGATTAGAGAAAAGCAATACTGAAACCCCACGTCACTGGAGCAGAAGCAAATCGTACTAAAACATACAAAATAAGATCGTACGAATTTCTATGTAAAATACGCACAAATTCCTGTGAGATTGTGTTGTGATTTTTATTCATTTTTAACCCCAAAAAGTTATTGCTGCTTTAAAGGATAGTTGACCCCAAAATGAAAACTGTCATCATTCGCTCACTCTCATGTTGTTCCAAACCCGTGTGACTGTCTTTCTTCTGTCACCCCACTTTCATCGCCTCTTTTTTCACGCAATGAAAGTGAAGGGCAACTAAGGCTGTCAGTAGCAAAAGGCCCTGATCTACTTTCTACAAGTGGAATGAAAGAATGACCGAGTTTGACATCATTTCAATCAAAATCCAGTCTGAACAAAGGTGTTTTTAAGGTCGTTTCTCAAGTTCAAAGCGCTACTGTGATCTTTTGAGAAAGTTTCATACTTCCTGTTAAACAACTTTGGAATATTTTAGTTGATGTAAACATTTTTGTTATCACTCCATCATTTTAATGCCGTCACGTGCATCGGTTTAATGTTTGTAAACGTTGTATAATGTCTCTCCTTTTTTATCTCAAAACTACTGTTAACTGAGGACTTGCATTTTATGAATCACCAAAACATATACAATTATTCAATGCTTGAACATCAGTTCTTTAGGTTGGTGTTCTTATTTTTTATTGCAAAAATCTATAATAAATTACTATATTTCATAAAATGCCACAAAAACGGTACCCCCCCTTTATCCATCTGGGCCCTCAGTTTGAGAGCCACTGACCTACAGTTCATCTCGGATGGCCTGCGGGTGATTAAATTATAAGCTAATTATCATTTTTAAGGACACTAATTTAACATTTCACCCGACATCTCCACTTCGGCCCTTTAACATACACTACACTCTTACGTTTCCAAAACGCAAGGAAAATCTGATTTTCCGGTTCCAAAATCCAGTTAATGAGGGTGTTTAGAAGGCAATCTGATTTTGAAACAATAAGGATTGTGTACGCTTGTATGCTTATTTAGCCGGACACGTACAAAAAAGCTGCAAGCATGTGATGATAAATCCAAACAGAGAGAAAAGAGCATTTCCACAGCGATCCATCCACTCATATCTCTCTTTTCATCCCTGTGTGTAATGTTTATACATCCACTAACCCGCTGTGTCAGCCCAACAGGAATGCGCGCTGTGTGTGTGGGACGGTATGTTGATGTATGGGGGTGCAAATGGTTTCCTCTTTCTTAAAAGCGCAGACAAAAGGAAGAACGTTGTTTACAAAGCTTACAGTAATACGGCATAGTGAGACGCGCTCATTGATCTCTCGATACCGCTTCTGTCTGTCTGTCTGTCGTCTTCGCACACACAGAAACGCAACAAACCTAATCCAGATCTTCTGACAACAGCTCTTTTGTTCTGTATCATCAGAGAGAAAAGGAATCCTTCTCTCTTACTGAACGATAGGGCAAGCTGATGAAGCGATGCAGTCATGCGAAGTTCACTGCGCACACACACACGGCGAGTTAAAAAATTCTCATAAAAATAAGTGAAATGCCAAGCTTGGAGACTGGATCACACTGGCTTTGGAACTCAGGTACCATAGTATCAAAGTACAACATCTGATCCTATCATTGTACTTACTCGTGTACATGTAACTACTTGCTTTATGAAATGTGTGTACATTTTGTAACATTAAAAATGTTATACAAGGTCTTGTTGTTGTATCGCTGTAAATACGCAACTACAGTTCGTTCTATTGATGTGTTTGCCCAAGAGTCCAAGTAAAAATATAATTACATTTTATCGAAGCCAACCCCCCATTCTGCATAAAACATATATCAGATCACACCCAGGAGCCGGTTACTATGGAAACGTCTTCTCAATCAATACTGTGTCATCGGTGATGATTGGTGGCAGATGGAGGACAGGGGAGGATTCCCCACGAGATCAAAGACATATTACAGAAGCTCAGGCAAACACACACAGACACAAGCCGTTCGACAACTATCCATTTTGTCCATAGCACACACAGACCCACAAAGTGTCGTGTGCTATTTATTGCAGTGAAAGATACCTGACAGCTGTCACAGGCGTTAACCACAGGTCTTCATTGTAGTTCCTCTGTCAATAACTGGTAAAGGTGTATTTCAAAAAAAATATATAAAGAAATACTTTTAAGGAATTGTTGGTTTATTAGCAAGATGGTTGTTGAGCCTAAATTCAATTTGCATTAATGTAACAGGACCTTTTCCTGTAATGTATTTTTTCCAATCATCACAAATTATACCAAATACTGCTATGATATATAATTTTCGCTGTGATTTATATAATAACAATATGTTTTTCACAATGCAAAAATAGGAATTGTTTTTTCTTTTGTTTAATGCAAAAATAAAAATGTTTATATTGAAAAATATAATACATACATAATTTTTATATAAAAAATATTATTAATATTATATTAAAAACATATCACTGCTGTTCTTCTGAAACCTTGTATCTTATCTATATGTATTTGTATCTATCATATTTTGTGAATTTATTTTTTGCCAGAAATCATTATTATTAGTCACCCTTTGTGTTTGTCAATAAAATGTCTTGAAGAGTGCCTGTCAACTTTGACCACACAGTACTGAATAAATTAAAGAGCAAAGTATTTTTTCCATTAAAAAAAACACGCCTTCACTTTAAAAAACATGTTGGGTTATTTCAACCCATAGTTGGGTCAAATATGGACAACTCCCAACTGTTGGGTTAAATTATCCCAGATTATGGTTATTTTTGATCCAATAATGGGTTAAAACATCCCAGCACTTTGGGTTGAAACAACCCAGCACTGTTGGTTGGGCTACTCCATTTTTGACCCAATGTTGGGTTGAAATAATCCACTTCATTGCATTAGCCTTAAACAGACCACCGTCCAAATGGCTGTCTTTCAAATCCTTCAACAAACCTGAGAGCATCTGTTTCTTTGTGTTTCGAATATATTTTTTCTACCATGATGTCATAGATCTCAGTTCTGGAGGGAATCCTCCCTTTATTGATTGGTTAGGGTCGTCTTTCTTTCTTTTCATTCGAACTAGGTATTGAATTTATGTAGCCTGCTATCACGTATGATAATAAGGACAGACAAGCAGCACACACATAAACAGACACTCTCACACAAGCGCACATTCACACACTCTTATATACACAGACATGCACAATGACATCTATTGACTTTCTTCTCAGAAATACAATAGCTCCATCTTTCCCTGGCCGGTTTTGTGTCGACCGCAGAAGGGCTAATTACGGTCTCTTATTTTCAATCGAGTAAGAAGATGAGCAGAGAGATGACAGAGAAAAGAACCTAAAAGAAAAAAAGGCTTGCACCGAAAACTAACAAAGAAAGAAGTGAGAAGAGAATGAATTACAATATGTGCGAGACTGTTTGAGAGTGGATTTAATCAATGCCCGGACCAATATCATTTACATCCCCTGACACTTTATATTTGTACAGAACTACAAAAGCGTTGGTGAATACAGTATAATATAGATTGAACACATTGATTATGCCCTGAAGTTAAAAAATTTAAATAGCAAAAAAAATATTATTTAAATGTTAAATGAATAGATCACCAAAAAATCTGTGAAACGCTGAATCAGAGGAAATTTAAGAGAATGTTTTTAGCTGTTGTTGTCCATTAAATGAAAATTAATAGTGTACAAAAATCTTATTTATTTAGAGATTTATGATCTAGATCTATGATTATAGATTTGTGAGTTTGGAAAAGCGTAAAGTCAGTAAATAAAATAAAAAAGTAAAATAAAAAAATAGAAAAATTGCTCTGTGACTCTTGTAATACTGTACATCACAAAAATGTATGTGAAGTATATTTCACAAGAAATAAATAAACAAATAAAAAGCATTTGAAAAGTACCAGCACAAAAATGATAATTTGAAGTTTCCAACAAAGATTAAAAGAGTTTCTAGTCCCTAATAAAGGAAACATTTTGTGAGAGAGAGAGAGAGAGAGAGAGAGAGAGAGAGAGAGGCACAGTTTATCTGCGGCTCTGATCCTTGACCACACAAAGACTGCATTCATTCTCTTTCTATAAAGAATCACAGAAGACAAAATATAAATGCTGATTTCTATTCATAGAGTGAAAGAGGAAGACGGCCACAACGAAACAAGTGGTGGCTTCCCACATGTTCTTTATTATTGCTTGTGTAAATATAGAAAGGTTTCAAAGCAACTAAATGACCAAGTGAGCAGAGTTTGTGTCATTAGAACACACTTACATTTAATCCGTCAGCCCAGAACATTATTGTGTGCGGTGGGGTCGGTGTTGTTTCGTTTGGATTTAATGAAAATATGATGAGAGATACAGTACAGCTACTTTATTCTTTACTTAAAGACTATTTCTGTGTGCTGTTCTGAGTGCTCGCTAGGATATTCTGTGTTAAGTTTTTGTTTTTGTCCCCAACTCTAAATACTAGAAATAATAACAGTAATGCTTGCCTTCACTATAATCACAGTCACAAGTGAACTAAATTCTTATTTACTATCTTAGCCTCATGTACGCTTTCTTTATCTCATCCCGTCTTTCTTTTCCTCTTTGCCTCCTGCATATTAAAACATTTATTCAATTTTCTCCACCTTCCTTCCTCTCTGTCCTTTTTAAGACAGAGGACATATTCACCAGGCCAATAAACAATCCTCTGTGTGTGTTTATGGACGTGTGTGTCAGAAAGTGCCAAGTCAGCACAGTCAGGGATGACACCTTGCGATCGGACAGAGAGACGCGAGCAGAATCTCAACAACGCTGCAGAATAGGAATGGGTGAAACTTGGAGAACGGGTAACAATGAGGAAGTCTATAGTGAGAAATATTAACAACTACCACAGGCCGTGTATTACAGTGATTTTATAAAGATTATGGTGTCAAATCTGTATGACTTTATTTTCCTTCTGCGGATCACAAAAGTGATATTTTGAAGAAAGCTGGCAACCAAACAACACTGGACCCCATTGACTTCCACTGTGTGGACGAAAACCACTAAAACCTTTTATTTAAATATCTTCCTTTTTGTTTTACAAAAGAAAGTCATATACAGGTTTTGAATGGCATGCGGGTGAATAAATGATGACATAGGCTTATTTATCGGTGAATTATGCCTTTGTTCAGGGGTCTTATTCTGCAGATGTGTTTCTGTAGCTCAATGGGAAGAGCATTGCGTTAGCAATTTTACAGGGTTAACTTTTACAGTAAACGCATGTAGTGATAAAAAATGCATACCTTGTCTGCCATCTGCCATAATTTATAAATGTAAACGTCTGCAAAAATGCATAAATGCAATAGCGATGGTGATGCATGCTAAATGACTTTTTTTTGCCAACTAATGTACATTAGTCTCTTACTACAGTATATAAAATTGTAGATATACACTTGGGATATTAATATACAATTCAATTGATGTCACATGTGTCCGTTATATTACAACAACTTCGAATGTGACTTATTTCAGACTCTAAACTGTATGCATAAAAAACGGTTAAAAGAAGGCCAGAGAACAAAAACTGCATTTGAAACAAACACCGTCATTCTCTACCCTTCTGCGAGTTTGTTTTCTTCAAGCCTTTAATGGAGAGGTAAGAAGGAAGAGAAGGCTTATCATGCGTCTAACATCCATCCATTACATCCACACCTCTACAGGAAAAGGGGTTGGGGAGGGCAGTGTGTGTTTGCGTGTGTGTCAGACTCAGCCTGACCGTCTTAAGGGAAACTGACTATTTTACAACAGCTTATCTCTCTCAGTCAGATAAGAAAGGCGAACAGAAGTCGTTTATTTCATTCGAAGAAACATTATCACAGTGCATCTACCCATCCGCATGTTACCCGTCTGCACAACCGCACTGCACACACTGACGCACGACACACTCAACAGAAGTCATAAACAGGTCATGATGCTAGCTACGAGAAGTGAGATCTTGGAGTCTGAAAACAAGCTGACTCTTGTTTCGTCTAGACTAGATCATTCATTTATGCGTCTCTGAACCGCACGAGCTCCGGGTCATGAAAAAAAGATGCCGGATTGCTCCTGTTTCATTCAGTTGCGCAACCACTTAACATGCTAACCTGTCACTTAGCACCTCACAATCAGCTAATCGCTTAGCATAACATAGAGGACGTCACTTTGTGAAATAATCGCTAAACAAATGTTAAAAAGCTCTACACAAACAAGTCGTGTATTCGACAATGTTTGGTTAGACAAAAACATTTTCCAGAGAACAAATTGCTCAATCTTCAATGGTTAACTACAATTTAACAACTGTAATTCCAACTGTAATAGTTTTGTATTATTTAAAACTGAATTATTATTTGTTTTTATTATTGGGCCATTTACAGTTTTAATAGTAGGCCTAAGTTTAAACATTCCTGAAGCAGAGGCTACATTTACTCAACGTATATCCGTAGGCTATTTGCGATCAAAAAGGACTAATAAATGTTTTACGTAAAACAATGAATTAACATTGAGCACTGAAATGCTAAATCTGTCGATTCCTTTCCTGACTCCAGATTGACCATAAAACACAAAACTGTGATTCTGGATGCTGACTGGTCAATAAACTTTAAATGCTAAAAAATACACAATATAGACTGTTTCATCGGACACACACGCCTGACTCGAAGTTAACTTCCGGTCACGATGGTGTAGACACGGTGTAATAATATAACTACGCCGCCCGCATAAAGTTGAAAGGCGCTGTCTTTGATTTACAGCGACCACTAGCGTTGTATTATAGATTTGCAACGAATCGCTCAGTCCAAACATGACGGTGGCCACCATAGTACAAAAATATGTCGTTCTCATGTTGAGGCAGGGAAGAGATCATGCGGGCATTAGAAAGACTGTAGAAAGAGCGATGTATTATTAATGACAAAATAAAAGGTCTGTGTATTTTAAGTAAAAAGAAGGATAAAAGTCAGGCAGGAGCTAGGACCTGCGCTAATATTATAAAGACTTTCCAGCAGAGACGCGTTATGACCCGCGGTACTAAGGCTTTTAGCAGAGATACTCAATGATATCTATGGCAGTCGTTGGAGAGAAAGATCGTCTTAAAATCACCGTCCGGATCACAGATCATCCGCGATCCGTTTCACCACTATACCGCAGGGGAGAGGGAGAGGAAACGCGTGTTGTAGAGTTGTTTGTCCGTTTAGGACTGCTACACAAAACATGGCGGCGAATTCAATGTATGTAGGGCCGCTCTGTATGTAGATATAAACAGCTTATTCTAAGGTATTAGAAACATAACGCTTCATTATGTACGGTCTTTATACACCTCTGATAAAATAGTTTTGTATATTATATTGCATTTCTGTCAATAGATTCTCCTAAAAACCCCGTATTTTACCTTTAAATCGCTGACACTGGCCTTCAGAACGATAATGGCAAATTCGTCGCATTAACTCACTGCTCCAGGTCTACATCCCCTCCCTGTCTGTCTTGTGTCTAAAGAAAAATCTTGAAAAATGCTTGAATCCTCCTAGTAGCATGGCCTTGGAAACTAACGGTACTGTTTAGCGTGTTGACAAAATGTTCATATGCTCTCCTACTTGTAAGTCGCTTTGGATAAAAGCGTCTGCCAAATGAATAAATGTAAATGTAACTGTTTATGTTTAATCATTTTATATTAATATTTTATTGTATAATAACTGAATTAAATAAACAATTTGTTTTTATTTGATTCCATGTTCATTTTATTAAATAACAATTTGCTGAATGGGTCGTGTAACTTTGTCGCATTTAAGTTTAGCCAAGTAACGGTTCTTCTCCCTGGTCACCCAAGACATAATTTTTACTTGCTAGCTAATGTAATTTACTTGTTATTTATTTTGCTTGTTTAAAGAAACTCTATTCTCTATTCTGTTCTTAGGACTCTATTCTTTGCGGATGTGTACCGAAAGTTACAGTATGTCGAATTGCACCTGGTCTGTACGATTTGGACTCTGATAAAAATGTTTTATTGTGTACAGCCTGATGCCTTACAGAGATGCACACTGCGCAGAATGTGACGCAGAAGTCGTACCGCGAAACACCCGCCTCTGATTTGAACAAATGTAATTAAGTGTTATCAAAACATCCACTGCATGCTACACATTAACCTCACGGAGTAACTCCAACTCATCTGTACTGAATGTACTAAACGTCCATGGCCTGAGAAACAACTCAATACAGAACTGAATGAATGCTCTCATAGTCCTTCTCGTCTGAGCTCAATACAAAAGTTCAGGAGATGATCCCAGATGTCATTTTGTTTAAAAACAGAAACAATAACCGAGCAGACTCATGTTTGTATCACGCAGGTACTTTCTACTGACTGACTCAGTCATGACTCAAGGCATTTCTAAGAATGACTCAAAGAGCTCCTTGAATTAAACATTGACCATTTTTGGTTTGCAAATTCACCTCAATAAATGGAAATGTTTATTAAGTGCAATTTAAGCAATAAAACATACCGGTCATGACTTGTTGGGCAATAAAAAAACACCCTTTCAGCCTGTGACAATGTGTGTTCTTAACTTGAGATCACATATGGCGAGACATCACTGTTTATTCAGAGGAATACAATTGCGTGTGTGCGCGTGTCTTTTCTGCAATGTGGTACAGGTGATTAAGCAGTTCACTCATGCACACCAGTGTAAACCATCTGCTTGGAAACATAATCCAATTCAGAAAACAAAAAGGTGAAATCTGACCAACACTAAATTCTTAATAATCAAAAATAATAACGCTTTTCCTGGAAACCATCCATTCTTATTCTACTCAGTTATTTAGACAACAAATCCTCAAGTTTATTAGAAGAACATGGCTAAACATTGACTGCGGTTGGAGGCTAATGCAATAACTATTTTGAATTCCACAGTTTATTTCTAATTTGGAGGCCTGATCTAACCAGAGGCAACAGTTTTGACTTTCACACCTCATAAAAAAGACTTTCTGCAAATCTTTGAATGTATCCAAAACCCCCTTTGAAACATGATGACAGGCTTTCTTCAAAACACATGACCTAATGGGACAATATATCTTCCCCCTATTCAGTTATGGTCTGTGCACAAACGGACCGCAACAAAGAGAAGGATTAAGACATCAGGTTCAAAGCGCCATATTTTAACCTATTGTCTGCTATGGATAAAGCGTGAGAGTAACTCGAGTCTGTAAAGGATACACGATCCCAATGTTTTCACGCACTGTACAAAATACACTAAAATGCATAGAGTCTTGTAGTAAACCACTTTAAGAGGAATAAAGATAAAACAAAATTAACCCTATTACTCAGAAAGGAAAGGTATATATTCTGCATATATTCTATTTCTCTTTGTTTTGTGACATATTGGTTCTCTTTTTCTAGAATGATGGCCCTTGTTGAGTTATCGCTGACGTTATTTAATGAACAAATAACTTTGTTGTTAACTAAAGTTTAAACACAGCTGTATCATTTAGGACAGGAGTTTGTAAAAGTGCAGATCTAAAAGGGGTCATATGGCGCGAACACGTGTTTTTCTGTGTCTTTGGTGTGTTATAAGTTGCCCATGCATGTATTAGACACGTAAAATTGCTAAAAGTGTCGGAACAAAAGATGCAGTCTATCTTAAAGCCAATGCTCACCCAGACCTGCCTGAAACGCCTCGTGTAACCACACCCCAGCGAATGTACGTCACTTCGTAACATGACTTGACTAAGACCGCCCAAATGTATACGCAAGTAAGGTGGGCGTACCTGTCAGTACAATTGCTTTGGAACCTGATGTTCCGAATATGGTAAGAGCCGTTACATTTCCGTCACACGCTTGCAATGTTCGACCAATCACTACGCACTGGTTAACTGACCAATCATAGCACACCTCGCTTTTCAGAGCGATGAGCTTTGTTAAAAATCCAATCGTTTCAGAGAGGCGGGGCAAAGAGGAATTACAAACAAGCACGATATGTGGAAAATACAACGTTTTTGACCTTAAATCGTGTATACACATTGCATTACATCTAAAACAAACGATATTATTCATTTTAGCCGTGTCATACAACTCCTTTAAAATAAAAAACACGAGAATATTATTCTAAATATTAATCTTGATGACCCTTAAATCACTTCATATTTTCATTTATTATTGACTATCTACATATTTAACAATACTTACCCAGCGAAAAGAAGACATTACTTGACGGACAAGAACATATTTTGTTAGCTTGGTAGGGGGCGTTCACGTGTTCAGCGACCAAAAAAACCCAGTGAAAACGTTGCGTCTAGATTAAAAACACTATAAAGACGTCCGTCCAATTGACGCATGTGCACCTTCAGTAGGAACGCCGAGCAACGCTTCAATACAGACGCATAAGCTCCCTTAAAGTAGGAAAAGCAACCACTAACCCACCTGGAAAACAAGAGCACTTCTCTAGTGCATAAATACACAATGGAGAGGCCAAATGAGCCCCGGCATTTATGGAAGATCACGGATGGCCAATGGCCATGCATGCGCTCTCACTTAATACGGAGTATCTGGAAAATTGATTCGCGCAAGGATCAAAAGAGATTGAACAGACAGGCATGCACTCGCCTTCAAAGAATGGCAATTACACTTTGGCCACGAAAAATGTACAAGCTGACGCACAATGTGTATTCACGGGACTAATGCTTTCTGACGGACCTGTTTCGTCCAATTAGAGGACAAGGGCGCACTTTTAACAAAGCGACAGTGGGCCGGATAACATTTTAGATAGGATTTAGATAGGGTTTGCTTTAAAAAAAACTCTTGATTTGTATTATTTAAAAAAGCACACAGATTATAAAAACAATTCATAAGCTCTACTACTTGTTGCTTTATCGAATCTCCCAACGATTCAGGCATGAGTTTGTCTAAAGCGCCGCGACATAACGGGACACTTTGTTCCTCTTCCAAAAACACAATCTGCCTCTGTTTTTTAACATTTCAACACCATACAGTTCGTAATCCTTCTATAAAAGGACGAACATGACATTTTCTCTATGATATTAAAAAAAGTTCTCAAATGCGTATTCGACCGTATTTTAGCATCTAAACGCAACTGCAAAGTTGATGCCTGCTGTTAACAAGAGTGAAGCCGACATGTCACTTATTTCAAATATAAACCTTAGAAATTAAGACATTCTTAAACGCACCTTGCGTTGGTACAGTCATTGTACAGCGCTTCAAAATCCTTTCTGGAAATGAGTTTGCATCGGTTCACTCCGGGTTGAATCGCGCCGAGTCCGCGCAACACGCGCACCTGCTCCACGGTGCACACCAGCGGATTTATATCCAAGCGCTTCAGCTTCGTGTACACGGTGTGCAATCCGCCGACGAGGTGCTTCAAGAAAAGATCGAAGACTTGAGGGAGACAAATCAGCTCTTGTCCATCCACATTAAAGGAAGCCACTTTCACCCCGTGAACCTCCACGATCTTGCACTCGTTGTTCGCCGCGCCGCTCGGAAGCGTCGCGTTCAGAGAGTTGACCAGTCTCGGAGAGTCCGCGGGACTCGTGAAAAACGGGTCAGTCCTGAAGAGTTTACCGGACACCGCAGAAGTCCCAGAGTGCACGGGAAGAGTCGCAGGAACGGCCATGGTGGTCGTTAAGATTTACCTTCCCAGTGTGTTGTATCAGGCCCTATAATTCCCGACCACTCTCTCTCATACCCTTGTGTCCACCCTCTTGTAGTGTTCAGAGAGCAAACTGACACCACCGATCTGAGCGCCTCTCTTCGCCCGTGTGAAAACACGGATGAACGGAGAGTCCCTCGGTTCGCTTGGCCCCGCCTCTTAGGGGAAGAATGATGCTCCGTTTTGCCAACCGCATGCGATTCAATTTATGGGCAAAGACTTTACTGGAGGTCGACATATACAGCCCTCCCTCTCTATTGAGCCAGTGTCCATCTCGATGATTTAATGACTCAATGACAAGCTTGTGTGTTCTGTTTCAGGGACCATCCTACAAAAAGGGTGCCAAATTTCATTTTGCATTAATATTTAAATGTTTATTGAAAATCCATGAACTTTTTATGTTACAATGCAGGTCGTTTAATGCTCCTGTTTTATTCTTTTGTTCGACTGAAAAGTTGGTTAGTTGTGGAAATAATAGTATTGAAATGTATATCTATACTGTACAATACTCAACACACATCGAGTCAAGAAAACAAAGCGCAATGTTTGAGCGGGAGAAGAATCAGCGTTGTCTTTTATAGGTCAGGGTACGTCAGGTACTCATGCGTTTGAATGCCATCTGTTCAGAATCATTGGGAAAACACGCTCGCACATCTGGATGTGTCTGTGGAAAGACTTCTGTGCACCCCTCTCCTGGGAGCAACGAGAAATCCTTTGAGAGAAATGCCATAAAAATATCCCACACATGCCTTCGACCACATTTGAGTTCCCATCAGACTGCACATCCCCGAAAGTTCTTCAGTCCAAACAGAATCCGTGGCAAAACATTTTTAATAGGACCATGCCTAAAGAAAGTTGGCCATAAGCACCTAGGTTTTATATTCTATGTAATGAAGTTAACCAGAGAGACTGATAGCAAAAGCAAAGAAAAGTTCTTATATATCATCTTGCAAAAAGAGTACCAAAAGTGGATTCATTACATTACTATACTTTGTGAAATAATTTTATTAATTTCATGTGAATGTAAAATAAACGTTTTCTAAGATATATATTTACTTTATTTATTACAAAAATATGCTTCCTATGTTTTTAGTTACAGATTAGAAAGTTTTGACCTTTTGATACCGAGACAGCGGTTGAAAAAGGAAGAGACTTTGTTTGAACAAGGGTGCGTCAGGGAACAAAAACTAAACATTACGCTTAATGAAACACTGAACATCACGAACACTTGAAAAACGCATTTCTGTTAAAGAGAAGCAAACTTTAACAAAATAAACTTCGGGGCGAGACATAGTAGTCAAAAGTCAATAGTGAAGATGTGTATGACCTTACTGGCACTGTGACCTGAATTTGCATTTCAGTGTGAAATGTAATTATGACTAGCACAAATGAGACTGTGAGATGTGGGAAACGAGACATGAATTAATCCATTTAAATCCAATTCAACAGAGAGCGTATAACTAGTCTTGCATGGACATGCCTGTTTAAATGGTCAATGGACAGTAATTTAATAGAGTTTTGAAGGAAGCACTACTGTATAGGGTAAAGGAACAACCACGGTGAGGAACACAATAGTAGGGTATTAATGTTCCAGAAATTTTGGGAATGAACATATAACATGTATAAGTAGATCTACTAGCATTGACTAAATGATTGCTTCACCTTTTGCAAATGTTATAACTTAAAAGTCAAGTGTAGGAAATTTAGCGGCATCTAGTGGTGGATTATGCATTGCAACCAACAGCTCACTCCACCTCGAAGCACTATGGTGGATGACACAGGATTAAAATGTTTTCGTTTCTTCGCCGAAGGAGATAACGTATTTACGAATGAAAAATAAAATGGGTTATACTGATAAACTAATATTACTCTCTAAAATAACTAATAATAAACTCTTCAACTTACACCGGCTAATTTGTTAGGGGGATTGGGGTACTCGCACAAAACAGAGAGGTGAGGCTGGTCAAAGTTTTGGCAATGCATCAAATCACTTCAAGGGCTAAAAGAATGAAAGACTGTGGAACATATTTTAACTCCAGTTTCACCTCTCTTCTGTTTTCTCCCATATCTCATTTCACACACATGCATTACAGACAGACAGACACGGATCTGCCACTCAGGAGAGCATTACACACATGATATATAATAGAAGATCAGACGAGGGGCCAGACGTCTTCAGTAAACGGAAAAACAAATCCAGATGCCGTTGGATAAATTCAATGAATGATAAATTCTATTCTGTAGATGCTCTTTGCATTTTAGGAAAGAAACTATTTGCCAGTGTCCTACGGATCTCTTACTTAAAGCTATACATTACAAAATATTGAAGTAAAACATGAATATATAACAAATTCCTATTTTTGAATACACATTCTCCATTCTCTGCCTTTCAGGAGCAACTCCATATATCTCCATATATTGAACACAATGTTTCCATCCCTAGTGCTATTTTTCACGCTGTGCAGAGAAGACATTTTTAACTTATTGTTACGACTGTCTGATAGAAGTAGAAACTATCATTCCTCCACTGACCGCTCTCATCCCATCAGTTTTCCTGGCAGATGAGAGGAGTTTCCTCTGAGCTCTCCGAACACTAGCCACTGCAAGGCTTTAAATCACTGCTGTATCGCCCCTGACTAGTGTTTCGACTTCAAGTTCATCTTGGGGTTTGGAAGCTCAGGTAAGACCTGGCACCGGACTTTATGACTTTCCGTTCACTCTCCATAAAACCAGAGAGGAAAAAATGCCTGGCCAGGTTTATTTTCCACCATGTTTTAGATATCACTGCCTTGATAAAAGACGAAAAAAAACATTGCGTTCATGGCCTGGAGAAAGTTATTTAATTATAACAACATCTAAATAAGTCTCAATGTTAGTCAATGGGGTCAATGAGTGATACCTTAAGCTTAAATGGACAGTTCACCCAAAAATGAAAATCTATCATCATTTACTCATTTTCATTCTTCTGCAGAACACAAAAGAAGATATTTTGGAGAATGTTGGTAATCGAACAATGGTGTCACCAATTCACCCATATTGTATGGACACAAAACACAAAGCAAAAGTTAATTGAGTACCGACGTTGTTTGGTTACCAAATTTTTTCTTTTGTGTTGTTCAAAAGAAATTCAAACAGGTTTGAACAGATAAAAGGGTGAGTAAATAATGACAGAATTTTCATCTTTGGGTGAACTATCCCTTTAACGCTGAAAACGTAGCTTTTTTTAATCAATTTGTGTTTTCACCTGCCAGACTTTAAGGTGAATAAAAATGTCCAATAATTTTATTTTGAAAGGGGGTCCAGGTCTATATATAGACAGCACAAAATCAAAGGTGAAAACTATCTATTGACCTCGGAAAGTATAAGCCATTATCCACCATAACGGACCAAACACCCTAGCAACCGCATAGCAACATGCTAAAAACGTTAACAACACATTATCAACACATACCAGTTTCCTAACTTTGCGATTTGTTTTGTGTGTTCAAGCTTTACTCACTTTTAGACAATTGAAATATCTAGTTTGCATTGGCATCCTTTCATTGTACCCACGCGTACCCAAATATATACACCTTAAAACCTTGAGTACCTCAAGTATCCCAAAGTATTTACTTACGTTTTAAAATTCAAACGCACACATTAAATTAACCTTTAACGCCGTTAAAAGTGTCACTCGGTTTAAGGATAGCATTAGTATGTGTGAAGGGAACCCTGCTGATATAAAATCTCACAAATTTAAGCATTGATTAAACACTAAAAACCTTTTTACTTTTGCTATCTTCGACAGACCAATGCCATCAGTGCTATCGCTTTAATTAAAAAGGAGCAAAAAGTCCTGAAGGTTTTAATTGTGACTATAAATATTCCTGGCTCCTGCATCAAACTACATTGAATGGAAACTCTAATGCAGGATATGCAGAAATGATCATTTTGGAATCTTTACCAGATAACAGAATATGACTTTGAGCTTTAATGAATGTAATGAATGTATGATACAGAGTTTTTCAGGATAGTGCAGCAGGCACAAAAATTCAAATCAACACGAAGAAAAAACTTGATCCATGACAGAATAGAGCGTGTACCTACTGCGGCACTTTCATGTGTATTCAATTTAAAATTCCCCAAAATATCAATCAAACGAAAGGTACGTGTCTTGTTTTAATCTCAGTGTCTATACACACCTGGATTTATGGGTACTGTATGAAAGCAGATTTGTTTCCATTTCTATTTCCTGCTAGGTCCAGATTAATCGCACCATACATCATTTGTGATGGTACTGTCAATGACCAATATGAAATATACTGTATGACAAAAGGTGATTCCCTCACCCCACATCATAGACCGCCGCAATGGGTTTACACACAGAACATTAAACCACTATTCTATTGAACAAAGTTTAGTAAGCATTTCTCGCCTCTATCTCCCAGACCTTTTGGAAAAGCGGAGGCTCGACTTGAGGGGTTAATGAGTGTACAGATTTATTCTGACACTGACCTTCTCTCTTTGCGGCAGGACACTTATCAGCGGTATTAATAGATTAATGAAATCATAAGCAAAGCCATTAATCATCTCAGCTTTCAGCAGGTCAACACAGAAGACATTTCTGAAGGCAACGGGAGTAAATGAGACATGAAACCGACAAATCTTAATCCTTAGACAAGAATTTAGTATTTAGTATGTGCGTGCAGCATCATTTCAAAAAAGAGTAACGGTACATGTGCACAACCTTGGAAATGTCAACGTTGTTGGACAAATCTTCTACGAGAAGAATGCCTTGATGTCCACCACCCACACAGACAGCTGCTGCGCTCCGAGCTTAATGATCAAACATTTCCTGAAACCTTCGATCGGGTCTCTTAGAAAACCGTTAAACATCCCAATTAACACACAAAGTAACCATAAAACAGATCCTCTCTTTCCATATAAGTTCTTCTCTATAGTCTTTTAAACTGTGACATGTAATCTCATTGAAAACACAGGAGAAGAAGAGGATTTACAAAATACAAATCCACATTACCATCCGTTCAGTGGTATGAAACAGTAGGGGTTTAAATTTCATTTTAGTGTGGATAAAGGGATTGCTCTCCAATCTCTCTCTCCCCACCTACTTTTTTAGAGAACCCGAGACAGAATGTGATCCAACCGTGTGGACGATTTTAATAGGCTGTGACATTGTCCTTGATTGTGACATCAGCTGAAGAATGAAGACGCAGACTTACTTCTCTTGAGACGTGGAGCTGAGGGGGGTGTGGGACTCGGGTTTGTCCTGTGAGACAAGTGAACAAGTTATTAAGGACTCACTTTCATATTCTTTTCTATGTAAGAACCGCCTTATATCTGATAGCTGCACATACATTAGCCGGAGGTCTCCGGGGAAATGTTCTTTTGAACTTCTTCATGCGCATGGCTTCTATCCTCAAGGAAAGACAATGTAAAATATGATATGACATATTCATAAATCATTCCACTTTATTTTGAACTACATTTACATTTAAGAAGCTTTGGAAGCCTTCTAAGCCCTTAAATGTCCATCAACTAAAGTCAATATGAAATTGATCTCCTTAACTTTTTTAATATCCAGTGCATGCATCAGCTCACATTGTTCTATAGAAAATTGGTAATCTTCCGTAAAAATAGAAAGTCACTTACTGTGAAAGGACTTTGCTTTGAGGCTTACATCAACTATAGGCCACACTGGCTCTTGGTTAAGGCTGCAAGATTCGTTACTCTCGAGAGATATCTTGACCTTCAGCATCTTTTATGTCCCAGTTGCTATTTCAGTTCCCAGCAGGTAGATGCACACATAAATACGGCCTGATTCCATCCTTTCCAAAACTAATCTTTTTCTTGTTAAATGTCCTGTTTCACTAAGAAATATGGGGCTGGAAATGCCATTTCATGTTGACATAAAAAAATGGTCAGGTTAAGATTGAGAGAACCATAAACTACTGCAATCTGACACTACAAAAATCAGAAAGCAAGACAAAAATGTAGGTTTTAAACCTAAACCCTTGTGTACAAATAAGCAGGAAAAATCAACATCCAAAATGGATGAGCGGATGTTTGTATATCTGAATTTAAGTGTGTAGGTGAATAAATTATCAAGGGCAAAAACTGAAATGGCTTAGACCTTTTATCTATTTTTTTCTTAGACCCCCAGGCTGAGATGAACCACAGGACCCCAGACTCATTTCTAAATTAACAGCGGAGCTCTAAAATACATCACCCTTCTTATGCCAGGCGGTGTGTGACATTTTCCGAATGGCCCTCTTGACATTTCGTGGTAACTTTTCCTGAGCATTTGTGCTTTTATATCCTTCAAGTGGAAAATGAGTAATAACAAGGAATAAAAAGTTTAAGGTGGAAGAAACAAATGGATGAGACAATTTGTCATTTACACACATCGGCACGCATGCACACACACATTCGCAAAGAGGGGCAAAAACCAACACGGCTTTTACGTGAGGAGTCAAGTGTGTGTTATTTTAAATGTGACGTCCATTATTAGTGACATTTTGTCTTGTTTTCATATTACTTATAGAGAGACTAGTATTACAATACAGTGCTAAAAGCTGTCCTGATATATGGCCTTATTGGATGAAAACATGACTGGCACTACAAAGAAATGCGATTTTAGAGTTGTTCAGTGCTCAAGAAAATTAGAAGCATTATAGGTTATTTCATTAGAATAAAACCATTGTTTTGGTCCAATTGTTTTATAATTATCAACTGTATAAAATAATTGTTTGACGGATTTTTGTACTGTTTTTTTGCATTGGCATATAATACTTTGCTATAAAGTTGATGCTCAGAGAGAAAATGCGTGTCAACGTAAACATGGTACTTCAGCATGATTTGAAGATTTCTCCAGATGTTGCGCAGTTTACAGAAACATCAGCCGTACACATGCAGTGCCAGGGCTCAAAGTGAAGGCTGGAAAACAGGCAGGCCGACAGGTGCACGGAAAATCAAACAGACCCGATGATGATATGTGATGAACAGCAGCAGCTGGTCAGCAGAGCTCCCGCTTCGGCTCCCGTTACACGTTCCGCTCCGTCGTATCAAAACAACAGATTACATTCACCTGCCCAGGTATACACAGCATAAAAGGTGAGGACGAGAGAGAGAGGCTGACTATCTGTCGGTCTAGTTTATGTTTGTCTGTTCGCAAAAAAACTCAGTTCTATTAGGCCTATTTGCTGCATAAAAATTTCCTAACAGCAAGTCTATCTTGGTTCCGATGGTACTTTGAAAAGCTTACTTTTTAATATCTGTTCTAACGCAGTCTTAAATTACATTATGACTACACAGTTGCAGTTTTATGATGATGTTTCTCTATGAATTGGGAAATGCTGCCACCTTATGGCATGCATTGGGAGTTGCAGCTAACGTGGTTTTCTGAGGTTTAGTGTCACGTGACTCGCTCCGTACCGCGGTTTACACGTGAAAGTTAAAAGGATTTCTACTTTTAACCTCGGATATTTACAACGCATACAATGCCTTTCAAATGCAGTGCATGCGTCAAACGATAGCCTTTATTTGACAGAGAAATCGAATTTGAAAGAGGCTTTTATCCAAAAGTGCAGTACCGTTCATTCAATATATTTTAGTTCACTAGAATTTGAACCAAAGATGTAAGAAAAAAGCTCTGTTTTATAATTTAGCTTTAATATTTTTTTCTGCACCCTACCCCTTTTTTAGGTGAAGGTGGCGCACTTGACTTTAAGGGCCCTCACAATAAACGAATTGTGGAATTACTGTTGAAAAATTTAAATATATAAACAATTTGATATAAAACGTGAAAAAGATTGTTAGATTGTTGGAAAGATAAGTGTTTGTCGATTTAGTTTTTCTGACAAAAGCAATAACATTCGTCCGGAGCATAAAACACTGTAATTATGTGTGTTTATGACATGTGTTTATTCTCTAGTTTACTGGTAACGCGTGTGATGTAAGATGCGCTGCGCTCGGATCTGATGTGATGCTGGACTGAAGTGATGCTGATGCTGCGCGGTTTAAGAATAGGATGCGTAAACAGTCGTCACGAGACATCGGCGCGCAACTCCTGCGTTAGACCATCAAACGGATAATCACCCACTTTATGGACCCGTCATCTCTTATTTAAATTAAAACCGAGTGCTTTTTGCTCGGACAGAAAAACATGGGGGATAAGTTCGAGCTGCTGAAGACACCTGTCAACAGGAGAGCTGCGCTTAAGAAAAGCAAGAATGAGAAACTGCGTTTGCGCGTGATCTTCTTGGACGATAGCGAGAGAGTTTTCGAGGTGGAGGTGAGAAATCATATTCATCTCACGCTGTCCTCAGTGTTTAGTTAAGATGAAGTGCAGCGCACGTCACCATTATGTTTACTATATGTTTAAACATATATTTGAATGCATTTGTTTTTATTAATAGATCTAATTAAACAGGCACTTTACATTTATAATACTTTAGGGGGATTCAATCATTTTTATTTATAACTTATTATTCCAAATCATTTAATACCTATAATTATTTTTAGAATCAAATAACTCATTTTAGAAATACACAAAAAGAAATATCGAATTTCACCAGCAGAATTATGTTTAGTTGCCATTATGTGTGTAAGAGAGAGAGAGGAGAGAGATTCTCTCACTTGGCTCCATCTGTGTTTTGCTTGTAAAGGGGCATCATTTTATGTCCCAATATCTGCTTGCTGCATCTTCTCCATGGGGGGTGGGTGGTGTGTGTGTATGTGCCTGAGGGACTGCTTTTACGTACCGCAGTCTTGTATCAGTCAGGACGAGGGGGTAAAAAGCAGGTAAGATATAAAATAAGAGAGAAGGGTAAAGGCGGAGAGGGACGGACAGAGAAGTGCCTCTGAGGCATGTATGTGTCTGAATAGGGCAAATATGATGGGTAACACTGAACACGGCTTCTCTTGGCCTCGTTCCATAGAGCATGCCCGCATTTCTCTACATCCTTGGGCAAAACATGCAATTAGCAAAAGAGGCAGGAAAAATAGAGAGGAGAATAAAGATAGGGGTAAGAGAGAAGATGACATGTTATAAAGAGATGATCTTAAATCAGTATTCTTAATACTACTGCTCATATTTAGGGTTTTGTAAAAATCACTTACTGTAACTATTAAACCTACCGCATCACTTGAGGATTGAGAAAAGTTATATTACCTAAAGCCCTCAGACGTGTGCTCGGCGGGCAATAAAATGAGTAAAAAATATTATACTAAAGGAGGGGCATGGAACCAGAGCAGAGACTCTTTTCAGGATTCTTGAGATAGGCCAGCACCTAGCAACCCTTCAACACACCCCAACGATGACCTAGCAACATCTTTACATCATCTTCATGACTGTAGTTTTGCTGTGGCAAGCACGACTAACATTATTATCAGCAATATTAAATTCTAGTTCGAGTAATTCAATGAAGATTGTATTCACCGGATACAAAATTTGCAGTAAATTAATCTGCCTGAAAATCCAATTCAGTCCTGAATAAACCATAAAAGATTGCATTTCAAGTTACAACACAGATGTGTGGTTTGTTCTTGCTTTACTCTTGGGGTCTGTGTTTTAACCTCTCTATCTCATGCTTCTTCCACACTTTCTCTATCTTCTTCTCTTGTTCCATCCCTCTGACGGGATAATGTGAGGTTCCAGTCCCTGCTGTCACCGTATAAATACAGGGTTTAGAAACACATCCTCACACACATACTGTATATATATCCCCACACAAACACACTCATCAGATACCAACCCTGTATTTTAAGGCTGACTCAGCGAGCATCTGACTATCCCATAATTCTTTTTGACTTGCTAGAGACTCAATTATCAGAGAAAGTTTGTCTTGCGATCGTGTTGCGCTCAAATCACAATGCCGACTCATTACCACCATCAAGTAATCTGATTGAGTCGACTCAAAAATAAAAACTGTCGTCATTTATTCACCCTCATGTTGTTCATAATATGTTTATGACTTTTTTTGTGTGGAAAATAAAAGAAGATAATTTGAGAAATGTCTCAGTGGTTTTGCGTCCATACAATAGAAGTCAATGGGGGCCGATGTGGTTTGGTGACGTTCTTCAAAATATCTTATTTTGTGTTCTGCAGAGGAAAGAAAGTCATAGTGTACAGGTTTGAAATGACATGAGGGTGAGTAAATGAAGAAGGAATTATAATTTTTTGGCGAACTATCCCTTTCAGTTAATTTTACAGAAACACTGCAGTCGACTGCATCATCACCCAAAACTCAGATTCTGAAATCTGTTTTAAAATACACTTTTTCCTCAACATTGGGTTTTTCATCCTCCCACAGAGAGACATTCTCGGTTCGGATTTCTTCAATAAGGTGTGTGGTCATTTAAAACTGCTGGAGAAGGAATATTTTGGCCTGGAGTTTCGTTACCATACTGGGAGTTATGTGAGTCAAGACCTGTCGATTATGTCGATAAATAATGTCAATGTTTGTTAAAAAACAGTAGTGATTCTAGTCTGTACATGCTGGCTGTTTCTTTCAAGTATTTAAAGGAAATCTTTGCTCTGCAGGTTTGGCTCGAACTGCTGAAACCTGTGGCTAGACAGCTCAAGAGTAAGTTTACAGTGAAGATTTTGTGACCGAGTCCCCTCGCTTATTTTTTGATAGATTTCTTGCTATCCCAATTTCCAGTAGGGTGAAGTGGGGTCAGATGTTATATAGGGTTTGATAAATAAAACAGATGTAAAATAACACAGCTAATTATATTGCATAGTGTCTCTAGAAATCATCAATATTAGGGCCATAGAAATGTGACATTTAAAAAAAAAAAGGAAAAATGTAATGACTTTTTAATGAAACGTGTTTAATGCTAAATCAAGTAAGACTGAATACAGTGCTTTTGCTTACCCTAGATACCAGTGATGTGGCATTTCATTTCATTGTGAAGTTTTTCCCTCCTGACCCAGGACAACTGCAGAGAAGCTTGACCAGGTAAACCATGCACATCTTTACATGATAGATAGATACAGATAGATAGATGGCGATAGGTGCTGTGCGTACAGTCTGACTGATACCTCTTTTATACAGGTATCTGTTTGCCCTTCAGATCAAGCAGGATCTGTCGAATGGCAGTCTAACCTGTAATGACAACAGCGCCGCCCTGCTGGTCTCTTATATAATGCAAGGTGACTACTCTCACTAAATTCCATCCAAAGGTTTTTTTCCTGTTTATTTTACACATAATACATTTCTCTCTGCCCCCCTTTGTAGCAGAACTCGGGGATTATGACGAGGAATTAGACGCTCATCATCTTGAAAGCAAGCAGTATGTGCCAAACCAGGAGTATCTGGACCACAAAATCCTCCGGTTTCATAAAAAACACCGGTAAGACAGACACGGGTACTTGGTTCCTACTGTGAAAACAATACGATCACAGATAGCAAAGTAATTGTTTAAAACACACGTAACCAGTACGGCAGAATCCTCATATTAACAACAATTATGTATAAATGTAAAATATGTACACAATTGTAATCAAAACGTGTGAATAAAACTTCATTTGTATATAAATTTGGCACACACTTTTACCCAAAGCAACCTTTTCCTACATTTGTACTTGTTTGTATTGTACATTCAGGCTAAACATTTTATCAGTATGTGTGTTGCATGGTTATCGAACCCATGACCTTTTGCACTGCTATTGCAATGCTTCAAAAGTGCTTTGTGTAATTTTTTGGAGGATCTATTGACAGAAATACAATATAATATACATAACTATGTCTTCAGAGGTGTATAAACACCTTTTTTATAACCTTAGAATGAGCTATTTCTATCAATATACACTGTGGGTCCCCATACATGGAATTCACCATGTTGTTTCTACAGTAGCCCTAAACGGACAAACTGCTCCAAAGAGTGCGTTTCGTAAATACGTTATCTCCTCCGGCAAAGAAGCGAAAACGTGACGACATGTTTGTCCTGTGTCAGTTGCTGTAGGGGTTCGAATTGCGAATTGGGTTCGGTTGCAATTCGCGACCTCACCACTAGATGCCGCTAAAATCTCCACATTGCTCCTTTAACAAATAGGCTAACAAAACACATGTAACATATGCAAAGGATAAATAATAAATAATAAATAAAAAAAAAAAAATGAAAAATGGTCACTAAATCAAAACCCATGTTAGGTCACTTTCAATGCCTTTTTTTGGTGTCAGAGGTCACACTCCTGCTGAATCAGACGTGCACTTGCTGGAGGTCGCCCGTAAAATGGACATGTACGGGATCCGCCCACACCCTGCTCATGATGGAGAAGGCATGAGAATCAACCTCGCCGTCACACATATGGGAGTGCTTGTCTTTCAGGTGTAATATATATTTATGCATAGAAATGTAAATGAAACATGTTATATTTTGACATTGCTCATCTATTACTGTTATCAGGGCAATACAAAGATCAATACCTTCAGCTGGGCCAAGATCCGCAAGCTGAGCTTCAAGAGGAAACATTTCCTTATCAAACTCCACACCGAGACTGGGGTAAGACACAATATTCCTCCGAGATGAAAAAATAGATTTTCTCTACCACAACCTTTTTCCTACTACCATAGTTGGAAAAATTGCTTTGTAAATGTATTTGTTCTGTTGAACAGAAAATAAGATATTTTGAAGAATGTAGAAAAGCAAACAGTTCAGGGGCAATTTTGACTACCATGGTCATTCTTCCTACTATGTCAGTGAATGGTGTTAAAGAACTGTTTGGTAACAAACCTTCTTCCAAATTTCTTTCTCTGTGTTCATCGGGGCCCGTATTTATCAAGCTTCTTAAAGTTGCATTTCTGTCTTAAGTGCTGAGAATTTATGAAATTTACTCCTACTTCCAAACTTAAGTATAAAAGCAACTTACCAAATTTCTTAAAGCTAAGAATCCCTCTTAAGTTCAGTTTATGGTCGTGTCTAGGTCCTACCCTGTAGCCCACGCAGAGCCATGTACCCTACGCCGTAGCCTGATGCGCACCTCTCCAATAATGTAACAAAGCGTCAACTCAACGCGGACCGCAAGCGCTGGGATTGGTCTGTTTGAACCCCTCCTCAGGTTTAATAGTCTCCATCATTTATTCTTATATTTTTGTGCTAGCCTTCAAGAAGGGACACTGTTGAGTTCTCCATGGCCAGCCGAGATGTTAACAAGGCATTCTGGAAGTTGTGCGTGGAGTACCACGCTTTCTTTAGACTCGCTGAGGAACCCAAGTCACATCCCAAGTCCCTTCTCTCCAGCAAAGGATCCAGTTTCAGATACAGGTATGAGAGAGAGAGAGGGTGAGCACACACATGATGACATGCTGTGATGTTCTTTGCACAACAAAGTTTTAGATGTCGGTTTATAAGACTGAGGATACTTTGAACGTTTTGTTTCGTAGCGGGAGGACGCAGAAGCAGCTTATGGAGTGTGTGGGCTCTGGAGAGAAGAAACATTTGCCATTTCAAAGGTAAAGCTTTTTTAGTTGTTGTGATATGAATATAAAACATCTGGAAATGTATGTGACAAATACAACAAAGCAAAGACATAGCTGACTATAGCCAGAGGAGGATCTGGATCCCTCGGCTGAGCCTGGTTTCTCCATTTATTCATCATTGGAGTTTGGGTTCCAGCAGAGCAGTGTTGGCTTGCTCACCGGGAGATTGCATTTGTTTATTTATCTGTTTATTTATCAGATATTATTTATTAGAATGATGCTTGGTCTATAAACACCATGGACTGCGCTATGTTTACCTTTCTTTGTTTTTCTTATTTGCTTCTGTAAGGCTGCTTTGGAACAATGCACATTGTGAAAAGCGCTATATAAATAAATTGAATTGAATAGCTTTGTTTTTCCTTGTATCTCCACCAAACGTTGTGTTTGTTCTGCAGAACTTATTGTAAATCTGAATATGACGCACATCATTGCAGATCCTCTCCTGACATCCTTACCGACGTCTCCAAGCAGGTATCGTACTTGCTCATATCGCAAATCGTTGTTTGGATTCCTTGTCTCAAATTTGTGCCCTTTTTTACACAGCTGTACGAGCAGTCTCATCTACCTCGTGACTCAACCTTTGCCGAGCAACCCAGAAAACCAACCTGCGTAGCAAAGCGTAGCCTATCTGCCGTGGAAGTCATGTTCGCTAATGAGGTAGAACGATCCAGGCCCTTGTCAAGAAACCCTGCCTTCTCAAGCAATTCTGCCTCGCCTAAACTTCGCTCCATGTCCACGTCAGGAGCGGAGCATCGCGGCGGAGGAGCTCAAAGACAGAAAGCAAAGAGACGATTGTCTCCCAGCACTCAGCATCTTGTTCTCCTCTATCCTAACACACCGCATCTGCAATTCCACCCAGTGCTACCCAGCTTCCCCCTCGCCGCTCACCCGTACCTACTCCAAGACCACACGTCCTCGTCGCTAGACCGCCTCTCTCAAACCCATCACCACTCGGTGCCTCTGCAATACTTGCCTGGACAAATCGGCCACTCCTCCTTACCCTCATCTTGCTTATCACCGCAATTACTGAAGCATCAGGAAAGACTCCGCCTCGCCGGTCAGGGAGTTGCTGAATCCAGATTGTACCCCAGAGGAGGGGTAGGGTTAAGGGCAGGGATGAACAGAAAACTGGAATTGGGTAGAGTGGAGGCGGGCCATTATAGCGACGACTCCACCTTTCACACCGGCTTGCCACGTCGAGCTTCCAGCCAACCAGACGTCAAATTTCAAAGACCCACACTCGCCTCAAACGCCGCCGCCTACGCATCCGAATATCGCCCACTGGGTTATTATCCACATTTATCACGACACCACATTCCCACCAGGCCCACCTATCTTCCTCTAAGCCCCACCCCTTTCCAGGAAAGGCCGGCTTCTTTATGCGTACTCGGCACGAGCAGTTACAGTGATTCCGATTCTGACACTTTCTACCCATACTTCCCAGCACTGGGCCAGGTGGTACGTTCTGGTCCGCTGGCACACATGCGCATTTCTTCTGGAAGCCTTCAACTAGACGAAGAGGACGGAGAGGATGAGGAAGAAGAAGAGGAATGTCAGAATGAACAGAAGAATACATCTCTCGCTACTGTCAAGGTGATGAAGTTGTAGCTCTCCACAAAGTCTCAAGCGTGGCCTGCAGACCAATGCCTAATAATGAAGTAAAAAGACAATGCTTACTAATCAGGGGACATGAGGAAATATTACTGTAAATAAGCAAAAAATATATAGCGGGTAAATCTCTATTTGCATATCTAAACTAAAATTATACTTTGTGGTACGTTCAGTCACATTTATTTGATCAAGGCCTTTCACCACCAAGAACAATAACTTAACTATAAGAATAGTATGTAAAGATAAAAGTTTTAAAACGATAACGGAACAGAAGACAACATTACTGGCATCACTTTAAATGGACATTTCACACACGAAAAAAAAATGACTCTCTCTGAGTTGTTTCAAATATTTATAAACCAAACAGTTCTTGGCCACCATTGACAACCATATAAGGAAAGATTACAATGGTAGTCTGAAGTGCCCCAGAACTGTTTTCTTTCCTACATTTTTAAAAATGTCTTCTTTTGTGTTCAACAGAACAAAGAAAGGCACATTTTCTTACTATGGTATAGTCAATCGTGGCCATGAAGTGTTTGGTTACTGACATTCTTCCAAATATCTGTGTTTATCAGAACAAAGAAATCTATACAGATTTGGAACAACTTTTTGGGGGGGCTGAAATGTCCTTTTTAGAGCGATTTTATCTAGATAATGAATGATTAAATCATTGATAGCCAATCTATTACATTTAAAAGGCTTGCACATTTAAAATGAAACTACAGCATGCAAGTTCAGAATAAACATGTTATCGACAGTTCGTGTGGACACTAATGTACTTATCGTTATAGTTCATATATTGATATCTTTATAAATCTTTGGGGCCATTCACATCACGCGTATTAAATAGAAGCATCGCGGCGCGCACATTTTTATAGGCACGTCGGCACCGCATTGAGATGGAAATATTTCAACACAGAGTGTTGGACGCGCACTACGGGTCATGTGACAATGAATCAACCATCATATTCACGTTTTCCAGAGTAGAGAAACGCTCAACGAAGAGGAAAAGATAAGCACTGCATATAGTATTGTAATGGATTTCGGTGCTTAAAATTAGGGCTGTGTTTTGGCAAGTGCCTGTGAAATGTGAAAGGCCCCTTAGTGTGTCCTGGTGTTAATAGGTGTTAATAGGCCATTTAAGTATTTATTTCTCACAACTCAATTTAAATATGTGCCAAGTGAACAATCATTTTGTGGTAACTAAGTAAATCATATTATGTACAATTATGTAATGAATAGAAATGTAAAGTTAACAGTTAGCTGACTGTTAGCTAACAAAGAAAAGGTAACAATGAAAAAAGATACATACATGATGATATGATAAAACTGACAATTCTTTCTTACTTGTGCTACTGTAGTGATATGTAGACTGTAGTAAGACATTTTGCAAGGATGTGACTTTGGTCAATACATTTTGAACTCGTCAATAAATTTTGTCAATCATTTGGATGCTCATACATTTTATATTTAGTCCATAAACACCCTAAAAAAAACGAATCCCTAAACCTAAAAAAAATCATTGAACCTTTCCATGGGTTCACCGTAGTCCATCGTCAATTCATAAGATTGACATTAAATGCTGTCTGCTACCAGAGAAATGTAAATGGCCAGAAACAGTAAAAAACACATACTCAGAAATAGTTCAAACATTTTAGTCACAAAGGAATGTACAAAAACAATCAACAACAACATCACGACATGGGTAGAATCTATCAGTGATAGCTAAAATGTAGTGCAACAATCTAACAATTTTAACAAAACGTAGAGTGTAAATTAAACAAATAAATGCACAGTACAAATAAAGTGCACAGCCATGTAAACAATTCATAAACTAATTCAAAAATAAACATCCTGCTCACTTCCTCTTGTAGGTAAATGTTCTATTCTATCTGGGTTCGTGAATTATATGCATGTGTTTATTTAAACTCTTTCCAGCTCGAATTAAGATCATCATACAGTACATTAACATTGATTGATACATTGATTTTGTTTAATAGTTTAAATTTATTTACTAAATATCACTTTTAAAATATCTATTTTACTCTACTGGGTAATGCTGCAGGTGTAATTCTCAGTAGCAGATAGGAAACATTTGATTGATAATATACAACCGCAGTACAAAACATAGGCGTTGACATCAACCTTTAGAAACAGGTTATTAGGAAATCTCCAGAATGTTTATAAATTCTTGGAAATGGCTGGATATTTAGAGATATTTCTAGTTAACAAAATTTGGTTAATACCCTGGTTTTGAGAGTGTAGATATAGTAAGATACGGTTAATGTTGGTAAGAGGAAAATAATTGGTTGAATTATTTGAAGGAATATCTGAGGTCCTTACTGGCTATTATTCATGTAAAGCACAATTCAATAATGTGACATTTAAGTGCCACATTGTTCAAAATATTCTTTAATGTGGATTACTGCAGTTTAGTCCTATATATTTACACATATATTTGTTGTAAAAATAATGCTTTTGTCATCATCCTCTTTTCTTCTAAACCTTCTAAATGCTTGTGTGGCATATTCACTTCCTTTAATTTGTTCTTACTTGCTTTTATGTAATTTGCCAGAACAAAGAAACCTAGTTTGGTAAAGCTAGAAGCGACAACGTCTTCATAATACAGAGAAATTAAAAAACTTGAAGCTTTGCCAGATATGCTTTTCTGGGTATAAAACTAAAGGACGCGGTCACACAGGCACGCAGCCTGACAGCAATGCCTTCGCCTGCATGTATCTGTAATGCTATTTTATACAGTAACAGCACAGTAAAAACTCATTTTTATATCATAAGGATCACATTAAGCTTCCAAAAGTGGCTTGCTTGGATTTCTTTCCGTGTATATTTCTAAATTGTGTGCCAAGTTTTGGAAGTGGATATCAGGATAGAGAAGATGTTTAGTTCAAGCATGGTGCAATGCACAGAAAACATGACATTGCAACAAACCTCATGTGGTGGTGACATGGACAAAAATATGTCCAGGTCACATTTCACCACTAATATTTCATATTTTCCCAGTTCCTATTTTTCATTTTTGGCGTCGAATATGGCTTGGAAATGTTCTTGAAAGGTTCTGTGAGCTTTACCCATGTAAACAAAACATCAGTCTCAAGTCTCTCTTTAAAAAGCCTTTACTTGGACTGTTGGCTCTTACATTTCACTTCTACAGTACCTCCTCTTCAGTCTCTCTTTTACGAGTAGTTTTGCAGTGTTCACTGATCTTCATGCAGGCCCACTGCAAAGCTCTGACCAAAGTGATCAGAACCAGGACGAGGAAGAACACCCAGGATGCATAAATCCCCTTAGAGTGGCGTGCCTTCCACCACGTACCGGCCTACAGAACATTGAAAAATATTTATGCATTTAAAATTGTAGTGCTTTTTCGGAAGTAGAAACTGGCTTCGTTCTTACCATCAGTCCTGCTGTTGCTATGGTGAAGATCAAACACAAGAGGAAACATATCAGACTCCGCTTTCTAGGGTACCTCTGGCCAATTGATGAGCTATGTGGATAAAAGACAAGACATATAACAGAGAGCAATGAGTAACAAGACAGTTTCAGCTGAATTCAAGAAACTATATCAATGAAATATATATTTTCTTAACTTTTAGTGTAGTAAGTCAATTCCTTTAAATTGACATTTCAAAATGTTTGTAAAAAATGTCAAATGTGTGCAAATGTTTAACTTGTCGTGTTTACTGAATGTTTGTGGATGGTATTAAACATACACTTTTTTGCAGTGTGGACAGCGTGCCAATGTCCGATCTGTAAACTCTGTCCACTAGAGTAACAACAGACAGACATTGTTACATTATGCATTCTCTCATGTTACTTCTCTGACCTGATTCTCTCATTAAGACTAAATTAATCGATAAAAAGCTATGAAGTGGAAGCTAATATGAACCTGATTTCTTTTATATTGAAGATGACAATGATAACAATTACCAGAAAAGTTTTTCCACAGTGGCCACATGAAACTCTGGCACCAGTGGGCTGAGGGTTCGGACTCACTGCCCCAGGAAGTACTGGATGTAAATTAATAACGCGCTTACTAATTCGAAAACAACAACATTATTATTAAAACAACAACATTATTATATAAATGACAGAATCTTTACAAACAACATAAATACACAACATTTCTGTTTTGGAAATCTATTGCTGTTAAAAACAGGCTGTTTTTATTTTCTTGGTTCTCAAACTGGGGACCGTGGCCCCCTAGAGGGCCCCAAGATGGATCTGGGGGGGAACATCTCATGAAATATATTAATTTATGATTCATTTTGTGCAATCAAACATCAAAAAAATGAGACCACCAACCAAAAGAATTGATGTTCCTGCATTGTACAGTTAAAAATGTTTTTGGTGTAATCAAAATTCTATGTTTCAGACTATAAGTCTTTATTTTGGGGTCCACAAAGCGATACACCCAACACAAAGGGGGCCTTACTACTCCTTTTAACTTTCTCTCACCAGTATAGACGGGGACAGGCAATCCTCTGTGACGTCACTTTGCAGATAAGAAGACAGTTACATGGACATCGCACATATTTCTTTCCTGCCGGAGCGTTCTTTTATAGGCTGAATGGATAAAAGAGGAAGTGATGTAACAGTCTAAACTATCCCTTTAGCATTATTACTGAAACATTAAAAAGAGAATGAACATACACAGGATATTATATATTCTAAATGTGTGTAAACTCACTGTAGCTTCATTGCAGACGTCACATTTGACCACATGCTGGTGGATCTTGCCCTCTACGTTAATAGGTGCCTGACACACTCTGCAGCTGATGACATGAGCGCTACCACTCTCTGGAGAGCCCAGCGGGGAGTACGGTGGAGGAGCCTCTCCCAACATCATTGAGGGCATGGCCGGCGCTGATGGAAACGCCGGAAAACCTGGGACCAAGAGAGAGCAGCAGAGAGAAAGGAGAGACACAGAAAGGGAGCAAAAGGCATACAGTGATAGACAATATTGCAATGAAAGAAGACAGTGTCACAGCTTATTTATTATTTGTTTTATCGGTGTTACATGAATCATATACTTGCATACTGGATAGTGAAGACGAATATAGATTTGTCACAGAATACTATTGACGGAAGTTATGTAACCTGGCATCTATCTGCAGATAACTGTGATAATCTGGAATCTGTACAGCATGCTTACAAGGTTATTTTAGTTTACTATTTTAATATTTACTTTGAAAACCATTCTTGTTCATTGAAATCAAATCAAATATTGAGCTAAAAAAAATTGGAAAATTAAACTCAAGGAAAAATGTAAATGTTGCCTCAAAAAGTTTAATGTGAGCTGTAAAATGATAATAATAAACAAAAAATTAAATGAAACTAAAATAATTATTCTTATATTGCAACATTAAAAATAAACCAATAAATTATAAAATGACAAAAGCATGTACCGAAATTGCCACAACTTGAAATAAAATGAACACAAAAACTGCTAAAAATAAAAGGTAATTTAAAATATTAATAAAACTAAATGAAACTAAAATCAAAACTATAATAACTAATACCTAGATCATTACATAAAAAAATCTACATAGATTCTAGATCTAAATGAATAAACTGCCTTCATAGAAAACATTGTGATTTACTCCTTGGTTTTAAATATTATGAAATATGTAATAATTTTGCTCTTGAATATTTTACTCACTATATTATATTTGCTTATTCTTTCACTATTTTTTTTGTTCAAATCTTCCATTGGCTTTATACACAACAATAACAAAAACACCTGATTTTATTTCTTTATCAAATATTTTTTAAGTACGTTTTTTAAGTCTTTGAGTAAATTTATGTTTATTTAAAAATGTGCAATATTGTTTTTGTATAATTTCCCTGTTCATGTTTGTATTTATTTTTGCAAGAAACTGGATCAAAGTGCTATCTAGACAGACGTCTGACTTACGTTAGGTGTTGAATCACAGCCCATGTTTCATAAATCTAAGTAAAGAAACTCTGGCTGGGTTTCAATCAATAACCGGTGAGTTGACTACGCGTTTTTGGGTTTCATATTCATTACAAAATTGTGCCTATTATGCTAACAAAGTGCCGTATAGATACAGGCAATTACAGCTCAATAGGATTTAAAACAACCACACAGCCTCTGTCACCTATGTCATCCATGCTTGACTCTTACTTTGTGCTTTGGTCTGCGATCTGTAGGTTTCCTCTCCCGTTGACAGCCCGTTGACTACATCGCGACTGTCCGACAGCAACGGCGATCTTTCCCCGTCAGCCATACCGTAAACGACAAGGTTCCGCTGTGAATTCGGGAGTTTTAATGCTGGTAAATGTTGTCACGTATCGCAAAAGCCTTCCAGGGAGCGTCACATTATCACATGATTTTTGCAACCAGGAAGCGGGCAAGTCAACAAAAATAACATAAGCACGTGATCCGGCATCGGACCAATCAGCGCACAGCTCACTGTGTATTAATGAAAAATTAATATGATCCCATTTTAATTAGTTCTTATTCAATTAAATGCGGTGTGCATCAATAAAATATGAATGTTTACCACTCACAAACACTTTTTAAAGATACCCCTGTGTCAGAATGTCACACTTTATGGGCAAACTAATTTATGGATAATGCAACCACAATTTGTAATCAATTATTTAAACAACGCATTTATGATATGAATTGATACACACCAATAAAGTGTGTTATATCCCTAAATGTTTTGTAATGGATATTTAACAGCTCCATGTTAATTTCCACTCGAGCTAAGAGAAAAAAAGAGAAAACAAAAAGCAAGAATATGAAAAGACATGTTTTACTTCACTTAAGTCAAAGCAGCACAAATCCACTGATAAATTACAATAAATATCAATGTAAACATTATCAATATACAGGGTTCATTTGTTATGTACACACATCCCTCAAGCTGTCAAACAGTGAGAACATTATCAATACAAACAAAATAAAAAAGCACTTCAACGTAGTCCAGTACCCTGAAAATGCAGCAACAATTGATCAGAAACTGAAATCAAATGTATAAAATACATCTTTATATACAATCCAAATATGTAAAATGGAGTACAGTCCATGTACTTGAACAGGCTAAAGCACACAATGACAATTACAGAATAAAAGAGACCCGTTGCATTTACCTGAAATAAACAAGTATGTTCATTTAAAAAATAACAACCTTGAGTAAGTGTTAGTGTGCATTACTTAGCCTATCAGTGTTTAGATAAATAAATGTTGTGGCAAGGTCAGAAGGAGAGAAAACAACAAACTTCTTTGAACATTATCTTCTAACAGAAACCATTAAATGAACCTGTTCCACTTAAAGAGACAAGAAATCATGATTTAGGCAAAAACAAAATGGGGATATAGTGTAACTTTGTCCTGATAAGTAACTTAAAACAGTTTGTGTTCAAGAACCAAAAGCAGCATTCTTCGTCCTGATAAAATAAAAATGTCATCGTAGTAAAATGAGTAACCGCACTTGGTACCACAATACTCACAGTGTTCTAAACATGATACTGATGGAACGTTAGAAAAGAACTGATGACAAAGACGCTTTACACATCATAGTCAGGAAGTGCAGAATAACTGATGCCACCAGCGGAGGGAGGGGCAGAATGAAGTGGGAACAGCCAACATAGTATTGATCCTAAAAATGCAAAAGAAAAAAAATTTAAGGTTGTGCTTGCAGCCTTGTTGCTTTGGATTTGTAACACACTTTTTGTAAATTTACTGACAGGGTGACAAGGGTTTTAAACAATGTTCACATAAGTAGCAAAGATTTAATGTGATTGTGTTTCTGACAACTGGTAATAACCATCTGTAAAGATCAAGACAGATAATTCACGTAAATAAACTTACCCGTCCAAACACCTCCCTCAGCAATGCGATTTTGGGTTTTCTTGTGTGTGCGACATGATTCGGTTGGGTGTTGTTGGACTTGTCTTTCATCAGCCTGTTTCTCATCTGCTCGATCGGCGTCTCATCTGTTATAATGGACACCAGCTTGAGACGATAAAAGACAGAGACAGAAACACATTTAAACGTCAACACTTGGTATCAAGATGCATCTTCCTATAGGAAAAAACATAAAAAAAGATATTTAAAACATTCTAGATTGATAAACTAATCTATTTGTATTCCCTTTAAATTAAATTAAATTAAATTATACACTACGTTAAATTCTACTTTATTCCATTCCTTTATTCTAGGTTTATTAATGATAATAAAGTGTTATAATTGGGCAAATATTGTTCATACATACCTGGTCATAAAAAATAACCAAGACAAAAACCCCAAACAGTATTGACTCCACCAACAGAATAATATAATGTGCACTGTGGAACAAAAGATGAAGATCTACAGTCAGAGAGCAGGCGTTAATGTTCCCAGGGCTCTTGTGATCATTGGAAAGAAGGCAAAAGAAGTATGCTAAATGGGAGAGCATCCAATATATAAATCATCTCAGAAGATATTTGTGACTTACACAATCAGATGTTTACTGGGAGCTTCTTCTCCTTCATCTCCATCTCCCTCTCTTTCACTCCTTATTCTCCAAACCCATGCCGACACCACGAGCGCCATGGAATATAGACTGGCCATGCCTGAAAACAACAGATACGCAAATAACAGGCAGATGAGTTTTAAAATCTTTACTAAACTAAATATATATATCTAACAGGACCAACAGGAAAATCTCAAACGTGGTTCCAAGGATTCAAAAATCCAATGCGAGTGTGTTTCGGAGCTAAACCTTACCTGTGTAGAAAAGGAACTGTATGAAGTATTTCTGATTGAGCTCTCCAACACAGTTATTGATCCTATAAAAAGAAATGAGGCAAAAACTGATCAGAAAACAGGTTCAGCACATTGTCTTATGGGATACAGCATCTAAAGCAAGCGTGATAATTGACAAGCCACATAATCTATGCATTTAGAATATTTGCATTCCACATACTATATGCTGCAGAAAAATCTGCATGTTATTACGCTTTCATGTAGCTTGGCATGGCGCTAATAACGCCAAGGTCGTGGGTTCGATCCCAGGGGATTGCACATACTTAGAAACAAATGTATACGATTATCGAATGTAAGTCGCTTTGGATAAAAGCGTCTGCCAAATGCGTAAATGTAAATATTCCAAACACAGCCGGTAACAACAACATCTGAAATGGAAACCAAGAGATGTAGGAAAAACAGCAGGGTGGCCAAGTCCACAGTTTTCCCACAGAACTGGGCTACTTTTAAAGTGTTGCCGCAGGTTTTTTATTTTTATTCCGCAGATTAATGGTGATACATTATTTTGTTAATCCGCAGTCTTTTTTAGGCTAAAGGCTAAATTACACTACAAGACTTTTGCTCAGAATTTGCCCAGATTTTCAGTCTGGACGTGTTGCAGAGAGTCTGTTCCAGTCTGCAGATTTGATCAGTTAATGTGTTTCTATCTGAAACTTTCAAAAAGTCTGCGAGTGTATGATGTCTAGTTAAAAAACAGATCTGTTCAGATTTTTTAAGTCTTGTAGTGTATTCCAGCCATAAAACGAAGTCATTTAGGAAAATAAATGGCGTTTATGATTACTACAACACATTGACTTTCAATAATAAATGATGTGTAAATCATAACAGAGACTCTAATTATGTATTTTACTGTAGGTATAGCACTGGCATATTTAGAGTTATGGTGTTTGGGCATTGGGTTAGTTTTGATTGGACTGGTTTTGTTAGGCAGATCTGGCAACCCTGAATAAGAGTCGACGTCCTGATGGTAAAGGATAAAGTTGACTGACCACGGGCAGTGATGGTCCATTCGCCTGATGCAGCGCTGACAAACTCTGCAGTGATGGGCACGAGGAGGTCGATACGTCTCACAGCGACTGCACACTGTCCAGCCCTCACAGCCCTGACAAAAACCAACAAGACAAGTAACAAAAACAGATGCAGAGCAGATGCAAATATTATACACACTGTGGGTAAGGTTTGGTTTTCCCGATTCCCACATAGATGTAGAAAAACAACTGTATGAGGAACACAACAAATTGTGTATTTGTTTACATAACAACTTTCATCCAGTTCCATGTCTAATAGATCTGGAAGAGAAACTGAACGTACTCTGTCATTAAGACGGTTAGATTGGGACCTCAAGTCAGAAAAGTCGATGGCTGTTTCGGGCAGAGGAACCATACCTACAAAGACAAACAACTGTTAACCTCCCTCAGACTAAACTAAAACATGCATCAATGTTTGATCAATTAGACATATAGATTTATCAGAAAACTAATTGAAACAAACAGAAGGTGATGGTGATATTATGACATCTGTATGAAGGAAGCAGAGTGACTTTAGTTTTAATGACTTAAAACAAAAAGGTCAATGGTGACTGATCGTTGTGTATATGAACCACAGAGCCAGAATGAATCATATAATTAGATCAAACCAGTTTGGGCCGTAAATAACAAGAAATGGCCATTGTCAGCCCCAAGAACACTCACCAGGGTCAGAGAACACTGCTTTAGAATGGCACGCCAGCAGTAGTAACAGAATTATATTAAACACAGATCCATGGAGAGTGCACCATACACTAAACACAAAGAAAAGAAATAAAAAACAACAAATGTGACTTAAAACTTCCAGGTAGTACATACAGTCCAGGGCTATGCCCACTGTCCTGCAGAGTTTACTTCCAACCTAAATCAAACACACCTGCGTAAAAAAAGTATTCTTGAATGTGTTCGATCAGGGTTTAAACTGATCTCCACATGACAGGGATGGAGATGTACAGCCCTAGAACAGTCCTTTACAAAAAAATAAAATAAATACTGTGGTGGTACCATGGTACAGTGATGGCATCAGATGGTAGTACCATGGTGATGCATGCCATGGTACTGAATGATTACCATACTTATACCATGGTCTTTGTATGGTACTATATAAGGATGCACCGATAGGATTTTTCTGGCTGATACTGCTCGCTTTTTCATTAAAATATATATATATCTTTTGATTTTGATTATGTTTTAAATGGGCAAAGTTCAAAAACACATGCATTAAGTTAAAATAGTTAGTTTATGGTCGCATATTTTTATTTATTTAAATATAACCGGTAGATGACGCAGGCGTGTTGTAAGTTCCGGTGACGAACGCGGTATTTTTCGTTTTGTTCCAATAGGATAGCGTGTACTCTGGCGGGAGCTTTCGTCACCGTCGTTTGCTGGAAAAACAAGCCTCTGGTTCACGCGCATTTGAGAGATGACGGAAGCTAGACATCAACGTTTATAGCGTCCATGTGGGTATTTCTCTTAAACAAACGCGCTTCAAAAGACCATTGTTAAGACCACGGAGACGTGTTGAGCAGTTCTTTGATATACGGATGCACATTTTGGAGCTTCAAAAAATCAATACCCATTCACTCCCATTCTATCACTTGGAAGTAAAATGATACGTGGTATTATATCTCCGACTAAATTCTTCAAGAAGAAACCCACATTCAGTTAGGATGATAGTATCCCTTAAAGGTATGTTTACTGATTATGAATTAGATCCAAAAATCAGACAATAGGGCAACTTGATTTGTATTTTTTCACGCCACAACCTGAACCTGTAAATAGATGGGGTTAAATCGATCAGCAATCAGCCCAGTGCATCTCTAGTACCATGATACATAGAATATTTTCAGTGGCAACAATGATTGAGAAAATCTGCAAACATGCTTTACCTTGTAGTACCTTGTTAGTCATACCGTCAAAAAAAAAATGAATCAAGGTTTCATTGTAGTTAAAGAGTAGGAACCATTTGGTGATCAAGTAGCATCTTGATCTCAAATATGATACACCCTGAAACCCTAAACCTTTTGTAACAGAGACTGGCAAGCGTAGTAGTAACAACACGCTGAATGGCACTACTGCAAGAAGATGGCAACGAAGTGTTTCTATAACTTGCATTTATTCAAACGCAAAGAAATCTGATTTTGAACTCAGCACTCGCATTACTTTTTAATTAGCAAATACTTCGTTATGTTGGTAAATTCTGTTGTTATGTGAGATTGTATAGAACAATAATAAACAGATGAGCTTTTCAAATGGGGCTACCGTTACGTGATCCAAACATGAAGCATTGCGATATAAACGCCAGCCACTCACCTTCCGGTATACGCGGGGATCAAGACGTACTGTATCACGACATAGTCGGCATAAAAAACGCTGAAATAAGTTAAAATGAGACAGATGAAACCGCACGGGTCTCGCCGACAGCGGAACGCAGCCATCTTTCCATCGGCGGTCTTCCTGGTGACGTCACTTCATGAGCATGACGTCATGTATGCCTACTTTTTTTATTAATAGCACATACAAGTTTACATACAAAAAGGCATTGAATAAACAATATTAACCATTTAAATTTCGACAAATTACACATTTTTCTCTCTGGCTAATGTCTGTATTTTCCAACAGATTATGTTTCTTTTAGATAGTTAAACGTAATGTTATTGTTCACAGGATGTCAGGATACAATTAAAACAGATAAACACATACAGAGAGATACGCAAAGGTTGGTGGAATGACAAACAGGTTTTTATTTTCTATTTCCATCTACAGAACAACTAGTTTCTCATTCAGCCCGATCTGAGCTTGAGTGAGATTGGCCAGGTAGGTCACCATCAGCAGATCCTGTGAGAAACAGAAAGGTTTAAGCATTTCAGAAGCACCAGCACAACTTTTTGTTGTTAAAGCAGGTCAAATACGCAGAATATTTCAGAATGTCACTCACATTAATGTTGGAGTTCAACATGCTTTCAAAATCTTCTGCTGAGATCTTGGGCACTTTGTTCACAAGATCCATCAGGAAGCGACCAACACTGTTATCTGCCGTCACTTTACCAGACTAGAAAAAAAGAAACGTTGAAGATTTTTTTATGGTTCTTTAGGAAAAAAGTAAAGAAAAGCACTGGAAAAACCACTTCAGGTTTTGATCAAACTAAAATAATCTGTATCTAAAAAGAATCCAACTATTGATACCTTCTAGTCTTTTGTGTAAAAATACTGAAAATGTAGTTGGATATTACTTAAAATTATGGATAAAAATTGATTTATGCAGATGCAAGAACTGGTCATATTCAGTTTTTCCTGTTTTAAATCAACTCTTGACAAACTCATTTTATAGGTTTGTATGCATAATCTTAGGCTGTTGGAGTCATTTACATGCAAAGATATTTTAGAAGAATTAACAAAATACGGTTTAAAATTCATTGCTAAGTAATAACTGTAAACTCCAAGTAAACTTCTAAAGAGAAACTCACCAGCACATCCTCTATATATGCAAGTACTGTGGACAGCATTTCCTGGACGCGTCCAGCGGCACAGCCCACCTGGGCCAGATCTGTGGTCAGCCCGTTGGTGCGATTGGGAGAAGCACGAGTTTGTTGTAAAAGGTCAACTGTCAAGAGATGGGTTATATCCATTATGAGAATGCACTCGGAAATAACTAGTGAAATTCATTGCATTTTGTAAACAGGATAATATCTGACCTCCAATGCGCTCTGTGTCATAGTAAATATATTTGACTGTCAGTGGGGTAAACATGACACCAACTGTCTTGCCTGGGACACCCATCTGTGAACTAAAATCACAAAGAAGCAAAAAGTTAAGATATAAATTCTTTCAAGGATGCCAACAAGATATTCTGTCACTTAAGATCAGTAAAGAAGTAAAAGTAATGATGCTAGTCTATCTAAAGCATCAGTTTTACTGTTATTATCTATAACAATAATTACTTGAAGCAAATGTTTACTAAACTAATAAACACTTAAGGCCTCCATGACACATTACAATTTAATGTGGTAAAATTTTAAAATTTAGTTGTAAAAATGGTCTAGTTGTGGTATTTAAAGTGATACTTCACCCACAAATGAAAATTCTTTCATCATTTACTCACCTTCGAGTTGTTCCAAATCTGTATACATTTCTTTGTTCTGATGAACACAGAGAAAGATATTGGGAAGAATGCTTATAACCAGAAAGATTTTGCCCCCCGTGGACTAGGAAAAGTACAATGGTAGTCAAAAGTGCCCAAGAACTGTTTGCTGTCCTAAATTCTTTAAACGTCTTCTTTTGTGTTCAACAGAAGAAGTATTTTTTTCCTACTATGGTAGTCAATGGTGGGGCAAAATATGTCTGGTTATAAGGATTCTTCCAAATATCTTTCTCTGTGTTCATCAGATCAAGGAAATTTATACAGATTTGGAACAACTAAAAGGAGAGTGAATGATGACCTAATTTCATTTTTGGGTTAAGTATCACTTTACGTAGGTATATTCAATTTATTTTATATACATCCTGACAATTCCTTAATGGGTCCTTTAACTGAAAAAAAGACTGATAGAAACAAACACAATGTGAACAAGAAGAAAAAGACAGGAAAACCGACCTGACGTAGGCGCGGATGTTCATTTTGTTGCTCTGAAGTGCCGTGTCCACTGTGAGGTGAATGGGATTTGTAGCCTCTCGGCTGTAATACTCATGAATCAGAACAGAGTGCTCGGTGATGTCAAATCCTGTGGCATACCTATAATAGAGGCAAGATGAACCTTTGAAAGCATAGGCTTTAACATGATCAGTGACAGTATGAACGCAAATACACCACAATGGGTAAGTGCATTGTACAGGCACTGATCGAGTAGCCCAATTGTGATGACTCAAATGACCAAGTTCTTTAAAGAAAAGTGACCGCATACCATCCAATAATAACTTCACTCGGTGAAACCTTCTTATGCAGCTCATACATGTTCTTGGCAAACTCCATGTCCACAGCCACCTGCAAAAGATACACAAAAGAGGTCACCGAGTGGCAATAATGGCTTTGCATCTGCTGTCGAGAGTGCAACAAGGAATACTTCATGCAACAAATATTAAATGTTAAGAAATGTTGAAATATCAGCCCATGTTTAAAAATAAATGGACTGTTTGAACATTACATCTTTGTTTTGTACTGCTCAATATACAAAATGTAAACAGACTAAGACTACAATAACCATTCCAGCTTGTTTTTGTAGCAATTTAGCAAATACTGCAGCATTTACTCCAACTACAGCCACTAACAAATACAACCAAAGGGTTTTAATAGCTTTTGGACATTGTAATACCATATTCTTTAAAGTACCACAGGGAACAACGTAAAGGTTGTGAAATATAAATATGAAAATCATTCATTAACACGTTATATATATCAAACTACTATGGTATTAACAATTGGCATAATCTCTGTACCATGTTACCACCACCACAGTATTGTTTTGTCTCACCTCATCTTCAGACTCATTGTGAGGAACAGAGAAACAGTTGGTGACCTCAACTGAATGTTTTTCTATAGTTCCTGTGAGACACAAATTAAACCATTTAAATAACGATAAAGACAATATGTGACAAATGATCATCTAGCACTTGATCGCATATTCAATGCACTCCAGTTATCCTGATCGCCTACAACACATGCTTCACAACACAACGACGCGTGTTGCCATTTTTAAACGCAACCCATTCAAATACGGATACGAATTAAACGCCTCACCTAATAATGTTCCGATCACACGACTTGCCCCTTCATTTCTGCGCTCGTAGGAGTCAACTATCGATGCTAAAACCACCGGGTGGATCTTCACAACCGGGCCGTAGACCGCCATGATTTCGTAGAGGAAGTTGAGGATGATGACAATCGCCGAAGAAGAAGCGCGAGTAGTCTGCGCAGGATCTATGCTGTCGCCCCCTCGCGGATAGAGACAGCTGACTGATTCAATTCAATTCTTATTGTGTCCATTCCTCTAGAGAAAGACTGAGTAAAAGGGCACGAGATAAACAGTAAGCAATGACATATAAACACACGGCTTTTTGGCATTCAGCCAGAGTGTCAGACATTGCTGTGTACTGTCACTCTGTATTTAGTACAGCACGCCCAGCAGGTGGCGATGAAGTTCATAAATCTTCAGTACAGTAAATGTACCAAACGTGCTTAAAAAAGCAGTTTTCAAATACCACTTAATCTAAATCTAACTCTAAACACTACATTCAAATGCTGCAAGCTCTTGTTATAAATACCAAATGTCTGGAGACCTACTATCAGACAGAGGTTTTTTTTACACCGAAGGATTTGCATCCAATTTCGTTGTACTATGTACAATGTACTATGATTCTATTCTATTCTATTCTATTCTATTCTATTCTATTCTATTCTATTCTATTCTATTCTATTCCATGTCAATAAAAATGTAGGTAAAATGATAGTGTGAGATCTGAAAAACCTGTACATTTTGGGGAAATAAGATTTTATTTTAGATGTCCCTGTTGAAAAAAACAGCATATGCTGGCTTAGGTATGTTTTGATGCTGGTTCGAGCAGCTTAAACTAGCATGGACCGGCACATTACCAGCTAAGGACCAGCTTAAACCAGCACATGACGAGCTTAAACCAGCACAAACCAGCAAACCAGCATCAAAACATACCAAACCAGCATATGCTGGTTTTTTCAACGGGGGTAGCATTTGGTGCACCTTCGACATCACATATAGCGACAATAACTTCCGGCCAATATGCAAATTTGTGTCGCCTCTGGGTGGTCAACGGTGTGACTCATTGATCTATGAGCATCATTTGTGCTACAGGCAGATACCCTACCTGAAACGCCGTTATTGTTCTCAACCATAGCTTGTTGTGCCATCGGGTAATGCCTGCCAGTCAAGTTCGTTCATTTAGTTGGTTCAATTGGCTGATCTTGCCTAGAGGCCTCACAATTTCCATATTATTTAAATATTTAGCAGCATGTTTAAAAATTTAGATTTACCACTGAATTCAAAAAACCTGTGACCGATGACTCAAAATATTTTAATACCTGTTAAGCAAAAATCTGGCAATTACAGTATTTGCATTTTTCAAACAAAACATTAATATGATTTAACTAATTAGCTTTGTTTTTCATTTTATCACAAGGTGCACGTGTCAGTCACTTGGACAAAAAGCATCTGCCAAATATATAAATGGGTATAATATTTGCATTTGGAGCAAGTGTTAATTTTATGACCGACTGACTGAGTTAGGTGAGACCCACATTTGGACAAAAACAACCGCTAAATGGTGGCACACAGCTGCCCTACATTTAACCATCTGTCTATTTGCAGTGCCAACAGACTGTTCTGCCCCGCACTTTCAGCTGTATGCTTCGTGTCAATATTGGGTCTTGGAAGATATTGTGTCGTATTGGAATGTGGCTTAGTTCGTCGGATAAATCATGCAGAGAGAGATACTGTTATCTGATGACTGCCTGTCCAATTATCTGTTTTCACACATCACAGCATCGACGCTTTTTCACTCAGGGGTCAACAAAGAGAAAAGCAAATTGAACGAAATTCCATTACTCTCTCCGCCAGCGTGCGAAAGTTCTTGCATAGGCTATTTTAATGATGATTGCTAATGCGTGGAAATCCTTTTGCTGTGCAAAATACATGCCTTTAATATATTTTTATTTATGTTATATTTACTACATTTTAATCATTAATTGCAAAACAAAAATGTAACAGTAACACACCTGCACATTACATGCACACACACACACACACACACACACCTGCACATTACACGCACACACACGCACGCACGCACGCACACACACACACACTTCACACCTCTTTAAACACTTTTCATTACTGACAGTGTGTGTGTCAGTAATGTGCTTCACTGCACACTGTCAATTCGTTTGCTTGTTGAGTGAGTTGACATATTCGAGGACACAAATGTGTTGAAATAAGGGTAGTTGACCCCTAACTGACATCAGGCCCTATACTTCATTTACTCACCCTAAAGTTGTTCCAAAAATTGTATACATTTCTTTGTTCTGATGGACACAGAGAAAGATATTTGGAAGAATGTTTGAAACCAAACAGTTCTAGGCCACCATTGACTGTGTCACGGCCCTCGTTGTCACGGTTACGCCGCAGGAAACGCATCTGCTCATTTCTGATGTCCCCGATGAACATCACGGTAAACACGGATCGTGCTGTTATCGCTATCACCGCTGTAACCAAACTCCAGAAAGGCCAATCCATCAATCACCAAGCAAAAATACTGATAAGAACGGTCATAGTCACTCATGACAACATTGAACATTGATTTTCAGTTTAGTGCACTAAGTGCCGGGATCCGCGCTATACGGGCTCTCACTGGCAGCTCAGAGACAGTCCAGCAAATCCCTGCTGGTTCACAGATTGGCCCGTAATGTATTTTTAATGGCACCGAATCACTCATTCATGTTTTGGATCTTGGCTCTTATTGGCACATTGATTTTGTGGAACGAATGGCCCTCTCTTTCTCTCTCTCAGGCCACCATAAACTTGCATTTTCCACACACCGGAAGCATTGAAGGATGCACAGTCAATTAAATATTTGCTTCCTCGCTATCGTGGAAAGCACTGAATGTGCAAACGCGGCCTAGCAGGGAGGGCTTGCTGCTTTGATAAGCATAATAAGGCCATCACCTACGGTAGATCCTTCAAATGTCTGGAAAAAAAATCACAGACAATTTAGGCCAAATTGCATTAAAATATGTTTCTAGCATGTGAACAAATATTATGATAATAAGCTTTCCTGTGGCTCAGTAGTTAGAGCATGGCACTAGCAATGCCAAGGTCATGGGTTCGATCCCAGGGGACGGCACATAGTCAGACTCAGAAACAAAACAAAATTATAATCCAATGCAATGTAAGTCACCTCGGATAAAAGTGTCTGCATAAGTGTAAATGTAATAAGATGTTCAGCTGGACGTTGTTGCCATGTTACAGCTGAGAAGTTATCAGACGTGTAATATTTTTACGGTTTTACTGTTATCTTGTTAGAAGCTAATGTCCTCCTCATGCTCCACTGATCTGTTTGCCTAAACGCTTATCTGTAGCATTACCTGAGTCATGAATGATGTTAATCTGAATATTTGAGTTGCTGTGTTTATCATTGTTTTCCTGAAAAAGACATATAGCGAGGAGGATATTTCAGACAATCTTTACCAACCTTGTCGTAACAGTTTTTAAAAGTTAATTATATGATATTTTTAAATTTACTTTAACACCAAGGCTTATGGGTCGCCAGAGGTCCTATGTATGTAAGGTACAAAAAAGGTGCTGCATGATGTCATAAAATAACCCCGAATGGTTCCATAAAGAACCTTTAACATCAAAAGAACCTTTCTGTTTGACATAAGGTTCCTTACAGTGAAAAATGGTTTTTCAGACAATACAAATATTGACAGTATATTCTTATAAGGATCCTCAAGTGAATGGTTCTTATTATGTACCCGATATATACCCTGAATCTAAAGTGCCAAATGTGTACTTTTTAGGCCAATTATTAGAGGATTGTGGGAAATGTTGAGCCGTGGTGTTTTACTGGGCATGCTCGTTTGATGGCGTTTTCTATACTTTTTAGAGCACAGAGAGATTTGTCATGAAATCGCTCTTTTTATTTGCTAACTATGATGTTTGGTGAAGCAAAAAAGGTTTAAATTTGCCTTTACTGTTTTTTCTTGCCAGCTGTTGGTAGTAGCCATCTGGCATCTTTACCCATGAGGTTTTTGTGGACAAACCTTCTAGGAAAGGCTTTCCTTTGCTGCCCTACATAGCAATGCTGATTGTCCAGCGGAGATTCTGGACCCATTTAATCCATTTGTTTTAAGGACAGATGGCATGCCTCAGTCCACTGCGGTCACCTTCTGTTGAGCACACTAGAGCAGGTGTACACATACTGTGGGTACTCCAAAGTGCTGTGGACACAAATATCAAATGCTGCGCAGGCTAATGTCGCATAGATACATTACTCAAGTTTTTAAAGGTCTGAGAGGGTGAAATGTTCAACCTTTATCTGCTAATGTGTGTAAATCAAGGCAGAGCTAAGCAGATTCATTCACAATCATTCCAGTTCTGAATTATTTTGTGGGACCCACTGCTGTAGGGATAGGCGTTATAAATATCCTGCTGATGACGTTCATAAGCATACTGGTAAACAGTTACAGTCTACTGGCAGTAGATCAATTGGAAACATGTTATCCCCTCCAGACTGTGGAGGAGGTGCTGAGTAGTGAGTCCTATCATTTCATTTTGGTGGTTGCCATGGGCAGAAGCCAAAATTGTTTAGTGGCTTCTGAAAGTTATTGTCTAGTGTTGTTTACACATGCAATTCCAATTTTTCTTTATGTATTTAATAGATATGGGTTTTGGGGATTGGACTCTGCAAACAACAATCACAGCCCAGATTTGATATTGCTTGAAGATATATATATTTTGTGTGTGTCATGCTATTAAAGGTGGGTGCCAATGTTCATGGGTTTGATTCAAGAAACACACAAACTGGAACAATGTATATTGTGAATATGTAAAAAAATGTGGTTATAATTATTATTATAGTTTTATTTTCCGTTTTATAAATATTTTATATTAGCTTGTAATTGTATCTTTTTAGTTCCGATTTTTATTATTTTAGTTAAATTTTTAGCAGTTATGTGGTTTCATTTTCTTACTTGTTATTTAGTTGTTATAATTTATTTTCGGTTAACAATTTTAGTCAGTCAGCTTAAACCTATCAGCTAATTTTTATTTATGTATTTTAACAGCTAGTGTAGATACTTTGGGTCAACGGTATTAAAACTGGGGGTCTTCTGTTGAATAAAATTAAAACATTTATAACATATCATGAAAAGTGGATCTTATTATTGCTTTTTTAAATGAATGAACGTCAAAGAATCTAAATTGTAATCTTCAAACTTCATCCTTTTTCCCCCTGACAGAGATGTGCCGCCCGGTCCAACAGACCATTTTTGGGTTAAATATATAATTAAAAAAGATACAAAATAAAAATTATATGAAAAGCAGACAACACACAATTATTTAAAGTTGCAGACCTTTGATACAAGGCCTAAAAATTGGGGGAAAAAACGAAAAACTAATATATAAATATATGTTGTTTCTCAAGCCGAGATAAAAACAGGCATATTTAATTGCAGTTTTCAACTTTGTTTTGTGCTTTGGGATTTTGAAGGAAAGTAAAAACAAGACAAAAAGAAACATTAAACAGAACAGCACACTTTAATGTATACGTTCCTAAAAATGTAATTTATACATTAAATATCTAGTCTTATTTTTATAGTATTCGGAATTATTGTAACTTGGAGATACAGAATCTTTTGTTTTTCCCAATTACACTCTACACTGTTTTCAGCAAATTGTTTATTATTATTTTCTGCTTTGTTTTTATCCAGAAGGCATCACTGATGTATTGATTCCTGATGTATCTTCTCACCTCCCAACACTTGATCCACAGGAGGGCGAGACAGAACCCCATCATCATGTATTTTTTATGCGACTGGAATGTCACAGAGGCCACGGCAGGACGTGGGTGCACGGCACGCACACGTGTAAATCCATCAGTGTGTGCACAAGCATATTTGCATACGAGCACTGGCTGGCCTCCAGTCTGCAGCAGCCTTGTTTATCCACTGTGTGTAGGTGAGAGAGGGCGTAAACTGTGAAAATGATTGCCGCACAAATAAACCCTTCTATTACTGTCAGCCCAACACCTGCTTAATAACATCCACAGCACTTTATCATTTTAACACTTTTACATTTGAGTCAATGTTCATTACAATGCGTTATGCGTCGCTTACACCTAGTCATTTTTAGTGATGCACTGGGCTATTTTCAATTCAAAGTAGGGACATATCCAACTGTTGGGTTGTTTTAACGCAAAATGCTGGGATGTTTTAACATTGTTGATTCAAATATAAACCATTTTCGATGATAATTTAACCCAACGGCTGGGTTTGTCCCTTTTTGACCCATTGCAGGGTTGAAAATATCCCAGCATGCTAAAACAAAACTGTAAAAAACTGGCTTTCCAAGAATTGAAATTATACTTAAATATCTTTAAAAATCTAGTTGAATTTCATATAAATATTTAGTTTAGCCAATTTCGAACTTCATTTTATAAAGTCATTTTAATAAAGATGTAATTCAAACGATTTTTAAAGCCAATTTGATTTAACTTTTTGTTTTTGTTTTTTTTGTATATTGACTATCGCTCATAGTTAGATTAGAGATTTCAGCAAGAACCAAAAATGCCAAATCCTAACTAATTTATATTCTGAACTGAAAATCTAGTATTGATTCTTGGCAGTTGCTTTGCATCAGGATGACGTGAGAGAAATGCCTTCAGAGAAATGTCAAGGACAGAATATTTAACAATCGAAATTGACAGACCGCATGAAGGTATGGAACGATTTTAGTGTCATTAATTGTCCAGTGGTAAAACACGATGTACACTTGCGTAGCAAGTTTCACATGCATAAAACCTGATTCACATGCACAAATTATATACTGTATATACATTCACAAAAAACAATTCACGTGTGTAAAATAAAATTCTCATAAAATACATTTCACAAACACATAATACAATTCACAGACGTACAATTGTGCACAAATATTTCGAAAGTTTAAAATGTACAAGTTTATCATGGAACATGAATGTCCAAATTGTCACTCACGTGTGAATTGTTTGTGTGTGTATATTTTGAGACTCTCTTTGCAGCGCTGTCCCTGCCACTTGAATCATCCCGTTCCGCCACCAGATTCAACCTTACCATTCAACATCATGTTTTATGTGTGAATGATTAATGAGATCAAAATCGCTCCATATGAGGGGGGTTGAGATCATATCTTTTCATCCTTTGCTTGTCTGCAAATGCAAAGTTTCAATCAAACTGTCTTGAAGCCTCAAATTCAGAATACATTCTCCAGGGGTGGATCTTGATTCAACAATGAGCTTTTGTATAGCCACCTGAAGTTGATCTGCCTCTGTGGGGCTGTTTTTGACACGGTGGGAGTTGTGCAAAACAGTTGTGCTTCCTCAGGAGACAAAGTGAGAGAAAGAGAGATAAAAATGAGAATGTGATGGATGCCCGTTTGAAGACTACGGGAGCTAATGGTCTGTGCAGTTCTATTTGTTTTCTTCATATCAAGTCCCTGCATCAGACGTATTTTTTTATATATGCGTGTAATACATTTCGCTTCCCTGTGAATCCACTCTCAATTAAAATGATGTATTGTTGATATCTTATGATGTGCACTGCTTCGATTCAAAATAATATATCGAAGAAGTTACTTGGCATGTGTATGTCTCTCATTCACAGTCGACAGTACCATTTTGTTTCCTACAATGACATTCTGTAGTGCCCCAGAACTGTTTGGTTACAAACATGTACCAAATATCTTTCTTTGTGTTAAACCGAACAACAACATATATACAGGTTTGGAATAACTTGAGGGTGAGTAAACGATAACGGTATTTACATTTTTGGGTGATATTCCTTTAACACTAGTCATTAAAACACAATGTGCCTACTTGACCACTACAGTGGCTAACTATTTTCACATACTTGTGGATAATTTGTCTGCAGAGTTCAGAACCCTCGCGTGTTGATGTCTGAGGCAGAGTTCAGCTTGGCTAAGAAGTTTTACTGACCCCCTAAAGTGTTTTGTTTTCATGGTAAACTTGGCCTCTCAAAATCTCTTCCTAAAGGACGTCATATCATATTCGTGACAGGAAACTGGCGTGGCTCCACTGTAAATGAATCACGTTATATCCTAACACAGATGGATTTTGCGTACAGCCCTACAGAACGCATGAGTCTTGATTATGTGTCGTCCTATGTAATGTCCCCTTTAAGTCATTTCAATTTGCACTTTACATCTTGATAGAGAACAACCAGGGGCGCCAAACTGAAATTATGCTGACAGCAACGTACCGCAGTCACTATATCAGAAAAATGTGTTCATCAAATCACGATTTAATGAACCAATTTACCAAAATAACCCAAGAAGCTGGATGGAGAATGAATATAAAATAGCCTCGGGACTGTAAGATGTTGCTTTAGCATTTGATTAATGTGTGATGCTGAGTTGAGGATATCTCCTGATGATAATAACTCAGCTCTAACGGAGCATTATTAACATAAATCAGGCGTAGTGTTAGTTCTGGCTGGTCACGTGAGTCTAGCTTGCAACAGCCGATCACATCAGCAGCTAATAAACGATAACCAATAGTCAGACAACACACACTAGACTGCATCCTATTAAGGTTGCATTTCTTTACTCCTTATCAGCTGCTGCACTCAAAACCCACCTCCATCCCCATCTCCTCCATTCCTGCCTGTATGTGTCGGATAATTTAATTGAATCCTGTTATGCATCATGAACTGTTCTGGTTCCCCAGGTGGAGGGGGACATGTATCGCTGCAGTTTCATTCCACAAACCTTAAAGAGTACATAACTAGGGATTTTTAAGGTCCTACTTTGGTGTCCAACAACAAGTAAACACGTAACCTTCTCGTTGACGTATTAGACTTTGGCTAAGAAGTTTTACTGACCCCTACAGTGTATATAGAAGGTGTAAAACACTATTATTTCGTAATAATAGGCAGTTAGTCTTACCTTACTTCTTTGACTGACTCTCAAATGATTCGTTCCGCGATTCATCTGTTTTATTCCCTCCTTTCCTCTAGCCTAGTCTGATGGGATTGGTCAGATGGTCTAGTCTGCTGTGATTGGCTCACGAGCTACAGTGTTTGGGGGAGAAAAGTGAAGTTTTCGCGGGCAGTCCTAGCCAAACATAGGCGGGGACTCGTTTGCGTGATTCAGAGTCGACTCCCTTTTTTCCAAGCCAATAACTTTGTTATTCACTCACCTTCGGATTTACAACTTGGCAGACTGCTTACTTTCAAACACGGCAACATTACACACTGCATGAAATGTCATTTTCATGATCTCATGTTATGTACTCTTTAAATATATGTTTTTGTTAAATATTTGACGACAGTGGTCCTGACATAAATGTCTTTACATATTTTATTTGACATCTTGAAAGTAGTTCTACGGTTTGTATACTACGGTTGAAGGAGACTTAATATTATTAGCGTGGAACAACATCTGTACTGTGTTAAAAAAAGTTCACTGATTTCTCTGTGATTTTAAGATAATGGACTGGGATGTAAGAGTTGCCAAACTCTTGTCACCATCAGCAGACAAAAGAGACACAACATGATTCAATCAAGAAGAACGTGTTCTTGCATCGACATCGCTGATCCTGAATTTGTGTTGTTTAGTCTGATCCTTGGCAGAACTCTACTCCGGTTTGCCAAGAATGAGGTCTAATGACCATTTTTAGTGTTATTAGGAATCTCAAATCTGTGTTACTCCAATAATAGCATGCATTCATTTTAAACACACATAAACACGACTTTGTTCTCTGTTTCCAGATGGATGAATATCTATAGCAACTATACAAGATGTACCGTTTCTAAACTTTTACATCTCTGGAAGTTTTCTTTTTTTGCCAATGCCATCGTCACCTTTGGTTTGCTCAATGGGGAACATGTATTCCTACCCAAAATGGGCTAAATATTGTCTTTCTATGATAAAGTAAGATATTATGTGTACTATTATGCACAATCTTAAGTTAAGTAAAGGTGCTTCACAATGCCACAGAATAACCTCTTTTGTGTCTAAATGGTTCCATAAAGAACATTTCGGTTAAATTCTGTCCCATTCATAAACTGGAATTGAACAACCATTTGATCCCCAAATAGCCTACTTCGAAGTAGCTGTGTTTTTATGTGCAATATGATAAGCCTCAAGCATATCCTAACCTTAAAATCCAATTGGTTGATACTGTGTTGCCTTAGGACCAACAAGGATGTTGATCCAGTACCGTGTCTCACTCAAGTAAATCACATTAAGCGAATTCATGGTTTCAGTTCATATTATCATTTTTATCAGCTGCCTGAGTTATTAGTATTAGCGACAGGGTCCAGATGGTTTCTGCTGTAGTTGTAGATCATGCTCCTTCCTTAGATTTATTACATTAAAGTGTGCGTGATGAACTGCACACTGCCTGACCTCTAGCCTATTAGTGCCCTTGTGACGGTACACTGATTTATCTTCTTCAAGTTACGGTTCTTTAGCTGTAACCGATGAGTTACAATATTTCATTTGGCAACATATAGCAAAACCTTTGTATGGAAAAAGACGGCTGTGCAGTTTCTGCATTTGATTTGGAAGTCTATTGTTGTTCTCTCTGCATTTATTCATGAGGAAAAATACAGATTGATATACAAATGTTGAATTTGAAGGCAGTTCATACTGGATACTTTCCTTGCTTCGGTCATAAAAAATGATTTCACTCATCATATTTATATTCATCATCCTCCGGTCGTGATTGAACGCATCCATCAGTCATCCATCAGCTTTTTTGTGAAATTTTCCATGAAAGCGAAAACCAGTGTAGGCAATGCCACATTCATCTGATTCTCATGTTTAATTTTCCTGCAGTTGTATTAAAATAATTAGCACATTGAACAGGTCATTATCAAGTAATTATCATAATATGACAGCAATTATATTAAAAAATATTAATTAAAATATTTCACATCACAGCCTTGATCTTTCTATTTCAATGACAATCAATGATAATTAATACAAACTAAAAGGTTCGCTGTTGTGTAAGATTCAGTTATGCACACCTATCAATAAGTATTGATTTTCCAAAAATATTTGTGGTTGTCACATTTTTATATATAGCAGTTTTTATTATATCGGTATTGATTGTATTACTATAAGCAAGTGCAAAAGTAAAAGTGAGTTTACAGTGAATAAATAAACCCAATTCAGACAATAGTCATCCTGAAAAAAATACATATTTCATAGTTCATGTTTCGCAGACGTGTACAAAATTTTACTTTACCATCCGAATCTGCCAAATTATTTTTGTCAGACAATATTTGTAATTACTCCACAAAAAGTGCTGGGTTGTTTTTGACCCATACTGAGTAAATATTGGACAGAACACACAGCTTGGTTAAAAATGACCCAATGCTGGGTTATTTCATCCCAGCTGCTGGGTTGTTCCACTCATGGTTGGGGTAAAAACAACCTAGGAATGTGGTTAAAAATAACCCAGCATCAGGTCATTTTAATCCAGTACTGTGTTCTGTCCAATATTTACGTGGGTCAATAACAACCCAGCACTTTTTGTGAAGAGATGCCAGAGTGGTCATCTAAGAAACCCAATCACGTCCAAATGTGAATGTCTGTAATTGCAGAGATTACACACTACAAAGGTTGGGTTAAAAACAACCCAACGTGGGTTGTTTATACCCAAGATGATGAATAAGCCCAATTATGGGTTACTTTAACTCCACAGGTTGTCTCAATTTTTTTCTGGGTTGCAGCAACCCAATGTGCGTGTTATGTGTTTTAAACAACCCAAGCTAATGTTTTTAGAGTGGTTATTTTCGCAGCATTTCCTTGTGTGTTTCGGCCTTATGGATGCAGACATCTTGCCACCCGGCGAGGAAATAAAAATAGAATCAACAGCCGAATCACATAAACTGCTAAGACTGGATATTATAATTGGAGTGTCAGGCAAAGGACTAAACTTCATCTCTTCAAATATTGTGATAATTAGGTGATCACATACAGTATAGTTTGTTTTCATTTTAGTGGGTTTATTATAAGCGGCTAGATGTATGAAATAATGTGAAGTTTGTTTTAGAGAGCTAGTGAAAGAGAGAGAGAGAAAGAGGTTGGTGTGGTGAAAGGCATTCTCATTTATTACAATGCCAGGTGCTTGGCAGGTGCCCACAGCAAGTTAATGCCCTGGTCCTGGTTGCTGCCATATTTGCTTCATTGCAGTCAAATCTGGTGCAAATGCAGCTTGTTTGATGTACAAGTACATTAGGACCGCATGAGCTCTTATCTAAAGCCCCATGTGTGGAAACAAAATAAGAAATCTGAACTGAGATCAGGACGATCAATATCAGCATTAGCAAACCTCCTGACCTCAGTCTTATAGTGATTGCTGACCAATTTAAAGGGATCGTTCACCCGAAAATGAAAATTCTGTCATCATTTACCAAACAGATCTCATCCCCCATTTACTGCCATAGTATTTATTTTCCTTACTGTGGCAGTAAATGGGGCGTGAGATCTGTTTGGTTACTGACATTCTTTGAAATTTCTTTCTCTGTGTTCATCAGAACAAAAACATTTATACAGATTTGGAACAATCTCAGGGTGAGTAATGATGACAGAATTTTTTATTTTGGGTAAACTATCCCTCTAAAATGTATTTATCTTCTTTTCAATGTATCTAATTAATAGTAACGTACACAATAAAAACTAAAAGAACAATGTTTTGGTATATATCATGTATTTGCAGGTACTGTCTTTTCAAATATAAACACATCTGTTCATACAAACACTATGTATAACATTTCACAAAAACAGATAGAGTACACAAATAGAGTATAGATGTCCATAAGTACTGTGTCGATAGAGCGTGTTGAATCTTTTCTGAACCAAGTAAAATGTTTTCATACTCAAATCTGATTCAAATAAAAACGCTGGTTAATAAACAACAGCAGGTGTTTGTGTAATGCTTTCACACATAAACTAATTGAAATAAAATCTTTCACGTTTTAAAGTTCCCTGAAGAACTAGAGGTGTGATTTTGTTCACTTCGTGTATCATCTGAAGTAATTAGGCACCAGTTTAAAGAGACTTTCATAAGCTGGGCTGTTTGGCATTCTGACTCATCATCTTGTCCTTGTTATAACAAGACTTTTCTGGTTTGAAAACTACAGTTAAAGTTAATCTGTGGCATGCTGTCTATCACCAAAAATAATAATGTGGACAATAATCTTTCCAAAAAAATGCACTGGGTAGCCACATCTACCCTGAAATGTCTATAGTAAATTCATTTTTGTAAACCCCATTTTTTTTAATTACAGAAGAAGACAGCAAATTTACAAGAAAAGCTGGCAAAACATCTTATTTTACAGTTATTTCTGGCACCTCAGCTGCCAGAAAATGTCATTTTTTACATGAGCTTTTTAACAGTGTATGTATTGTCATTTTATTTAATTACAATACCATAATATAAATGCATAAATTGACATAGTTTGTCCATTTTGTCAATTGGTTATTTGATAATTTTCCTGTTTTTAATATCCTCTTGTAAACACCCCAGCACAGGTTGATTTACAACCCAATGGTTGGGTTCGTCCCTTTTTGACCCAACGATGGGTTGAAAATAACCCAACATTTATTAGAGTGTATCCATCTTTTTGGCCCATTTCCATATAAGCCGGAATTGAATGTCTTTAATGCTAAAATGTCTTTCCTGTAAAGCCTCTTTGCCACAATGGAAAACTGTGAAGAGGGCCATAAAAACAAATGTAAATTGATAATGAACAGCATGCCACGGATATTGTCATCAAAGTAAGATTTGTATTCCATTCAACATAAAAACAAAGCAATCATAGCTCGATTTTCTATGAATTCTCAATTTACATACTAAAACTAAATGCGGGATGCACACAGTGTTAATTGAAGCTGGCATTCTCATTTCCTGCATTTAGCAGGTTTAAGAAAGTCATCTTGTGCCGAAGTGTACAGAAATACGTCAGAAATCTCATAACTTGCATGAGTCATCTCTCTTTGCTTAAAGCAGCTTTGAATTATTTTCTTTCTGGACATCACGGCAAACAAGAAAGTAAGACGTTTTTCATGTTGATTTACCATCATGTTGATATAACATCATTCACCACATCTTTGTACACTGTAAGGCAGATTATGTAAGCTTTATGTAATATTTATAGCCTAAGTTTTTTTTTACATATTATTGATTTATCACATATTACATTCAAGTGGCAAAGTGGTTGCAAAGGTGATAAGGAACAGACATTGTACAGAAGTCACATTTTCCATCACAGTACAATGTTGCTGTCATTTTACATCTAGAATTGTAATATTTGCTCATGCACAGCTGTATGGGGTTATGTTATTAAAAAGGTGATCCAGCGCTTGTCCTTTTCTCCATCATCCGTCAAGTGCACGTCAAAGATGACTCCTGTGCTGTATTTTAGATTAACCACAAAATACATTCGTTGTTTGTGTATGAGAAGTACTGAACCGGCAGACAGTCCCTCGCGGTTCAACAGAGCGTGCATCGCAGCTCTTCGTGTTGAAACATTCATACTGCAGTGGTAAAAACATCTTTCTTCTGCCGTTGGGAGTCTAAAGGTAAGCCTCGGTATTCCTCTGAGCAAATTACTTTCACATGATAGGAGACGCAATTTGCTGTTAACACTTTATCAGAGCTATTCGTTTAAGTCCACACAAGTTACTGCTTTCATATTCTTTACAGATTCAAAAGTCTTTGTAAGGTGAAGACATTTATATATATATATATAAATAAATTATAAACATATCCATCAGTCACGGTGTGGATCTTGCTCACGCACTGGTGGAGATGATGAGAAGATCGATCTTCTCACGCTGGAATTTGTTGGCCCATCGCACTTATGAAATGAACTCAGACGTCTGTCGCATTGAGATGCTGTGTCACCATATCTTGGGCTTCCAAAGCCTTTTTGTTTTTTTTGCGGACCGCCGTGCTGCCCTGGGCTTCGGCGTGGTGGGAATCCAGCCGTTCCTGGCAGCGGAAGACGGCGACGAAGGCGCAGCGATAGTTCCGGTTCATCCAGCCGTAAAGTAGTGGGTTGGCGAACGTCGAGCACATCGCTACAATGTGGAATATGGTGTAAAGTAGACGGAAGTCTTTCATGACCAGCACGTTGATGTCGATGTCAGTGGCGAGCTGGAAGGCGTGGAAAGGAAGCCAGCTAAACGCAAAAACCACAACCTAAAATAGAGGGGTGAAATATTTGGTTATATTGAAAAGTCAAATCTACATCTTAGTCTCATTTTATACCAACCTTTTTAAGGCTAATTCACACTGATCCGGTAAACAAAAGATTGTTGGATTAGTATGAAGCCTGTTGGCTATTTGGAAGAATGTTTGTAACCAAACAGTTTTGGCCACTATTGACTACAATAGCAGGAAAAATTACAACGGAAGTCAAAAGTTTGCTTTCCTTCATTCTTCAAAATATTTTCTTTTGTGTTCAGCAGAACAAAGAAATTTACAAGGTAATTTTAGTCAATGGTGGCCAAATTTGGTTACAAACATTCTTCCAAATATCTGTATTTGTGTTCATCAGAACAAAGAAATGTATACAGATTTGGAACAACTCAAGGGTGAGTAAATAAAGACAGAATTTTCATTTTTGGGTGAACGCATTTATAAATCCATGTTTAAAAGTCATCACTCTTTTTTGTTTAATCAGCATTCATATGTTTTGAATGGTACAAAATGGTAGAATATCTTTAAATGATGCAAACTGGATTTTAACCTACCCAAACCCTAGTTAAGCCGGTTTACCTGAACCAGCTAAAAATGAAAGGTGTTTAACTAGTATTAGTGACTGTAGCTAAACTGTCACTGTCATTGATTCAATAGTTCTCTACGCACCATCATCACCAGCATCTTGGTGGTCTTGCGTCGGTGCTGGTGCCTGTCGTTGCGGCCAGCTGGACCGACATGGCTGCGGAGTTTACTCCAGATACGGATGTATGCGAAACAGATGACTGCTAGAGGCAACACATACTGCAGCAACAGCATAGAGATTCTGGAGAAATGAATAACCACCATCATCACCACATCTCGGCACAGTTAAAGATGCTTTCATAAAAGAAACGAACAAACTCTGACTCATGTTGCAATGTTGTTATTTAACGAACAAGGTATTGCAAATATAAACATGTGACCTGATGAGTCACACGGAAGCACAGACCGACCTTGAACCCTATCAAGGAATATACTTTTAAAATTCTGGACAATACTTCAGCTATTTTTTTCCATTATGCATGAAGTTTATTGGTTCAAACACGGAGAGATCTTTGTCTGTGCCATCAGTGTTCTTTATAATCATCATGTCTGGTTATATAAACATCGAAAGTAATAAATAATTATAGAGACATTTTAATATTATATACATTTAGTGCAATGTATGAAATGGCTCAAAGGTCGCTCTTTTACAGCTCAGGTGACAAAATGGAGTGACAACTATGCTTCATTCAAGAATCAGCTATTTGTCATTAAAAATACAGAAAAAAGTTCATATACGGCAAGATCATTGAGCTAGAAATATTTGAGAACCAGGTGATAGCAAAAGGCTCCATTTGTTTTTCATTTATCTAGGAGAAACTAGATGTTATTTTTGTTCACAGACAGCTTCATTAAAATACTCACGAGTATATCGTGCCATCTGTGCTACTCCCGGGCCACTTCTCCGTACAAACTTCAATGGACTCATCTGGAGACAGCTCCACAATCCCATACTCCCTAAAGATAGCCAGCGGGCTTGCCAGAACGGCGCTTATGACCCAGGTGACAGCAATGACCAGAAAGCAGGTGTCCTTCGTCATGCGGGTATCTAGATGGTAAATGATGCATCTGTGTCGATCCAGAGCAATTACATTTAAAGTAACCGTAGACACGTGGACGGCCAGACCCTGAGCGTACGGAAGAGTGAAGCAAAGAACTTGTCCGAACTTCCATTCTCCCAGTAGAGTGTAAGCCAGAGTAAATGGGAGACACAAGGTGTTGACGAGCAGATCAGCCACGGCGAGGTTTGCGATGAAGAAGTTGGTGACGGTGCGAAGCGTCTTGAATTTGAAGACAACGTAAATCACCAGGGAGTTCCCCACCACGCCCAAAAGAATGATGGTACAGTACGCCAGGATCAGGACAACCTGGACACCGAGAAGCTTGGTGCTGTCCCCCAGCTCTAGCAGGGCATGGTTCAGGGTCACGTCAGATGAATCCTCACCAATGGCCAGGTCTTTGCTCCCAACGGAGCCATTGATTAAATTGAGGGAATCCATTTGTCATATTGCCATGTTACGCTGTGATAGATAGATAGATAGATAGATAGATAGATAGATAGATAGATAGATAGATAGATAGATAGATAGATAGATAGATAGATAGATAGATAGATAGATAGATAGATAGATAGATAGATAGATAGATAGATAGATAGATAGATAGATAATATATCATTCACATAAACAAAATTTATTTGACATGAAATGTGTTGTGTTTCTCTAATATGAAAAAAAAACACCCACATCCAATGCAATGCAAGGAAATGCATTGACAACACTGAACCAGGTCAACATTCATACACTTCCCAGTGACCATTAGATCTCCATCCAGGAGTATGAATTTTTTATAAAGTCTTGCAGAGAGCGCACGCCAGAAAAACACATCTAGCTAATCTCACACTGTTTGTTTCCTTCTTCTCTATTCCTGCGCATCCCCGACGACACAAACAACTTGTCAGGTTCTTACGTTAACCCAAATATATTTGGCTCGTTGAGAGCTCGACTCTTTATCCTAGAGCTCAGCCTGAGATGAACAGGTACACTGTACATCAAAATCACCAGAGACGCGCGCACATTTTAGTCCATAGAAACTTCACGGCACACTTCCTTGTGCGCGGATACGCACGTTTCCAATGATCCGTGACCGAGCGCAAAGTAAACGAGGACACAGCGATGTTTACAAACCATCTTATTCCTTATTATATATTCCCGCTGTATGGCTGAAAATAAAATGCGTGTTTGGGACACAATAGCGTATAGTGAAATGACTCACCAATGTCTTGCCAGTGTCCTACGATCCGCTCCTCACCTCAGGATGCATAACGAGCAGGGTTTTAAAATAGATAAATAAAAAATAATATTCATATACTGAATAAGAAAATAACAACACGTTTTAAATTACGCTATAAGTTGTGTTTGCCCTGGAGGAAATTGCGAGGTTCAGGTGAGGTGGGCAGCTCAAGCGCCTCTGACGCGCTCGACGGAATTACACTCATTCACAGTGTGGATGGATGGAAGCCAAACCCACAGTGTTTTCAACAGAGACGAGAGGGAGACAGAGACGGATGAAGAGCTTATGATGATTTATCTTTCTTATATTGAAACCGAACTGACTCCTTTGCGCACACACATAGCGCAGCAAGGAACATTAAAGTTTTTTGAATGGTCGTAGGATTTATTTTAATGGGATTTAAAATGAGCTCTTATAGATAAACTGGAGTCAATCAAAAACACTTGAAAATTCATTATAGAGGGAGTTAAGGAAAAGCCATTCTGGTGACATCGCTTGTTTCTTAAGGTAATCTTGTTTTTGTGCCATATGTGGGGACTCCATGTTACACCTTGAATTAGCACAAAACCCAACTGCATTTCAAAGCAAATGCGTGTGTTTTAAATGTGTGTAGTTGTTAAATAATTTCCAACGTTAAATGTCTTTCAGTATGTTTGACTTCCCATTTTGCTTTTGTTTTGATACTGGACATCTTTAATACACATAGATGACTGACATTCAATCTGACATAATTCAATCATTAAACATTTTTTATGACCTAGCCTCATTTTTGGTGTGCAACATTCAGACATACCCTCAAATCAGACTGTAAAACTCAATAAGTCTGTCCATCAAATTCTGTATGAACTAATTATGCAGAACAGGCTACAGCCAACTACTGATGCATAAGTATCTTGTCAAGAGAAATCTTACACATTTTTTGCTTAACCACCCTTTTGTAAACTGTTGTCATAGCAATAAATCATGTTTATGGCTGTTTATCCCCAAACAGTCCGGGCATAATATTTATCTGAAAATGATCTTGACTGACTGTGTGCTTGGTAAATGTGTGTGTGTGTTTATTTAACATACTTATTCCGCGGCAGGGTGAACACTGGCCAAAGACGTTGTGATATATTGTGTGTGTGCTTTGTCATGTTTCTGCACCTTGGTGTCACGCTGTGATATATTACGGTGGTTTAATGATGTAGATTAGCTCAGCTTTGCCTACAATGTGAACTGAAACCAAATGCCTCATGTTACAGCTCAGAAATTGAAAAAGTTGTTCTGTTTACCTTGAACTGAAATAGCAGTCTTCTCCAAAATTGTGTAGTTCCCCGCATGCACAATGCAAAAGAAAACAGTGACGCAACCAAATAGGTTTCTCCAATTACAATCAATGGCATCTGCATTGCAAACTCTGATTATAATCAATGCTCACTTGCTGGGTATAACATGCTAATGTTGAAGGTTTTACAGTATGGAAAGGATCTCATTTGCATGTCAACAAATGCATAGTATGTGTATGTCTAGATTTGTTTTTAAAGGGGCAATATAACCAACATAACATAGTTTTCGTGATGCTATTTTTTCCACTGTATGGTCCACTTACAATGAAAAACTTGTATCATGATGTAACGTAATGGCTATATATATGCATGAACGGAGTATAATCCAAAAAGGGTATTTTACTAAATCCACAGGAGTATAAAACAGAAACACACGTTAACATAAAAAAGAAAAAAACGGACACTAAATTCATAAAAAAAAGGGCTTAAATAAACAGGGGAAAAAAAACAGATATGGGACCAATGAACAACTATGGAAACTAATGAATGAACAGGCAAAACGTGAACAGAACTAAACCTGAACAAAACATAACGTGACACATGACCACTGTCTAACTTTTTCTAACTAAGATTTAAAGGTGCTGTATTTTTTGGAGGAATATTATACACAACTATGTCTTCAGAGGTCTATAAATGTTTTCATTACCTCAGAACAAGTTATTTCTATATGCACCATGGATCCCCTTGCATGGAATTTGCCATATTGTTTCTACAGCCCGAAACGGAAAAACTGCTTTTATAGCAATAAACTGCTTTAATAGCAAAGATTATCTCCCTTTGAAAAGATCAAAAATGTTTCACCATAGTGCTTCAAAAGTGAGGGGTGGAGGTGGCCGTTGGTTGGAATTCGCAACCTTACCACTAGATGCTGCTAAGTTTCATACACTGGGCCATTTTGGCTGCGTTTAAAACTTTTACTGTACAGTATGCCAGCAATAAGCCCCTTTTCCCAAAACAGTATGACAAAACAATCTGTGCCACAAACTGTTATGGTTAGACTGAAACGAAAAAGGATTTTGTTAAACAGTTCGGCCACGCATTGCTTGAGATCCTTTAAAAGAATATACAAAGCAGCTGCTTTTACTCACAGTCAAAAATAGCACAAGGTTTCTAACCTTCCAGTGTTTAGGAAAAAAAACGATAAATCTTATAAATATAAAAGGCACCATAAATGGGCAGAACGATGATTATTTTCGGCCGGAGGTGAAGTTATGACCGGGGAGTGATTGGGAAATCAATCTGCAACGTTTTCTGAGGAAACCAAGGACGCTACAATAGCACATTTCAGCTTTAAGAAAGTGTATTATAAAACAGGTCAGATCACATCTTTCTACGGGATGAGGTGGATTTCGGCATATTTATGTCATGTTGTCTTCATCCGGTCTGTGTAACTCTCTCTGCCTTGAGCTTCTTTCTCTCTCTCTCTCTGAGGATACTAACACAAATATACAACTATCTTCCGAAGGAAAATATGGTATATCTTCCACACAAGTGTATAGTGTGGTCATCATTTACGTTACGGTGTGCTTGCACAGCACAAAAGTAGAAGGTTCAGCCAGATCCACGGTCATGATATCTGTGTAAAGAAGAAAAATTGAACCCATAAAGTCCTAAAGTCCTGATAGAGAAATGAACACTCTCGAGCATGGACTACAATCTAAAATGACAGAGGACAGAAGCGTTCAGTGTAACAAAACTCAGAATCAAAATATTAACAAATTGCGATGTGGCTTGTGATTTAGAATACATTTAGCCACATAACAGCTGTTCGGGTAAAATGGCTAAAATGGAAAAGGTCCGTGACCCTGTTTTTGCCAATTGATTTAAAGGCATTATTGAGCAGCAATGCCTGTCATTCAAAAACACCCCTTCAGATTTTTTTCTATTCAAATGCTGCTGGCTGGAAACGTGATTTTAATGGCTTCTGACGTGACTGAGGATGTGTATGTATTTGGTCGCAAGTGAATTCAAGCATGTGAGCACTGACGGTCTGAAGTGACCTGTTCTGGCAACACAGAACACACATGCACATACAGACAAGCACTCGGGTCTATATGACTGTATTAGAGTGAACATCTCATAGACTTCCATTATTTTTATACTACACTCTTAAAAAAAAAGGTGTTTCAAAAGGTTTTTTGATGCCGTAGAAGAACCTTTTGGTACCATTATGAACCTTTAACACCCAAAGAACCTTTTTGTTTCGCAAAAGGTTCTTTGTGGCGAAAAAAGGTTCTTAAGATCATAAAAAAGTAAGAAAGAGATGGTTCTTTGACTGAATGGTTCTTTGTGGAACCAAAACTGGTTCTTCCATGGCATCATTATGAAGAACTTTTCAAGCACCTTTATTTTTAAGAGTGTAGGCTAATGATATTTTCTATCCCCCAAAATGACCCTCACATAAATCTGATGGGATTAAAAGGCAAATACATTTTTCTTAGGCAAAATAAAAGTCAACACACTAATCATTCTTTCCTGAAAAGTGAGGTATTAAAAGTCCAATGTGTATTTTTGGAGGATCTATTGACAGAAATGAAATATATTATACAAACCTATGTATTCAAAGGTGTATAAAGACCTTACATAATGAAGCGTTGTGTTTTTATTACCATGAGCTATATTTCTATCTACACACACCGTGGGTCCCTTGAATGGAATTCGTCATGCTGTTTCTACAGTAGCTCAAAACGGACAAACTGCTCTACAGAGCGCGTGCTCTACAATTGCAGAGGTGCAATTTCCAACCTCACCACTAGATGCTGCTAAATTCAATACAGTGGACCTTTAAACAAATGTAAAGTATTTATTTTATAAACTTAAGCAATTTAGAAACTTCTTTTCACTTCAGTATCTGATAACCAATCGTTTTCTTATCAGAACATTGTCAGACAGAGCATCTTTATTTGTCTGATGGGAGAAGCTCAGAGCGTTTATGCAATTGTCTTTGTGGTTATCATTTCACAGCAAAAGCAATTCTTTGCACCATATAAATGACAGATAGACAGGCAGACAGAGCGTGGAATGACTGCAAACACACATGCGCGCACACACACACAGAGACAGACAACAGTTGAAGTTTAAAACATGTCTGAATTTTAATGAAATACAAAATAACTTTCCATTTTGAGTGACTTAAAGGTTATGTGTAAAGGGCACGGACTGAAAAATACACAGTCATAACTGAATAGAAAAATCAATCGACGGTCAAAAATGGAATCAATCGTATTTGCTTTCTACTAGTGTGCAAAGATTTATCAGTGCATGTTATTGCATCAATTTATTTTTTATAATCTTTCATGAAAGTGTCTGCCTCAAGGACAAATTTTCAACTTCACAGTCATTTTATTTTACAACCCTAACCACTTTCCCTTCACTATGGAAGCGCACTTTAATCCATCTAGATTTTTTGCTTCTCTGTTTTTTTAGCTGGAAACAATATAATCAGCACAATGTCATGGGAATCCATACGTATTTCACAAGGTGGCTTATTGTTATGAATTCATAATGATCTTATTCGTACGATTTGCTTTTGTGCCAATGACGTTATAGGTTAAGGGTTGGAGTTAGGGGAGGGTCTTCAGTATTGCTTTTTTCTAATAATCATACGTTTTTGTATGATTCACATCGTACGGACATATATGAATTAGCCACTTCGTAATATACGTACGAATTCCCGTGAATTCGTCAGGTGTGTATTACAGGCCAAAATGATTTTATGGCAATTCTTAACTATTTTACAGGGGTGTCTAATGAATTTGTATGTTTTAGTGCAATTTTTTCAGAGGTGTTTGAAGTAGGGGTCTGCACGGGACTGTTTTTTTCCCGCTGAAAATTCACTCGTGTTCACCCGCTATCTGCTTAGAATGATTTTCGCCCCGACCCGACTTATCCTGCTAAATTTAGATCACGTTTCCAGATCTCAAATTTAAGATCTCACATTTAAATTTCCATATCCATAACAAATATAAAATACGCTTTACAAAAACATATCAGTTATTTTTTTATAGTCTTGTCAATAAGCAACATTGTTCTTACATTTTAATGCCAATACGGTAGACAAAATGTCACAGAGAAAAATGTATTAAATACATTAAATACAACGTCTTTCACTCCAACTATAAGCAAAATATGAATAAACGAAACCCGTTGACTAGTGACTAGTGCTTGTGCAAAATTAAATAACTTTTTTTATCCAAACTATTTATCATTCATGCAAGAAATGTCCTAATGACCGTATTGCCTCTAGAAAACACGAATACTCTTTCTTTCTCTTAAGTTGCACTCGGCAACCTGCCGGCACTGTCTGGGGGGTGACGCGTGCAAATTAAACTTATGCGCAGCACATGCATAACACAGTCCTCAGATCAGGCTCTAATGAGGTCAGTGAGAAGGATGTCGGGACGGAGTGGGCACCTGTCCAAAGATCCGCTCCCGTCCATAGTACCAGAGGTACCGACCACTACCATCTTTTATCCCAAAAAATGTATCCCGCGCTGCAAGAAAGCAGACCTCTCGTATAAAGACCTTACATAGTGAAGCGTTATGTTTTTATTACCTTAGAATGAGCTATTTCTATCTACATACACCGTGGGTCCCCTCACATGGGATTCGTCATGTTTATACAGTAGCCTTAAACGGACAAACTTCTCTACAGAGCGCATTTCGTAAGTACATTATCTCCTTCGGCAAAGAAGTGAAAACGAGACGACATCCTTAGTCCTGTGACAGTCACTGTAGCGCTTTGAAAGGGAGGGTGGAGTGAGCCATTGGTTGCAATTTGCAACCTCACCACTAGATGATGCTAAATTTCATACGCTGGGCCTTTAAGAGTGGGGCTTCCTTTTCACTAAGTTGTATGTTTTTGTCAAAATCACCACCGTGTAAAATAATTGTTTTCCCGTGAAATCAGGTTGGTTGCTCAGTTTCAGGTTGACTTCCAAGATTCAGGTTGATTTAAGCTCCGAATGAAATGCAAAGAGCTGTCCCAAACCCACTTATTAGTCTTTCTCTGTCCACCCCATCAGCCATTGTTCAGTTCATTTACTTCATTTCCATCCAAACAGCCTACTACATGTTATTCCGATCCAAACATCGGCTCACCCAAAAGCTGGCATGCTTTAAAAGCACCACACTCTTTAGCACCATCAACGATTTCAAATTCTCTCTGCACATTAAACCGTTTCAAAGTTACTCACTTCCCGAACAATGGCGAGTGACACCAAATCTCCCTAAAGAAGAATAAAGCTCTGAGATGTTTGTGCAGCGGACGTGCATGTCGGCTAACAAATGAGATGTTCTAAGACTAATATGCTGGAGAGATTCTGCGTTTGGTCACTACGGAGCGGAAACAGTCGTTCTGAGAAACCCAAGTAAATAATGAAGCAGATAAAGGAAAAAGATTGGTGCTGGGAAAGAGCTCGAATCCAGACAGTTGAGAAAGATAATCAAAGCTCAATTCAGGGCTCTCTTCACCCTGCACAGACTCCGCAGCCGGTCTGGCAGTGCTGCGGGCAGCCCTAGGATCAAAATGATGGAGATTAGTGTGGTTGGTTGGCAAAAGTAATGAAGTTGGCCATCCCCCAAGGGCTTAGACAACCTCACGAAGAACATAATAAGTATCATTCAACCATTCTGCCACACATCAAGATGTATAATACACAAATAACACAAAAAACAAACCAGGTATTCAGACAGTGCTTTCATTTTTCCGTAGCTCATTTGATCTAAATTCATCAGCAGGCATTTTTCCTGATATGAGAACAAATGGGCTGCTTATAGAGATACACCAGATAATGATTTCAAGTGGAAGGTACACTTATAATATGCAGAAGGAATAAATATGCACTGGTGTTCCAGCAATTGTGCATTATGATGGATATGTAGCCTGTCAGTTTGACTCCACAATCACCATACATCACAGCCCAACCCATTTAACAGCGCAGCTTACGTCGTACAGTAGATCCTCATTTGTAAGCTGCTTTTAATAAAAGCATCCGTTAAATAAATAAGGCTGTCTTCTGTGCGCGCACATGCAAGTCCAACCAATAACAATCATAACAAGATTAATGTAATGGTTAAGACATAACAACCATTCTCTCACATGCAATTTACTTCGCCCCTATGATCTTCTTAAATTCTGCCGATGTGCCGCATGAGTCAATGGCGCTCATTAGCGGAGATAATTTTAGATGCTTGACTTGACGGATCACAGCAGGGAATAATGTCTTATAAAACAACCCCAGAGGTCCCTCGAAAGAAAAAAAGCATGTAGAAAACTAGAGAAGCATGAACAGATTTGCCAATTAACATGAACTGTAAATGAGCTAAACTTTAAAATACAATAATACAACTTTTGTCTGTTGTTTATATGAACATCTCTACCAATTAAACTAAAATGAATTTATAGAAAGTCATGGTGGCTTATACATAATAAATACATTAAACACATGATTTCACATTACTAAACGTGGCTTGAACAAAATGGTTGCTTTTTAAAAATGGCAGCAGTCCTCACAAGTTGAACAGACACCAAACACTTTATCATTTCAGTGTATTTAACACACATAAAGTAGGTTGGAAAGCAAAATACACAGTTGTGCTTGAGATTGAGATGAATTGCTACCAAGTGGCTAAAACTACATTTGAAATATTTTACAAAGATTTGCTGCTATGAATTTCACAAACCTGGCAGTGCTCATTGTAGCCATTCATTGGAATGTCTTTATTTTAAAACACTTGGTCTCAAACAAGCCTCTACTGAGTGATCCCAATGACTCACTTTGTGCATTTTTGTCATGTACAATTTTTTTGTTGTTTTTTAATTGTGATGCTCTTTTACTGAAAGGTCCAGTGTATGAAATAAGCAGCATCTAGCAGTGAGGTTGCGAATAGCAACCAACGGCTTACTCCACCGGTCCCTTTCGCAGCACCTCAGCGACTCTCACAGGACAAAGATGTCATTGTGTTTTCGGTTCTTTGCCGAAGGAGATAACGTATTTACTTTATACACCTCTGAAGACATAGTTATGTGTATTATATTGCATTTCTGTCAGAAACCCTCCTAAAAATTACAAACAGCTTCTTTAATCGACAGAACACTACAGTCAAATATTACAAACAATTTACCATAGTAAAACAGTCGAAAATGTTGGCAAACTCATAACCCACATGTAATCAAAAGAATAAAACAACTCATTACGTTATTTTTGCCCTTGAGGCTGTCAAGTAACATTCTTTGAAAACAAATCCTCCTCATGTTTCCTGACCCAAGAAAAAGACAAGATTACTTTTTTATTGCCCTTTATCCAGCATAATAGCCTGCGTTTCTCCGTCACGATGCTCTGTTAAATAATCCTGTTCCACTGTTTGTCTGCAGTGCTGATGGCCCCTTTTTGTGTCTGGGGCAGCAGCTTAGAATGCAAAACACATTTACAAATGTCGAGCTTTTATCAAACACTGAAAACTATTACATCTGCGAGCCGCTGCTGCTATCTCATCTGTTACTTTCCACGCTCGCTCCTTACATTCATACACAGATTGATGATATACCAAAGACAAGCAAAGGCTTCTGTTTGTACTCCCACAACCGGGGGGAAACATCTGGGCCAGCGGCCAGAGGACAGTTAAGGGTCATTAAACAAACACACAACACACATTTCTGTGAGTCAGCTGGGACATGGACAACACAATGTGTGAATGATGCGAAATGCATTGACACAATAAAGAACTACAAAAAGCCATGAATGCCATATCAGTTTTAAAGTTAACACAATCCAAATGATTATCTCTATTTGATCAAAATAATCAAAATGACTGTCAGTGGTATTACCTATGTAGCCAGGTTAAAGGTCTAGTGTATGAAATTCAGCATCTAGCGTATTTCAAAGTAATACGGTGGCTGACACAAAGCTAAGATGAGATAAAATATTTACGAAACGCGCTCTGTGCAGTTTGTCCGTTTAGAGCCACTGTAGAAACAACATGGTGAATTCCGTGTAAGGGGACCCGCTGTGTATGCAGATAGAAATAGCTCATTCTAAGGTAATAAAAACATAACGCTTTATTATGTAAGGTCTATATTCACCCCTAAAAACATAGTTATGTATATTACATTGCATTTCTGTAAATAGATCCTCCAAAAAATGACACATTGGAACTCTAAATCATATTAGTTGTATAAAATATTATTGAAATACAACGTGTTTATTCACCACATGTCACCACACACAAACCTGTTGTTTTACAGGAGTCACTCCTTCACGCTACCTCCCATGACTTCACGCAAACACACACCCTCAAATACACTTCTGTGTTGTAAATGCACTGACAGGATTATAACTGACTTCGTTTTTTACATGGGCGGCACAAACGCTAACAACAGGGGACTTATCGCAGCTGGTCCTGTGCGAAAACTTGAGCATTTGTGCACGTATGCGGTAAATCCAGTGTGAAGGGTAAAAGAAAACCAGTGAAGCCTACAAATGTCGAAGTGCAAAGTATCGGATTCCACCTTTCTATACCTTGCCATTCACCCTGAGAAACACGCGATCAGCCATCCAGGGAATATGAGCTTCGGATGTAATTCCCACTTTGTAAGTATTTCCACGGCTGTTACGGCGATTTTCCCCTGTCATGTGTTAGGAACCTCAATTGAACCTCCTTTTAGCAAATAAATAAGGCCGATAGACAACTTAATTGTAACGCAATAAACAGCCAAGTAGCTTTTTTAAATGCTTGTCAATGCGGTAGGTGCTACGGATCGATTGGTACAAATACCCCATAAAAGCTGCGGGTCTGTGAGGAGGTAAACAAACTTTAAGTGAGGGCATCTTTCAAAGCTTAATGAAAGTGAACTGCTGAAATACAATTTGCCGTAAGGGAAGAGAGGAAAAGACTGAATGCATATCAGAGAAAAGAACATGCTGAGCCTTTCTTATCCATTTAAAACCTTGTAGTCGCTGTATAACTGCACAGCCTTTCTGGAGACTGAAGAGATTAGGTTCTTTTTCTGAAACTTGCAGGTGGTATACGGCACATTTGAGCGGCTTCAAATTGACCCTGTGCTTTTCTAACATTTCGATTGCTTCGGTTCTTTTCTATTTTTTAATAAATCCTAAAGCTTTAAAGGATTTATTTGTGATCAAACTCATCTTTCACTTAAACCATCTGTTGTAACCAATTCTATGGGCAATTGTCTCTAATGAAATTTCAATTATAATCCGCATCCAATCCTCTAGGATTTTTATGGGAACAAATGAACATGATATAGTAAAATCTGAACATATTAGTAACATGAAACATGAAATAAAGTAATGTCAATTCATTGTAAGGGATTGTAATTTGAATGCATTAGTATGTAGCTCACACCAAGAGGACGGATTATGACTTTAAATGGCCCCCCTCCCACAATTTTCTCTATTCTATCCCTTAGCTGCGCATTCAGTTATAAAAAATAAGTATAAAAAGCGTTTTTGGTAGTCAAGGGCCCCTGAGCACTCGCCCCATTGGCCGGTCAGGCCAATCCATCCCTGCACACACCCGTCAAGATTTTTTGACATGAAACAAATGACATTTTAAAGGCAAACTTCATACAACTGGACAGGCAATTTATGGAGGATCCGATGGCACAACTGAGACGAGGCACGAGTTTGTCTTTTACACTTCACACATTCTCTTTCTTCCAAGGCCGACGAAACTGCAGCGGCGATCAAAAAGTGCAGCCATGAAAGAGAGAAGGTTTTCAAAAGTATGTAACGTTGAGAAATAAAAGTTAATATAAAAGTCATCTTCAACCTTTCTGCTTCCAACAACACTCTTCAAAATAAAGGTGCTTAAAAGGTTCTTCACTGCAATGCCATAGAACAGTGGTTCTCAAACTGTTGTACGGTTACCACTGGTGGTACTTGAAGAAGACACGACAGGAAATTAAAAACTGTAAAGTAATTTTGTGTCAAATGTTTAAAACATGATCGATAAATACGGAATACATCTCATATGGCACAGCTATGTGCAATTCTAATACAGTTTAATTGTCGTTTATTTTTCATCACTGGTCGATGTAACTCAGGCGTGATGGGCAGCTCAAACACAGACCGGGAGCAGACAGACGCTTGCGAGTCTCTCTCTCTCTTCCAATGAGCTGCATGCAGATTAAGCTTCTTATGTATTTCTGAACTTGAACCGCTGTTTAAAGCTGGTGTTATTGCCGTAAAAAAAACTCGCGTCTGCATCTACTCGAGGTTAAATCAATGAAGTGCGCGCCGCGCGTTGTGATTTAGTTTTGACAAGCTGCTGCAGTAAGTGTAAGTCTCTGTTTGTTATAGCTGTTCTCTTGACGTTTAATTATACGTATATTTATTTATCTTCTGTGTTAAATATTATTTCTACATCGTTTGTCTTTAATATAGGTTTGTAGTCTTTCTGCAAGTCCCCACAAACTTAATAAATCCCCCATAAAAGTCATTTACAGAGCCATGTTTACTGTGCACTACAGAAAAGTGCACTGCTGACTAACTTGAAAAACATGGGAAAAACGTACTTTAGTTTGAAAATCAAAAGTGTTTGTATTATTAATAATACATTAGAATTGGAGGACGAGGTGTAAAGATAAAGATTCATAGCTCTACTATACATTTACTGTATGTTTATTCATGTGATTTTTCTATGGCGGTCATTGGGCGGTACTTTGAACAACCCATTATATTAAAGGTGGTACTTGATCTGAGAAGTATGAGAACCATTGCCATAGAAGAACCATTATGAATAAATCTGTATAATATTTTTTGTTCTGATGAACACAGAGAAAGATATTTGGAAAAATGCTTATAACCAAACGGATCTTGGCCCCCATTGAAACCCATAGTAGGAAAAATTACTTATTTTTTTGTTCTGTTGAATACAAAAGAAGACATTTTGAAGAATGTAGTTCAGCAAACAGTTCTGGGGCACTTTTGACTACCATTGTATTTTTTTATATAATACACCCTTCATTATGTAAGGTCTTTATACACCTCTGAAGACATAGTTATCCACATTATATTGTATTTCAGTCAACAGATCCTCCAAAAAAGTACACACAGCACCTTTAATAATACGCGTTTTTGAAACGAATGACTTGGACTAAATAATAAAAGAGAAAGCAGCCAATAAGGGCCCAAATGGGAACTCATTCAACACTCTCTGGTAGACAAAATGAGGGAAACTAATAATAATGATAATAGATGATTATTTTAATATTAATGTATTGCTTTTCAAAGTTTTGTTGGTGCAAAGTTGACTTTACAGAGTGACTAACTTTCTTTTAAGTCGATCTGGAAAAAGACTAAATTGGATAGATCAGTTAGAGACTTAGAGGACCTTGTTCTCTCCCTCAACTCAGTAATAATTACACTACAGGAGAGGAGCCCAACAGAAAAATACTTCATCGACTTTGCCATGAAGAGTCAATCAAAGACAAGCTCCTCCCGGACAAAAGCAAACAGTCCGAGAGAAAAACAAACAAGCCGCTTAAATCAAATACTTGATTCCCTAATCTACAAACCTATTGGATTAAGTTTCAATGAACATCAAAAAACATCTGATATTTGAAATAAGGCGTAGTTCAACCAAATAATTGTATTATTTAATCACCATTATGTAAACTATACGGCTTTTTATCTTCTGTAAAACAAAAAGAAGAGAAACAACATGGTGCCCATTGACTAAAAAGCTGATCTTATTGGGTTCCACAGAAGTAAGAGTCATATATTGAACAACACCACGATGAAGAAATAAAGTCAGAATATTTATTTTTAGACGACCTATCCTTTTAAAAAAGTTATCTCACAATATTTTGGTTCAGTAATTCAAATCATGGACTATTGACAGTTTAGACTAATGTCTTGATGCAAAATGAATGTGAACATGAAGACACACGATACAAATTTCGGACATAAACAGCTTAACGTACATCATCACGTGTCACCTTTTAATTAAGGTATAGGCTAACTGCAACATGGCATGACTCAACTGGTCATGTGACCTCATCACGGTAGCCAATTAAAAGAGGATCCACCTTTATGCATGAACTCACTCAATGTGTGTCATCTGTCACAATTACTTTCTATTTCTAAACTATTCTATATGTTCCAGTGTAAAACGTAGTGCGCCTTTAAACATTACAACATTATTTAGGTCTATCTCAATAAAATGCAATGCAATGAAAGCTAAAATAATTCCACTAGAACCCCAATCATTAAGACCTTAAGAGACCCTTAAGCGATTTATCAAGCTCTTACAGTTACACACTTCTTTCCTGCTTCTATTTCAGCTACTGTTTTTAGAGCGCTTTGTCCTGAAGTGGACATCTTTCTCCTGCTAATGGTTACAGTATACTATAAGAGAGCCATTTATCTTCAGACTTCATTTCTTTTTTTCATTTGGGGGAGTAATGAGAGTGAGAAAGAGAGAAAGAGGAAGATGATGAGAATCTTAACGACAGAGTCACTTTGTCATCTCCCTTGGTATATTTCACAACTGTGAGTATAAAACGGCACTAAGTCTGCCTGCGGCAAAGAAGGGAGAGATTTTTCGAGGGCAGGTGGTGAAGAGGACTAAAGAATACAAAGAGCAAATTGATTTGCATTTCTTGTAATAGACCCCAGCGCTTCACTCTCTAAAATAAAAAAGGACCTTAGGAACTGGGATTCTTAAAAGCAACTGTATGTGTATTGTTAGAGAGATTGAAATTCTGATTCGAGAGTACCAGCATACATCTGTGTTGCATTTCACTTCTTCTTTTTCTTATTCATATATGTATTATATGTGTACTATATAATATATAAGTAGTGTGTTTATATATTCTTGCAACATATATTTATTGTACTTAATATATCATATTTTAAAATAAAGTCCAGATTGTGAAATTTAGGGACATCTAGGGGTGAGGCTACGAATTGCCACCAACGGTTCACCCCTCCCTTTCGAAGCGCTAAGGTGGCTGACACAGGACTAAGACGTCGTCTTACAACATGCCGTTTCCATTTAAAGCAACCTGCGTTGTAGTTCATTTTCATTTATTTACTTACAAGCACAAAAAAACACAACAAAGGTTGACCACTGTGCTTTACAAAGGAGGAAAAAACCGGCCACCGCAAATGCACGGTCACCTTTCAACTTCAATCTTGATCTTGGATATGACAAAGTAATACTATCTGAGGATCACAGACATCTAGCCGCCCTGTTCACATTTACAAGATCAGACAAATAGGAGGGTGACAGACCTTTATAGACTTAAAACAAACAGCAACATTTTAAATTCAACTTTATATTGCACTGGCAACCACTTTAGACATTAAAATCGGAGTAATGTGTTCTCGTTTACGAACCCTTATTAAAAATCTGGCTGCGGCATTTTGAACCATTTGAAGCCGTAACAAGGAGGATTTGAGTAGTCCAATATACAAGGAGTTGCAATAATCCAAACGTAATAAAACAAACGCATGTATAACTCTTTCAAGATCTTCAAAAGATAGAAAAGATCTAACTTTTGACAGAAGTTTAAGATGGAAAAAGCATGACTTAACTACTGAGTTAATATGGTGATCAAACTTAAGGGAGGAATCAAAAAGAACGCCCACATTTTTCACCGTAGGTTTGATATAAGAATTTTAAAGACCACAGTTAAAATTCTCTGTTCCTTTACCCTCAGAGGGTCCAAAGACAATTGCTTCCGTCTTTCCCTCATTTACGTGCAGAAAATTATTTGACATCCAAGATCTTACATCAGCTAAACATGCAAGCAAACCAAATGTGTTGGATTCCCACACATTTATCAAGACGCGATATATATGAATGCCATGATCAACTGTGTCGAATGCTGCACTCAGATCTAAAAGCACTAAAATTATTGAATTCCCAGAGTCAACAAGTAACAAAATGTAATTTAATAAAAAAATGTATGTCAGTGGTTCTCAACCTTTTTTGAGTACTGGACCCCATCATATCTCAAAACATCCTCCTGGACCCCCAACCCCCACGCTCACACCCCATCCCATTTTTTCCCCCAACACATTTCCGCTAAAAAAGTATTTGTTAAATCAATAAGTGTAAGCCTAACTTAAAATTACACGTGACCATTTAATGGTTTTCAGTTGCATTAAATTTACACAATCACGTCACAATAAAACATTCTATTTCAGTATTATAAACAGTAAAAAATATTTTGACATTCATTTGTCAACAAGGACTTACACCAACCATTAATGATCAGTTACCATTATAAGCCTTCATTAAATAAACCGCTCCAAATAAGAAGCCAATCGGTCCGGTGTCAGGAGTCGGAAACAGATGAGTGATCTAACAAAGATTGCTGTTTGCACATGCACACTGTCTCACTGTAGAAGGCCTCCGTTGCACTTCTGAGTTCTGATCGATCCGCGTGTTGAACTGATGAGGTGAAACTGATGCCATTACTGTTTATTGCTAAGAGCTTAAGCTCATGAATATGTTAATGCATGGTGGTTCAATGAAAATAGGCTTGTTCTACTTATGCGGTGGTGCGCAGAACCACCTTGCCTATGACATCGAAGTACTACAAGAGCAATTCAAAAGCAAACACAGCAGTCGACTCTCTCCTGCGGTGCTGTGATGTCTTTCTTACGCCGAACGTCGCATGGCGAGTATGTTTGAATCAGAAATGCGAAGAAACTGCGCAATAGGCTAAATAGGATTGGGTTTACATGAACCTTCCCTGCAAAGTGAGTGAAGTGAACATAATTTATGCACACAAGTACCCAGTCAATATGGCAATTAATTTGACTGCAATAGTCTACTCGGTTGACTTTTATCTGCGTCTGGTGGGTGTTATTTCAATCCCTGAATGCAAGATAATAACTCAAAACATTTTTTAAAGGGTTCTACAGACCCCCTGCAATAACCCACAGACCAGGGGTCCACATACACTGTTGTACGTAGTTAGAAATAGCTAAGATAATAAAAACATAACGCTTCATTATGTAAGGTCTTTATACACCTCTGAAGACATAGTTGTGTATATTATATATTCTTGTCAATAGATCCTCCAACAAAATACACACTGGACCTTTAAAAGTGGGAAGTATACGTGCATTTTGAATGTGACAAAAAAGGAATCACATTTTTGTGAAACAACATACTTTGCAGGATTTATTTGAACAAAAATGCACAAACCAGAAGAAATAATACCTCACAGACCATAAAATAGTTATTTAATTTTCATGTGCCCATTCATGTGTAATATGGACTGGATGCTGGTTTCTATTCTGACAAGCATAGGTTTTAGGCTTTTGTTTTACAGCTTTGACATTGCCAGCTATAAAAAGTTAAATACTAGCTAACAAACAAAAGCAAATAAGTATTCAAGCAGTTTGTACATTAAACATTCAATTAACTATAAACCTCTCAGTCTCTGTGGATTAGACGTTACCCGAACAGGAATGTCAGAGGAATATCAATAAAAGCAGGAACACATGATTAGCACATTTCTGTACTCACTGCTTTATAGCGTGAGGCAAAATAATTCTAACTGCATTGATTTGCCGTCATCGTGCATGACTTGTTTCTAAGATCCTGGGGTCAAAATGCGGAAACATGATGCTTCATTCCCATTTGACAGGATTGTCCATCCAGGACCAGCAAAGGAACAAACCATGCTGTGCAAAATAACAGTCACTGACATTAAAAAGCTCCGACTTGGTCTCAATGTGGAAGAGGAATATTACAAACAAACACCGGGGGACCAAAAATGACTACCAGAGATTTCAATTAGTTATTGAAAAGCCTTGTCCTTCTCTCTGCATGTGAGAAAAATGTGCCTGGGACTCACAACTCGCTCGGGTTGGCGAGTTAAAATGACAGTACATCAATTATTAGTGACATGCTTCATAAGGTACATTCTGGGCATGCAAGTCATGTAATTTGTTTGAAATAACAAACATTTGCCAGTCCATTACACCTATACTGTTGACAAAACAAATGTCGTACTAATTTGCATAGAACTGTTATGTTTATTTGCATATAGCATTGATTCCTATTCAATTAGAAGTAATTACAACCATTTTCAATTACACAGCAAATGTCAATATCATGAATAATGTAGGTTACATTTAAGATGTCTGTTTTTCATTCACAGCAATTTGTTTTCAGCACACATGGACATCGAGGCGCAGTCTGCACATTCTAGAGGACTGAAGCGTGATTTAATCAAGACTCTCGGGATCCATCTGGCAAAGTCACCCATCGCCAGCACTGCAAAGACAAGAAAATTGCATTGTGGGATTTTTCTAGGAAGATATCATTGACCACCTCGATAGGACACAGCAGCTACAATAGTTTTAATTAGAATCAATTCCCTTTCCTGCACCGAAGGAACTGTGCGTGTTTGCACGTACAACAAAGATCGACACGTACAACAATAACTCAGCCTCCACGCTGAAGATTATTAGAGCGTCATTCTCAGACGCAGTTTAGTTGTAACATGGGAATGTTTATAACCAGCATGAGACAGCGTTCTTAATCTACCATACATCTAAACAACACACCTGGGGAAAGAGGAGGGGGGTGTGAGTCATTGGAGAAATCAAGAAGGTCACCTCGAGATGCAGACATGAAATGTGTTTATGTAGGAAGAAGTAATTGATCAAAAAAGATATAAAGTCTCCTGAAGATAAGTTTTTGTAGTTGACAACACAGCATAATGTAAACAGTCTTGATTTAATACACAAGACAGAATGACAACAAGGGCACTAATGTATATGCATGTTGATGCTTCTTACTGACGATAAAAACAAACTGGGATCAATGCAAGAAACGGACAAAATAAATTACATTAAAAGCAAAAATATAAAGAAGAGAGCTTGAATTTTATTTGGAATAATGTTTGACTATCTCGCTGTGGTTGTCTGCATTCAAACAAACAATCTAATTCCACCCAATTATAATTTTCCTAAATTGTACATATATAGCATGAGAAAGAGTAACACAATTATTTTCAGTTTTTCTGAATTGACTATTTATAGGTATGCGTTTAGGTCAAAGGTTTTTGTTTCATTCTGTGAACTACTAACAATATTTGTCCTAAGGTTCAAATAAAACTATTGTTTCTTTTTGCATTTATTTGCAGAGTATGAAAACTGGACCAACATGTCAAAATAACAGAAAAGATGCTCTGTCTTTCTCAAAACTCAAAAACTGCAAAGAAAACAAGTTCATATTCACCTTTGAGCAATACAACAGAAATATGTATACATGTATTTAGGAAAGGTTCAAAAATGACTTTTTATGTGATAACCTCGACATGCTGTCTGTCTTTCACATTGACGTCATGTCACTCCTGAGGTTTGATTTTGTTAAAATTCAACAGACACTGGGCTGGAATGACCCAATTCATTTAGAAATGCTCCTTGAATTCAAATTCAAAATTTGGAATGGTCTCAACTTTTTTCCACGGCTTAATATCTACATTAAGACATTTCACCTGACTGTCCAGTCAGTTTTGGCTTATAGGTGCCTTTACTGCAAGTAAACATGGTGACACATTTTTGTGGGCGGAGCTTAGGTGGAGGCAGAAAGATCCCCCTTGCTTGCTTTTTGACAATGACTAGAAAACATGTTTTCTGTCTAGGACAGTGTTTCTCAACCGGGGGTACGTGGACCCCAAGTGGTCCGTGGCGTAATTGCAGGGGGTCCGTAGAACCCTTTAAAAAATGACAGAGAAACCAAGCACGGATAGCAAAGATAAACTGAGAGCGTATGCATCTATAGATGCCTGTGTACTAACAGCGGCAAATGTTAGCAAATGCATTTACTCACTGTTCCCTCTCCTTTTATACTAACAAATAAAGCATAGATGACAAACAGTTTCCTTTATGTTTAGTTTATGGCCGATAGTTAACTGCTAGTTGTATAACTAACAAAGTTAGCGTAGTTTACCCTATGCGTTCAAAAGTTAGCACCACGTGAAAAATAACATCGTACCCCAGTTTCGACTTTGGGCATACATGAGATATTCTAAAACAAATACCCAAATCATAATCCACACCAACAAAATACAGCAGATTTTTAATCTTAAGTATTATGAAGCGAAACACAAGCAGTTTTTTTGTGTTTTATTGTGTTTAATACAGCTGTTGTCAGTGTTTTTGTTTGGCAATGGCAGCAGGTATGTGTTAAAATATCAAATTGGAGACTGTATCCTGTCGATTGTGGCACTAAACAACACAACAAGATGATATTTTAAACTTCTTCTGTAGGCGAATCTGTGCTGGTCTGTATTGGCCACCTCCAGTTTTCCCTTTGTTTTGCCTCCAGCTAATGCCATGACGCAAGCGTGACGCCGGCGCAAAAGGGGTCTATAGAGGCAAAAGCACATTTTCCACCTTCAAGGAAAATGATTTGGTCCTGAGGGGGACAGTTCTATCTTTCATTCCAGCATTATTTATTAAACTTGCCCGATGTTCACATCTCCAAGCGGAAATGAGAAAAAGCTGATAACAGTAATCTCTACTTCCCAATGGGCCGCACTCAACATTATCAGAACTCTAAATACAATAAGAAGTTATTTTCATATTTTTGCTTTGAATGCCAATTATTTTGCTTTTGAATGAAACTTGTTGACCTCAATTTAAATCAACAGAAGCTGTAGACTAGTATAAAGACAAGCTGCGGTTTGTTACTGCACCTAAGATAACCTCAGTAAATACAGCCTTTAGCGAAAGTTTTCTTCCACTCGTGTTTGGAATATTAACAATATTAATTATACATCCGTCCCAGTGGGTTGATATGGGAGACCACAAAGATTAGTAACTTACTGGCCTGTATGAATACTAATGGTTAAATGGTGCCCAGTGCAGGTCCATAGAGATTCTCCTGATTGACCAAAGCTTTAGTCGCTCAGCATTGCAGGCAAACAATCAATAGCAATGGAAGCTTTTCAACTACAGCTAAATGTCTTTTTCCTTATGGATAGCTATTTTCTTTGTTTTTATAAATGTGGTTTTGTTTACATTTTCATAAGCTTTTTATAATTGTAACAACTCCAGCTTTTCACAACTTCTGAAGGGTCAAGAAGACATCAAAAAGTACTGTTCGAATGGTAGTTTAAATTTGTAAAACTTATACTAGATTCATTAAATAAGCACACTGTCTGTAACCTACTATTAAGTCTTTATAGAAGTGCCAAGCATCAGCGTTGCCTGGCAACCGTAAACAGCCTACAAAATTCTACTTCAAGAATCATTTTATTGTAATTTCTATTTTTATTTTAAAAAATAACGTTCTCTTGTGATTGGCTGAACATTATGTTTGTATAATGTAGTATACTTCAGGATTTACTATAGTAAGATGTAGTAAAATTCCTAGATACTATAGTCCATTAAAAGTAAGCTACATATCTAATTCACTATATAGCCGCTGAGTTATCTTTAAAAACCATTCTTAATTTTCCAGTCCAGCGTCTGTTGAATTTCAACAAAAACAAACCTAAGGAGTGACAAAGTCAGCCAGCATTGTGAAAGACTGACAGCATGAAAAGACACAAGAAAACTGTGATAAAAGTATGTGAAAATAGTACTGTTACATTGCTTGAACGTGAATATGAACTTGTTTTCTTTGCTGGATTTGAGGTCTGAAAAAATACGGAACATCTTTTCTGTTCGTTTGACCTGTTTCTCCTGTTTTAATTTCTTGTAAATAGAAACAATATTTGTATTAAACTTTGGTAGAAATATTGTTAGTAGTTCACAGAATGAAACACAAATGTTAATTTTACCTTAACACCAGTGGTGGCGCTGGGGGGGGGCTTGCTGGGGCTATAGCCCCATCAGAAAACTGCTTAGCCCGGCAAAGCACCCCCAAGGATTTCCTAATATATTTTACGGAGTGTTATTTACACTGATCGAAAATAGCCCGTCTTGTAAGCAGAGGCTATTCACCAGTTGCGGATTGGATTAAGTTATAAAAATGATGCTTGTTGGCTGATGTATTCCGTGGCGTAGAGCGTAAAGTGAATGGTGATTATTTCTGATCATCGTTGGTTCGAATTCGCATCCTGACTACTTTTTCCCATCACATATCAGATCATAAAACCATTTATTCTAAATAAAATTACAAGAAAGATCGAAAAGTGGCTAACGAGTGTTTAATAATGAAGTTGAGGGGTAAGGTTGAGGTGAACAACTGGCAACGTAACTAAACAGACCTGACGGGCATATTGTCCCTCCCACCAGAAACTTGTGAAGTAATAACAAAACCATACGCCAAAATGGACTCTACAGTAGCCTACGTGTAGGTTCATTTCTGTATTATGCTACATTTGTTTTTTCAGTTTTTTTAGTTCATGAATACGTTTGTTTCGTAGGTAGGCTACTTTACAAATTGCATAATGTTTTTAAAAAAACGCACAGCATAATGTAGGCTTGTTCTAAAATGTTATTAAAATCTTAAATAATTAACAATAACTATTACTAAGTGCACCCATGGGAGAAGTGTAGGCTAATGAGCTACAACAATATATTTAAGATGCTGTTCTGTATTTAAACGGCAAAATTGCATGTTGTCCAGGTAAGGAATTTATTTATTTAATAATTGTATAGGCCCACCCTCTTAACTGTTAAGCACCCCCAAGAAAAACGTCCTGGCGCCGCCCCTGCTTAACACATACCAAATAAATAATAAATTCAGAAAAACGGAAAATAATTGGAAATGGTCTCTTCATAATTCTGTAAAAATAGTACATAAAAATACCACAGTATACATCAACAAATTGAAGCAATTACAGTACGATGATACACTAAAGTATACCACAGTTTACTTAGTAGTAAATACTAAAGTACGCTATAGTATTTTTTCACGAGAGCCGTGTTATTATTACGTACTATTCTTTTATATTTTCCTCTGTCTGAATCCAAAACAGAACAAGAAGGTTAATTGTTTTATTGAACAGCTTTGCGTAGCTAATCGCAAAAACGTGTCAAGTTCATATTGTATGAAAAAAGCCAAAACAAGAAATATGATGACAAAAAAAATTTGTCCAAGACAACAAGGCAACAGAGTAGGGAACCCTACTGATAAATCCATACCATACACTGCACAGTACACATTTTTTAATTATGAGCCTGAACCAGGTATTTAATCTATGGATATCTGAACATGTCAAATCTAAGATGAGGATAGTGCTGCTGGAGTACCCTATTCTTTTCTGGTGGAAGAAAAACCCAAAAGTCAACTTTAACAGAAACAGCAGCACAGAGGTTTCAACACAGTTTAAGGAACAACAGAAAAAAAGAAACAAAAGAGACAGAGAATAAGCGGCGTTCTGCTCATATAACGTTTCAGTAATAGCCGTCATTTTTTTATCTGTGAGTGTTTGCGCCCTTAACCATCAGAGAGTGTCAGGAGAAGATCTGCAGTCTGACCACATTGTCACTCTTATCAGATCTAATTTCAAGCCATTATAGCCATTCTGAGGGTCATTAGTTGGAAAGTCTCAACACAAAGCACCAAAATAAACATGACACCATCTGTTAGCTCTCTGCACTTTTCAAGTGCCCTGGAAGCGATGCACTCTCGCTCACAGGAGACCAGTACAAACGAAACGGAACGTAGATGAATGTCGATGGATTAATGGACGCCAAGTATAATAAGCTCCACTGAGAGATATCGAGAGGTCAAAGGAAAACAACCCATAATCCTTTACCTCAAAAACACTGGTCATAATGAAAAATCATATAACATTAAATACAGAGAGGAGAGAGAGACAAAAGTTTGAACATTGCACAATAAATCATATATGAGGCTATATGAGGAATAAGAAGCTGCGAAGAAGTGACGCAGATGAGCGGAACCTAAAAGAGGTTGCATAATACGAATGAATGATTGAATCATTCATAATACAAGACATGACACCAGAGATTAAGGCTGGAGTAGCAAAAAGAGGAAAATGATGAAAGAGCCTAAAAATCCTGTGCAAAGACGTCATACTGTGTGCAAGGAAAGCACTTCAATTACAGGTGCACTCAAGGAGGTCAACATCACCTGGAGAAAACCACCCATCATAATAATCTCATTTAACTCACTGTCGGCTCCATAAATGGTATAAGACCTCCTGGAAATCCGATGCAGGAAATGACATAATGATAAAGCTGATTGGCTGATGGCACCAGATGAATGAGCCCAAGTGTTTCAACTACTAATACTATGACTAATAATATATTATATTCTTTATTATATTTATGTATCATTTAGATATTTGTGCTGAGACGCAATGCGAAAATGCATTTATTTTAAAGTGATTTGAAGTTCACCCGAAAATGAAAATTGTGTCATCATTTACACACATTCTTGTCATTTCAAACCGTCATTTCTGCAGAAGACAAAAGAAGATATTTTGAAGAAAGTTGGTAAACGAACAGCACTGGCCCCCATTCGCTTCTATTGTATGGCCACAAAACCAATGCAAGTGAGACAGTTAACAACATTCTACATAATATCTTCTTTCGTGTCCTGCGGAAGAAAGTTGGTCAAAAAGGTTTTTTAATGACAAGAGGATGAGTACATTTTTATTTTTGTGTGAACTATCATTTTAAGTTAGATTTTGAAAACGCCATTTTATTAATGACATTTATAGCCATTTGTTTATAACCTCTTATATGATGTCGTCGTGCTGGCCCCATCAGACCAGGACCTTCAGCATGCACTGGGACGGTTTGCAGCCGAGTGTGAAGCGGCTGGGATGAGAATCAGCACCTCCAAGTCTGAGGCCATGGTTCTCAGTCGGAAAAGGGTGGCTTGCTCACTTCAGGTAGGTGGAGAGTTCCTTCCTCAAGTGGAGGAGTTCAAGTATCTGGGGGTCTTGTTCACGAGTGAGGGAAGGATGGAACGGGAGATTGACAGACGGATCGGTGCAGCTTCTGCAGTAATGCGGTCGCTGTACCGGTCTGTCGTGGTGAAGAAGGAGCTGAGCCGCAAGGCGAAGCTCTCGATTTACCGGTCAATCTACGTTCCTACTCTCACCTATGGTCATGAGCTGTGGGTCATGACCGAAAGGACAAGATCCCGGATACAGGCGGCCGAAATGAGCTTTCTCCGCAGGGTGGCTGGGCGATCCCTTAGAGATAGCGTGAGAAGCTCGGTCACTCGGGAGGAGCTCAGAGTAGATCCGCTGCTCCTCCACATCGAGAGGGGCCAACTGAGGTGGCTCGGGCATCTTTTCCGGATGCCCCCTGGACGCCTTCCTGGGAAGGTGTTCCGGGCATGTCCCACCGGGAGGAGACCCCGGGGAAGACCTAGGACACGCTGGAGGGACTATGTCTCCCGGCTGGCCTGGGAACGCCTCGGTGTCCCCCCGGAAGAGCTGGAGGAAGTGTCTAGGGAGAGGGAAGTCTGGGCGTCCCTGCTTAGACTGCTGCCCCCGCGACCCGGCCCCGGATAAGCGGAAGAAGATGGATGGATGGATGGAAATATAAAATAAATTGTTATATTATAACCAAACACATACCAGGGGCCGGTTGCATAAACTGCTTAGACTAGTCTTACAAGTTAGTCATAAAAACATTTTCTACAAGACTGGTCATAACTTCTTTAAGTCAGTCACATAAAAAGGTAGATTGGTCTAATTTAAATCTAAAAAGTAAGACTTAGTAGTCCTAACTAATTGCTAGACAGTGGGACCAGTTGTTAAGACACAGTCTTGTGCATCCAACGAAACTGTCTATATTAACAAAATAGAAGAGAAAAAAAATATTTTAATTTTATTTGGACTTGACAATAAATTATAAGAAATCTTGTGTTTTTTTCTACTTAGTGTCTAATTAATATCATTGTCTAATAATCCAATAATTAGTGTTTAATAATAATAGTGTCTTGTCTGGTTTACTGTAGTTACTAGTTACAAAAGATCCAAAAAGGATCATAAAAGATGCTCACGATTCAGGTCTGAGCCCACTGAAACATCTGTTCCCCTCTGAAGTGGCACTCTTTAAAAGTACATTACAACCCATGGCTCCATTAAACTCTTTTAACTTGGCATGGCATTGCAGAACACTTTCCAAGATGCATTAAAGGTTGAAAATGTTGCACTGAAATGAGTTCAATAAATCCAATACACAACCTTCACAACAAGTACCGCATGGATGCTATAAAATAAGTACAATGCAAATGATCTTGTTTTTTTGGTGCACACTCCATTACAAATGCTCCTAATATGTTTTCTGTTTTCACACATAAAGCTCTCACTGCATTCTATATTACAACCACAAAAACCCATTTCAATGGGTATTATGAAAGAAGCTCTAAGGACGTAGGCATGATCAACAATGATCTTTTGTTCATGCCTCAGAAAAACATCTAAAACAGGCAATCCTGTCTCTATAGCAACACATCTGACCTCTCATTCGACCGGTATTCACGATTATCCCCGTACAGCACACGTGATTATCGTGTATCAATTTTCCAAGGTACCGCAGACAATGCAAATACGGTGATTTGTAAAGCTATAGCTTCCTATAGGAAATGAGGGGATGACATGACCCAGATACGGTCACCCCCTAATGCTGGTAAATTTGTTCTATTAGCCTCTGTGATCTCACAGGCTTGAGAGGACGAGAATCATTTCAACCAGCCGAGCATTACGCCTCCAGCAGCGCGGTGTGGAGAGTATGGGATTTCAGAGACCGTCATTATTTGACACCTGGAGCTGAGGCAAATCAGAATAGGTGTTACAAAACCATCAAGCATCCGGAGAGATTTTTCTCCTTTTCAAAAAAATATAGGTGATCTCCTGTATTATAAAGTTTTTCCGCTAATGTTTTATTTTAGATATAGACGGTTTCGTTTTAACAACATAAACAAACGGTGCTGCGCATGCACACTTTTGTGACCCCACCTTAACATCCGGTACACATTCACAAACAATAGAGAGACTGTTGATTATTTCTGATAACAATCGGAAGAAGCTGAGAAGAACCGTTAAGCCCAATTCACATTTTGCGTCGCGTGGAAACTGCGAGCAGTGCTGCTTTATCTTGTCAAATGACCCAAAAATTGAACTATTTCCATCTCGTTGTGGCCCCGACGTGCCTAGTAAAATTTGTGACCGCATCGCTCCCTATTTGCGCGTGCCTGCTGCGTGTCTACATTTAAAATAACGAACTTGCCTGCGCAAAAGACACGAAATGTGAATCGCCCCTTACTTGGCTAAAGTTGTCTCTCCAATATTTTGAGTTTAGACTCCGATACCAAGATGTCTGTGCACCATTCGGCTTGTGTAAATGCGACCAAACTGCAGACAAATTGTTTATTTCATAAAATGAATATACAACAAAATTCAACAAATTGTTTATTTAAGACAATTATTATACAATAAAATTATAATATACATTTACATTTATGTATTTGGCAGACGCTTTTTTCCAAAGCGACTTACATTGAATTATCCTATACATTTATACATAGGTATTTGCAATCCTCTGGGATGGAACCCACAACCTGCGTTGTTAACGCAATGCTCTTACCACTGAGCTACAGGAAAGCTATAAATGTATAGTATGAATATAAATGTATAAATGAATATTAACATAATTAAATAAAATATAAATAGTTATATTATTAGACACTAGCCAGATAAAATAAAATAGTAATATTGTTAGACACTAGCCAAACACAAACCGGACGTTAACTGGGGGTCAGTCGGCACGCGTCCGATGAAACGGTCAATATCTTTCTAAAGAGGTGGAAATTTCCTTAAGCTTGATAAGTTGAAATTTTATCGCACACCTCCTTAAATTGATTGTATTTCTCACATTTTCCTCTCTTTGGATTAATGGGTCTGCTTAAGGCTTAAATGTAATTTGCACTGCATTTACGTTGGTCATGGGATAGATTCCCTGAAATGTATTTAACACGTATACACATAGGTGACCCATGGACCACAAAACCATTTTGGATAAAAGCATCGGGCAATTTCATAAATGTACAATCACCGGAATTAGCTGCCAAATTGGCCCCCCAACGCTTCAACCACACGCCTTCTCCATAATAATCCATTCTCCAAAGACACGTCTGCAACCCTGATCAATGAGGTCTATAATAGGGGCGAGCTGAGATGATGAGTCAGTGTCCTGTGACTAATCACTCTGGAGCCAGAGGAAAACCACACACTTACAAGTTACGCTGGCCGATGACACCACAAGAACACACAAAGTCCCAAACCCATCATTTACAGTTGTCCAGCGAGTACATCCGATGTGACAGTGGGTGTGAAGGAAGAAACAGAAATGAGTCCAAAAATTGACCCTGGCAACGTTACCAACAAGGGTCAACTCCTGATGCTTTTAAGCCAAACCTTGACCCTTGACACTGATGTCAACAAGCAATTCCGACTGGCTACTCCATCTGCAGGCCCTGACCTTTTACAGAGCTTGGGGTGGTCAAATGATTTCCCAAGACGGCTTTTTCTGTGATACCTGTCGAATGCTGGTAATATTTTATGCATGGCATTCCGAAGAATTAGCTTGAGCCCATCTAATACGGAAAATGAAAAACATTTGGGTTTCGATACTTCAACCCTCGAGTGCTTTGAGTGTGCTGAGAGAGCTACAGACACGAAGTGAGTGTCTCTTCATCTAAACGAGAACTTGTACGCGTAGTACATCATTTTTATCTTTTGTAAGCGCGGTTAGTGACATAGATGGATGAACATCATTAGTCATCTAGACTCAAAAGCCACCTCTGCTATTTCACTTCACGCCGGGCATTAAAACGTCCGCACCACTTTGAGCTGGTGAAAGATGAAAAAATACCAGGGATTCAGGCTCCATCGTCAGCAGCAAATGTCGAGGATTTACGTCTGAGCCGAGCATGAATCTCAAGAGCGTTTGGGTGCTAAAGCGTTTCTGTAATTCTTGTGAAAATGACCTCTCTTCTCCCTAATGTTGCCCCGTGTCTCATACTTTAACCGCTTGTTGTATTTTGTAAAAAGAAGTGCACTGGGATTTATCCAGTTCCATCTGCCTGCTTATAATGTGCTTGATTGAAACTGAAATGAGGGCAGATTTACTTTCCCCGCTAGGTTTTTTACGTTCAGCGCACCGGGAGCACATCATGAAAGCAAAATGTTTTCGTGACCCCATTTCTTCCAGCTGTGCAGTCAAATTTCAGTATTTCATTGTAAGCAGAGGGATTCAGACTTGCACAGGCCAGGCTGGTAACCCACTTGTCATTTCGAACCTGAATAACTGTCTTTCTGCTGAACACAAAAGAAGATATTTTGAAGAATGTCGATAACCGAACAACAGAGGTACCCATTCACTTCTATTGTATAAAAACCATTAATGCAAGTTAGGGGTGTAACGATACACTGAGCTCACGATTCGGGACATATCTCAATGCTGGGCTCACGATACGATACTTTTACACTATTTTAAACAAAAGAAAAAATGAAACTCATATCGCATAAAAAAAAAATCACAATTTCAGTAACTTTTTAAGGCTTAAATGAACCTTCTGTCCTGCAGGTTTGCCCATCATCTTAGTTTTAGTCGACGAAATCTACTTTACATTTAGTCTTCTAAAATTGAACTTGTTTTACTAATTTAATTGGCGTAATTAAATTTTCCATACAAAGAATTAACTGTTTGACAATCTTCTTTACCTTAGAATTCAATTAAACCAGGTCATTACCTTTCTATTTCAAAAAAGTTCAGTAACTACTGGATAACCCTCTAATTTGTGATTGTCAAGTTTACTGTAGTATTTTTACATGTTCTGTATTTTTTAGAGACGAGGGAACTCGTAATTAAACATCTTAAATTATCTTTATTTGTCTACGTTTTCTGAGAGGTGCCCCTTCCTTGTGAGTGATGAGTAATACATGAGAAATGAGTTATAAATATCAACACCAATTTCTCTTTATCCGAGACGACACTTTGCATTAGTCCCTTTCTGAAATGCTTTTCACAGGCGCAAACATGACGTTTAGAACGCGTGATTCTGGTTGCCCCAAGGACCAAAAAAAAGACGATGCTGTTATCTTGATTCTGGTTGCCCCAAGGACCAAAAAAAAGACGATGCTGTTAAAGGACCAAAAGACGAATTGGGTTGTGCTTGTTTATGCTGTGAAAGGACCAGAAAATGCCGTTATCTTGATTCTGGTTGGCCCAAGGTGCAGAAAAAGACAATGCTGTTATCTTGATTCTGGTTGGCCCAAGGACCAAAAATAGGACGATGCTGTTATCTTGTTGTGGTTGGCCCAAGGACCAGAAAAAGACGATGCCGTTATCTTGATTCTGGTTGGCCCAAGGACCAAAAAAGACGACGCTTTGAGTTGTTAACTTGATTCTGGTTGGCCCAACAAATCCAGGTGCTGGACCAAGACATTTCAGATGCTCAAGAGTAGACGCCTAAGACCCAACAATTCCCCCCCCAGTATAAAACTCATGGATTTACACGATTCACAAAAATGAACTATTTTTGATACAAAACGGCCAATTTCGCCGAAAAGCGACTAGTTTGCAGGTATGCTAAGACTATGTTGTAGTGTGAGTGATTCTGACAGCTTGTGTGTTATGTTTGGGGGAAAAGTTCGCTTTTTTTTAGAATGGTTTTGAGTGGAGAGCTTCATTTTGACGCGAAAATAAGATATTGGGGGAATTGAGAAGTTACGGATTTGTGTTTAGAGTTTCTAGAAAAGGAGCCATAATTTCAAGAAATGTGTTTTAGCAATCGATAAAAACTGTAACTTTATCTACCTAATAACCTTAGCTCTAGTTAAAGTTTCAAACACCTGTGCTTGATATTTCATAGTGCATGGTTGCTAGGGCATTACTATCAGTTGCTAGGTTGTTTGCTTCATAGTTCCTTATTGGCCCAAGTTGAATGGGTCATCATCTTGCGGGTGAAAATTGTAAGTCTGATTGCTTAGGAAAGAAATAGCTCACCCTCTTTTCAACAAGCCATATGATTTTGGTATCATTCATGTGCACTGCTCATACAGTAGTAGACGGGTTACGTGGCAATGTAAGTTCAATACTTACATTTAGGGATTGGTTCACACCACAGCTTATTTGTTTGTTTGAGTAAAAGCCTTAGTAAGCACCAATAATCATGCAATTCATGCGAGTCCTGAAAGGAGTTAGCAGCTGACAGGCCAGGGAATATAATAGAATATATTCTTCATCTTTGTACCGTCAGGTAATGATTTTGCTGCATAGGTGCCACCTATAGCAATTTAAGTGGCTGACAGCACAAATAATACAGCAGTGGTTTCAACTATTGAACTGCAGAACTTGTACGATACGTCACTCCAAATGTCATTCCCAACCTTTTTAGCTGAAGTTGTAGAAATCTGTTTAAAAAAGAAAGTCTGGATTTTCAAGAGAAAAATTTAGTTTTATTAGTGCAGGAAGTGAATCATAGTCCTGTAAAATACAACTTTGCAGGTATTGAGAGGAAATGTGAAACAAGAATCTGCAGCGTTTGCAACATTCATATGGCACAACCCAGTTTCATCTTCCTTGCCCGGTTAACGCGCAATACGTCAACCCATAAAATACCCCTGCTTTAAATTACATTTATATTACATTTAAATGCGCATAAATTGAAAATGATCCACTGAATGCAGAGAGCACTGAAAATCTAATATATAGAATAGGTGACTGCCGTGTCAATATTCTAGCTCACAATGGCCAAAGGTCAAACTATATCAACGCATTGAGGCTAGACAGCGAGATTACAGTGCTCTTTTCTAAATGATTAAGGTCGTCTATAGCAGATATGTTACTATAGCTCCTGCTGTTCACCAGATTGGGTTGCGTGTGCATGGAGATTAGGTGGGGTTTTCATCACCCGTCACAGGATGTGGCCTGTTTGACCGCTGGCTACATATACTGACCTTTGGTGAAAAGTATTTTGCAGGGAAGCTGCAGGCACAAAGTGCAGGTCAGGCCATGTACTGTACATGTACGTTTGCGGCATGCTGGAAAATTCTTGGAAAGGTAAAGGCAAGGTTATCGTGTCTTTATAATTGGTCTGTCATCTCATATGTATATGGGCAATTGACATGGCGTGTAATTTCATTATAATTAAAGAAAGGTCAGTGATTGTTTGCCATTACAGTAAAATGAACTCATTTTGTATGTTAAAGCATGTATAAAAGCATTTAAACTGTAAGACAAATAGTAAATTTGATATTATAAAGAGTCATCTTTAGTAGAATTTTACAACTTGCTGTCTTTTGTTTCTCAGAAATGTTCTGGGGACCCCCTTAGAACATTCTGAAGGCCCCATGGGGGTCCCCGAACCTCAGTTTGAAAACCCCTGGTCTGAAGTAAAAACATTTTAAAAGAATCTACCATCATTTTTCAGGTTGATGTCACGCAATCTGGCATTCAGGAGAGCGCTAGAGCGGCTGTAGCATTGGTATTGACAGTGGTCAAACAATCATTTAAAACCACGCTGTATAAACTTTACAAATCATACTATTTTAACAGGGTGGACAGCTGCTGTGCTTCAGGATGCCAGAACAGGCGGGGGGAAGCAAAGGGAAAATCATTTTATCATATTCCTAAGGATCCCGAATCCCCGATGGACGATTAAATGGTTAACTGCAATAAAACGTGCTAACCTACACGCCACCGCAATTTCTTCCTCTCTGTCGTTATGCTGCCACATCCTAAACAAGACACATGAGAGCAGCACTCGCCTAGTCCAGCTGTGCAATTGCAGTGGGCTCCTAATACAACCCCATCATATCTGAACACCACCCATGGCTTCAATGGAGGGTCATTTAGTTTTTTGGGAATGTGCAAGATCAGTGATATGGCTATGCCGGCTACCTACAAACAAGGACAGCTATAGGGTCGATTACGTTAGCTAACGACACAGTTGACTTACCCTTCCAATGACGACAAAGCAGGTTAAAGCCGGCAGACTCCAAAGTTGAATATCCATTACAAAATTCACTTTTTACCACTCAGGCTTTTTAAAGAGTCTCCGGAGTAAGACGATGAAAAGTTGATGAGGTATTTGTCGATATTAGGATCCTGCAGGTCAGGAAATGTATCCGTTTCTTTATTGATACACGTTAAAAGCACCCCGGGGGCATTATAGGGATCTGTTATGTTTAATCTATTAAGTTTTGCTATGCACAGGTCTGTGTCTTTTGAATTAGAGTGCGCAGTGAAGTCTGTTGCCTTGAAACTCATGCTGGCGCCATTCATTTCATATTCGCTTATGGCTGTCCTTGCCTGCCATGATGGCGGTGTAAACAGAATAGGTCACGAGACTGCCGGAGCTTTATATATGACCCTGGACAACAAAACCGGTTTTGTGTGTCAATTTTTCAAAATGGAGATTTATACAATGTTTATTATACAATAAATAAGCTTTCCATTGATATACAGTTTGTTAGGACAGGACAATAATTGACAGAGATACAACTATTTAAAACTCTGGAATCTAAGGGAATACTGAGAAAATCGCCTTTAAAGTTATCCAAATGTACACCTTAGCACGGTAAAAAAAACTCAAAACATAACCAATATAATTAAATTTTCTATTAAATAAAAATGATTTCATGTTGTTCATTCTCCCCTTGTTTACTTCAGCTTTAATCCTCATAGTAACATGGCCTGGTAAACTAGGCTATCAGTACTGTTTAGCGTGTAGACAAAATGTTAAATGTGATTTGGATAAAAGTGTCTGACAAATTAAAATGTAATGTCCTGTAACTGTTAACTAAGTCACGCAGCTGCGATCCGTGGGCAGGAAGGTTTGCTTTAGCCTGTTAAGTTTTAAACCGCTAAATACACATAAAAATGCTAACAGCTAAATTTTAGTTAACATACATTTGCATACTTTTTATTACAGTAGTTGTGCTTAACATGTTTTTTTATATATAATCTATGATATATAATAATGATATTTTTCTACATTTAGTGTCACTCTCGCCATAAATGGCTGCCTTTGAACGATGTTTATTAGTTATTGTAGTCAAGTTAGTAAATTGTCTAGGAGAAGGGGGATCAAGTAGGCTAAAATAATGAATAATGGATGCAGATCATAGGGTGCGCGACATCCTGATTCAGCTCTGGTGCGTAGATTAAGGTCAAAACAAATGGTTTGTAGACATTGTTTGCGTTCGTACCGGCTATTATGGCAACCTCTAACTGCACACATTAAGCTTGCACCTTTGGGTTCCATAATAAATATTAACTAGCCATTCAAAACAGCACACTTGTCTCACTCGCATTACGACTGCCATTAGCTATAGTGGCTCACCGGAAGTCTAAACACAAACAGCTCAAAGATGGCGCCGCCCTCATTTACGCCAAAAATAAGGTGGATAGTAGTCTACACAATTTTGTCTTTATATTATTTCGGGCAGAGAGATGTCATGACCCTGACTAAAAACACTTCTTTGGCCACAAAGTTTTGGAAAGAGATTTACAACCAACTACTAAATTAAACTTTCAATGTTTATGCGGCCTGACTTCCAGGTTCATTTTTCATTTTTCAGTCTTGCAGTTTGACATCTCTGCATAATAGCGATTTTCAGCATTAATGAGCATGTAATAGGTTAAAGCTGTACATTGTGTATATGGAGCACAGCAAAACGAAAGACAAGCTGCTGGCAGTTATGTCTCATAATAGCTAAATAGCTTGAGATGTCCTGCAGTGCAACTCCACTCAAACGGAATTTTAATCTTTATCAGTAATATGCACATACATTTGGACATCTGATTGAGACAATATATGCAATATTTGTACTTTCAAAAGTGTAAAATAATGACCACTTTACAGCACCTAAATAGGTAGACTACTTTGTCTTATACAAATATATTTTTAACCTTGTATCCTGGAGGGTTTCCCGCCTACAATATACATCAACTACCCATTTATTTAATTCTAATAGGCTGTGACTAGTGTTAATGGAGCGCAGTGTTATAGTGTTGTAAACATGATAAATCATAATGGATTATTATGAATCTAATAGAGAGATTTTATAGCCGACAATAGTATGCATTCCATCAATGCACGGTCTGTTAGGCATGTACACGTTCTGATGACATGAAGCAGATATTATATCTGTGCATACCCTACTTTAAGGTAGTACTTCTATGATTGCAGAAGATGCCAATGTAGAAAAATCTAAGAGTCCGACGCCCCGCACGCAGGTGCACACAATTCAATCTAACGCAGAAATATATGGCGCATAAGAAATGGGATGCTGGGATCACTTTATATCCTTTGAGGCCCATCATCCTATAACACCGTCATAAGTTACAATGTGTCCCATGTTTATGGCGTCCGTGAGCTTTCTTGAGAGAGAGGATTTATTAGACTTTTCCTCAAGTCTAACTTTTGACGTATGTGCTCTGCCGCCTGAACCCATTCTCACAGCACCTCAGACTGTTATCTAACCTCATCTCGCTAATGTATCCATTTTTCACACATGGACGGTATATGAAGGATCGCTTGGGTTGGTGCTTCTGTGCGTGTGCTTGTTTTATTGGACTATATCTATAGCACATAACCAAGCACTGAGAGGCCCCTTGACTTTATCAATAAGATTTACTCCCAATTCAAGACGCTTTGCAATTGGCTGTCAAGGGGATATTTCACCCAAAAATGAAAATTCTGTCATCATTTACTTACCCTCATGAAATTTCATACTTGTTTAAATGTATTTATTCCGATGAACACAGAGAAAGATATTTGGAAGAATGTTAGGAATTTTCAGTTCTGGGACATCATCCACTACCATAGTTAGAAAAAAATATTGTATTATTTATGTTCTGTTGAACGCAAAATTAGATATTTTGAAGAATTTAGGAACAAAAAGCGATGTGGGGCACCTTTGACTACTATGGTAGTCAATAATGTCCTGGAATTGAAAATTACTAACATTCTTCCAAAAACTTTTTCTGTGTTCATCAGAACAATGTAATTTATAAAAGGTATGAAATGACACGAGTGAGTAAATAATAATAGAATTTTCATTTTTGGGTGAACTATCCCTTTAAAATGATGCATGGGGGCATTCATATTTTGGGAATGGTTTTATTCGTAAACGAAAAACCAAATGTAACACCTCAGATGATGGAAAAAAGATATATATATCATTTAGTTGACTGTACAGTACAGTGCTCTTATATGACCCTCAAAAGGTTATTTTGTGAGGCTACAGTCTTCTGTAAGACTGACCTACTGCCAGCACACCAAACATCTACCACACACTTAATGAAGACAACACATTTAAAACATGAATTTGCTAAAGACAGGCAATAACTCTCCACCCTAACAGTCACAATCAATCAAACTGAAAGGGCAACATGAAGTTGGTGTCAAAATTATACATGCAAATACTACAAAGAATATGAGTGCAATGAATAGAGGTTCACATCAGTAAATCACCTAAAGCACTTTAATTTAGGAAATGTTTACCGTAGTAGACCATAAAGAGCTATACCTGGATTTGATGATTTTTGCAGTCAATCTCATTCTCAACCAGGGGACCCTCGACAAACTTCCAATGGGGCCTCAAGATGATGCAAAATATTATTTAAAATAAGACAAGGCATTAAAATAAGTTTTTACAACAAATATACATCTTTCTAGCTATGACAAGCCTTACAATATATTATTGGATAAAAATTGTGGATATTGGGAGACATGAAGTCAAAAGGGTCCACTGAGCCAAAGCATCCCACTGCCCCCTAGTGATAAATAGTTTGCATAGCATCTTTATGAATTCTACACATTTTAATAAATTTGGTTATAAAGTAAAAGCTTCTGGACCTTAAATTTGGGTTCCAAAGTTAGACGTTTATGAAAAACAAAAAGCTGGTGTTAGTAAGTAAATGTGTACAGATGCAACGGATATTAAATATATCAAAATAAAACACATTAGGCAAACGGATATAACCAACAAGCATTTGCAAGTACAATGCCCATGCAAAGTACCAAGACACCTTTGAGACCCTGGCTGCCCTCATCTTTTACGAGGGGAATTAACTGGCCTGTTTCTGTAGCAACAAAGCTTTCGGTTGTAGTTTCCAAGGATACAAGTGCATGCTTTCTTAAGTTGTTAAAAAAGCCACCCTTTGCTCCCTTCTGGATTTTCAAAGCTAAAGCCCTTCTTTTGAACTAAATGAAGTATTTACCTGATGTAAACAAGTGCTTGCCAAATGAGGAAGGTTCCTCACGGTCTAAAAATCTTAAAAATAAATCTCCTAAACTGAAAGCACTTTTATGAGCACCAAAGGACGACAGGTTAATTTTCTCATTCCAGGCCACCTTTATAAGAACAATCACCCAAACTGAACGTCACGTCACTTTTGATGACACCACTATTGGCCTATTCAAAGACTACTGATGTTAATAAGTGCAGTTACTTACTTTCAAAGGAAAATCCACCATGCTGTCCGTGGGGAATCAAAGACAACCATCCAAAAAACACACCTTAATGAACCAGTAAAGAATGCAAATGCAGCCACATGCCTACATTCAAGTCAAGGAAAGTCCCCTTCAAACGTTTTCTACGAACATCTGCTTTTCTGCTGTATGGACATCAGGCTGAGGAATATGCACAACAGATCCTTATTAGACCAAAAATCACAGTTATCATTAACACTTAAACGTTATAAATGCAAAATGACCTTTCAGACAGCACCACGAAGTCATACATTTCTGGTCTTTGTTGTACCACATCCTGCTTCTGTCAGTCTTCTACGTTCTTGACAGTCCTATTCAAATCTGCACTTAAAGCTGACAAATACAACGAAAGCACAAGATAGACTATAACTCATATTACGAACCTTACTAACAGCTTCAGTAGTCTGTTTCTCCATTGCTCGTTCAACATTTTGACCGCCTCAAAACAAAAACATCACTTGTTATACTGCAGATTAATTATTACTATTTCATCATGATCATTAAATGTTCATATTCAGAACAGTCAAACATTGCCTTAATTTACTTCACCTACAGTATGTCTTCATTTTGTATGACTTACAAATTGCCAAGTAGGGATCTAAATTAGCGTAAAATTTGAAAATGGAAAATTACACATCCACAATCTCACTGTTAAGACAAAACGGTTGTTTTATTAAAAGTGTCCGTATTAATAGATTTGGTATAACATCAATATATCAATATCAATACATAAACAGTATTTTATAAAATGCAAGTAAATAACATGCTTCTGAAGATGAAAAGATGAAGATGAGACGACTTGGAAAACAAAGAGCCAAACAGAATATATGTTAAAACAAGAACAGCTGCTTGAATGTAAACTAAAAAACTGTTTTGAAATTTAGTGCCGGTTAAACAGAACAGTTAGCAGTAAAAAATGCAAAACTCTACATACAAAACGTTATGAACCCGTAAATAAAACGGAGGCAGATGAGTATCTTCATAGGCACCGAATGGCTTGACTACATAAAAGATGACTGGTTCGGGATAAAAAGTCTTTGGGCGGACGAGCAGGAGACAGGTAAGGGAGGTGAGAGGGGTGCCATGGGGTACGCTGGGTAGGGCAGAGACCTACAGCCAAAAGACACAAAACTGGAGCCAGAAGGTGCAGGAGGAGACAAATTCACAGGCGATCCAGGACAACTGATTGAACAATCTGTTATGTATAAAAAGACACACACACTTGGTTAGCTTTACTAAAATAAACAGCTGAACAACACAGAATAAACAGTATGTCACATTCGCTATTACGAAAGTTTAAGTTGTGTAAACACGATGAACACCACAGAGCGAACGAGGAGAAACTTACCCAGGTTCCACAACGCATTCTGAGCAGCAAGCTCCTTCGCATCCTCCAGTACGGTGCAGACTTTATCTGGCATGTAGCTGCTCCTGCCGAGGACCACTTTGTAGATGAGCAGCATTTTTCCCTCCTGCCCTGCTAGGGAGTAAAGGTGATACTCCGGTGGAGACCAGTCGTTCTTGTGGCAATAGTAATCCAGCAGCGATACAGCCGAGCTTAGCTGACTGGGCTTCAGGACGCTCAGGCTGACCGGCACCAGAGTAGATCCCGCGAGGAACGGGTACACGCAGCGATCCGAGTCTGCCGCGTACAGGTTTCCCAGGTGTGGAGGCATGCCGATCGAACGTGCGGGTAACCCATCACTCATCATTCCGGTTCCCACTTCATCTTTGCTTTGGTACAAGAAGTTGAAATCGCAAAAGTTACTGCAAGCTGTCGTTCCATTGTTGGTACCTCGTGGTCCAGATCTTCTGTTCCCGTCCTTGCTAACAGGTTTGGCGAGGCTCACTTCGATGGGCGAACCATCGATCACTTTTCCATTCATTGATTCGAGCGCGGTCAAAGCATCCTCTCGGTTATAATAGTGGATGAAGGCGTAGTCTGTTAGCTTCTTAACGCGTTCCACAGCGCCAGGCTTCACCCTTGAGAACTCTGTGCGTAGCGTCTCCTCGGTGGTGTTCAGCATGATATTACGGACATACAGGACTCGCACGCGCTGCATGGTTTCCTCGTCCAATTCCTTTTCTGGTTCCGCCCAGTCAACCTGGATGGTGTGACCCCACAACTGGAACGTTCCTGAAACATCAAGTTAACAGGTTAAGGCTCTATGAATGGTTTTAAAATGGGCCAATTTGTGTAATTGCAACAGTTATACTTTATAAATAGTTGCATGTTGTGTCCATTTTCAGTTTTTGTGTGCCTGTCCTAGAAGTATGTGCTTTTCCTACTAATTGAGCCACATGAAAGCTGGATTCACAGAGCTCTCACAAAAGTAATAATGGTGCTTTTCTTAGCAGATATCAAAAACAGTTTGTATATTTCCACTATGCTTTTGTACCTGGGATGAGTTTCCTGCGAGCCATGGCCGCTGCCTTGTGAGATTCATACTCAACAAAGGCAAAGCCACGATTCTTCGTCCTGTCCACTGCGCTGGGGTACACAATTACATCCACCACACCTTCAGTCACCTGGATTAGCATTACATTACATTTAATTGTCAAAAGCATCATAAAGGCAGTTTAAAAGTTAATGCGTGTTTTTGTTAGCGCTAATGACATTCCATGCAATGTCTTTCAGAATTGTTCCTATCTAAAGTGAGACATGGTTCTCAACCTAGTCCTGGAGGACCCATAGTACTACGCATTTTGTATATCTCTTTAATCTGACACACCTGATTCAACTCATCAGCTCATTAGTAGAAATGACAAGACCTGAATTGGACATAATGGCAAGCTCACACTACGTGATTTTTGGTCTGCGTCAAAAACCCCGGATCGCGACCGAATCAATGCGTGTTTTGGTCGGCGAAGCTCTTAAAGTGTTAGCAGGTCAGCAACGTGACCGTGACTTGTCTCGAGCTATCCCAGACGCTACCATATTTTCAAACCTGCTTGATATTATCGCCAAGTGGAACTAATCCATCCAAACAGAAGTTAGTGCGATCGATGTGGGAGGTGTTTTCGCTGATAGTCGCATCTGCTCCTCGACCAAGGTCTTAATGTTAGTGCACTTTGTCTCCGTTGTGTTGTGTTGTGTTGTGTTGTGTGCGTGCTGCTACAACAAGAAGATGAAGGATGACAAGAAACCTTGTTGTGTAGTGTAAGTGCCATAGCAATTCAAGTAGTCTCACAGTCCCGTAGTGTCAGCCCGGCTTAAGATAGACAAACAAAATGTGCAGAACTAGGTGTCCTCCAGGAGGACAGGTTTGAGAACCCCTGACAAAGAGAAATGTAAAACACAAAGCATTGGCCAGGAAGTGAACAACCCAGGCAGCTGAAAACTCAGATGCATGCAATAGTATACTGGCCTTCATCATCTCTTCTTGGATCTCCTCCTTTTTCTTGTCTTTCGGGATGGACCCAATAAACAGGCGACAGTTGTCCAGGCTCACACACACTCCTATGAAACTTTCCCGGGCGGATTTCATAGTTGTCAAGGAGCTGGATGGCTCTTTGGGCTGCCTCGCGTGTGGTATACATGACGAAGGCATAACCGCGGTTCTCCCCGCTGAATTCCATCATCAGACGGAACTCGTAGATGCTTCCGGCCTTCTCAAAGACTGGAACTAGCTCATCTTCGTACATGTCTCTCGGGATCTTACCAACAAACACCTCACAGCCTCGTGGAGGAGGGGGGCTTTCCCAACCTAAACAGCCATTATAATGCATCTCTAAGTGAAGCAACTAAAAACATCAGGTTTTAATCTTATACATCATCCTTTTAAACACATTTCTTTATGAAATAAGTGTCATAAGAGTGGTTGCACATTTTACAGTGTATCATAAGAAATGTGACCATGGACGACAAAACCAGTCTTAAGGGTCAATTTTTCTAAATTAAGATTTTTTGATCATCTGAAAGCTGAAGAAATAAGCGTTCTATTGATATATGGTTTGTTAGGATAGGACACTATCTGGCGGAACAACAACTATTTACAAAGCTTGAATCTGAGGGTGAAAAAAAATCTAAATATTGAGAAAATCCACTTCGAAGTTGTTAATCTGAGGCACTGTAGCAGGCCATCCACTCACAAAAATAAAGCTTTTATACATTTACAGTAGGAAATTTATAAAGTATCTTCATGGAACATGATCTTTACTTAATATCCTAATGAAATCGTTCATTTTTACCTATACCATGTATTTTTGCCGAATACTAAAAATGTTCCCGTGCTACTTAAAGACTGGTTTTGTTGTCCAGGGTCCCAAATACTTAAATTCTGCTTGAAGTCAACATGTAACCGAATTAAAATCTCACTATACTTTTATTACACAGAGTTAAATGTGAGAAGCCCTGAAGGACCCTGTCCATCTCAAATTTTCTTTTTTGGTGAACTCTCGCTTCAAAGTGATAGTTCACGCGAAAATGAACATTCTGTCATCATTTACTCACACTCTTGTGTCCTGTGACTTTCTTACCTCCACAGAAGACAAAAGAAGATATTTGGAAGAAAGTCGGTAACCGAAAAGTGCCAGCACCCATTCACTTGCATTGGTTTTGTGTCCATAAAATAGAAGTGAATGGTGCCGGCGCTGTTTGGTTACCAACTTTCTTCCAAAAATCTTCTTTTGTGTTCTGTGGAATAAAGAAAGTCGTACAGGATTGAAAAGACAAGAGGGTGAGTAAATGAAGACACAATTTTCATTTTTGGGTCAACCGTACCTTTAAGAAGTAAACAGGATTAACTTTAATTTCATGTTGAGTAACAGAAATGCCATCTAGAACACTGACCTACATAACAGTAATGTACTATTGCTTTCTTATTTCATCACTTTTGAGGCATAAAACATCATTATAAACCACACTTTTATCCGAAGAAACTACAAATGAGAAAACATCCCAAGTCATAATAGCCAATGATAAACATAGCTCACAATGCTCAAACATTACCTGGAGGTGGACCAAATTTTCTCTGTCCATTTTCCTGAACCATATTGTAGCCTGTTCGGTCCATTAGGGCCAAAAGAGCAGCTTCTTTGGAGCTGTCCGGTTTACTGGTTTCGCTGGATTTACTGGTATTACCTTCATCCATGATCACTTCAGAAAACAAAGGGCGATGAAACCTCACTTTGACTCTTACCCTTCTCATGTAATGTAATTTAACCTCGTGTAATTTGGGCTCTATCATTGTTACAAGTTGTAATTACAGGCCCGTGTTTCTTACAAAACACTTAAAAATATGGGAACCCATTGAAACTAGTATTTTTTCTGAGAAAATGTCACTCAGACAACTTGTAATGAAAACTTGTGATGAGGCTCGGTTGAGTGGCTCGCGCTCAATTAGCAAACACTACAACTAGCATCATAACCAATCAACGTTAATTGTCTCCTATCGACAAACATTCAACCATATCATGTAATTCAATATCAGTTTCTTCGTTTGAGAAGCATCACCCATCACAAAACCTAAACTGGGTGTATTTATTACTACGAAGTCGATGGTTTTGAGGAAAAACCTGGTCATCGTTCTGAGGTAAAAAGTGTATTGAAAGCTACAGACAGACCATTTAAACGAGTGGAGATGCGTCGAGGAAGACAAGTTACTTCAGTAGACTATATTTTATTTAAAAAGGGGATGAAAACAATACCACCTGAATTTAACTTCTGAGTGGATAACGTTTAAATAACGTGGTGTAAGGAACTGACCTCATCATTTACACACAGCGTGGGCGTGTTTCACGTGTCTGTCGTCTCTGCCTTACCTGGTATTGACGTAATTGATTCTTCCTTTTGGACTCTTAACAAACGAGTGAAGAGACGTGAAATATGCTGACAGCTGTACGACTAACTCGATCATATACAGAATCGACCTTGCTCCCTGTGTCTAATACTGTCCGACTGTGTTACAGTGAAGTATCAACCAATCAGCTGCCAGAGCGTTCGTTGGCTTGAGCCAGTTGATCTTCACTCAAGGGATTTAGAATTAATTTCCACAAACATTTCGACAAGTTCAGAAAAACATTTTAAAGTGTAATATTAAATGGAGAGGGGTTTAGGGAAACTAAGGGGCATTATTGTAAAGTTTAATTTAGTGTACATCAATGCTAATTGAAGATATTCATTGCTGGTTTTTATTGAGCATGAGAAACAGTATCTGACAGCAACACAACGGCGTATGTACTATTGATGTGGTTTAAAGACAAAACTAAACAACGGTTTGACGTTTTTCTCTTTATATTTGCAGCGGATTACACAGCTCAACTAAAAAGGACAATGGCGCTCTCTTGTGACCAAATGACGCAGTTGCATGTTACCGCAACTAGAAGGCTGAAAAAAAGGAGGAACATTAACATTTCAAACTAAAAAAGTCACAGTAACTTTCTTCCTGACAGAAATCTACATTGTTTAAGAATGACAGAAATATTGACAAATATTCTTGATTATTTATAGAAGAAATGTATAAAAGACATTTATGTTACCCCATTTGCAAAATGTCTTTAATTTGTGTACCTTGCAGTTCTAGATAACAACATTCTACATAAAAATGTTAGTTTTGTGCTTTAGGGCTCACCATAGAATGGAACAATCCCCAAAAGACCAAAGGGGAATCATTACCATGTAATACCAACATCTATTTATCTGAATCTGTCTGAAGACAAAAGTGTGTAGAAAAAGCAAATGATATAAAAATGTTCTTTAATTCATATAGCTAATATACATATTATTGTAAGCCACAACACACGGTAAGAAAATAAATTATCTGGGAAACCTTAACATCACTTAAAAGATCACATTCGTACATAATTATAATCAAAAAGTATTCTCTGCCCTGCTAATTTAGCATGTACGCTATCATCTGTGTTACAATGGCTCAAACGTGATACAAGGAGATAAAGTTTTATGTGTAACTAAAAATGACCCATACATAATAACAGCATAGTCTGCCGGCACATCACCCCATTCTGACTGACGTGGCTTGTAGCAGAGATTCAGGACGCCATCCAAATATTAAAGGGAATAAAGATTGTGAGTAAAATTCCAGATACGGACATGGACCCCAGAAATAACACAATGAACAAGCTCACTAATAGGCTTATGAGAGAAGTGGTCTTGCTGCATACAATCTTCCGCACGGCTTTGCAGAACTGTAAAGAAGAAAAAAGAATGTCAAAGAGTTTATTTATATAAGACTAACACAGATGTTAAGGGTAAATCAAATTTAAATGATGGAAAATCGAGTCACTTCACACAGTTTTTAAACACGAGGTGGCAGTGGTGGGCTGATATGGTTCAGTAATGCTGGATTTTGGAGAAACCATTTAGTTCCACATATTTCGCAAATATTATTGTAAAAAGATTCTTGGCACATTGGTAAAGCTTATATTTTAGATTATTGTGACAAAAACATACTTTTACCACGTTTTGCTTAATCCTGATGAAAAGATAATGCGAGTATTGAGGGAGTTTTAAAGAGATTACGGCCTGTTCCCCAGAATCTGTAGATTAACATTCTTTCTCAAGACAAGCTAAAAAGAACAACTAGGCCTCCATAACAACATTATGTAAACTCAAACAGAAAATAACTGCTCAAAAATGTGAGTCTAGACACCTTGCTGTCCACTTCACAAACAAAGAAAAACTGCACTTTAATGCTGGATCAAACATGCAATATTATAACACGTTGGAATGCTTGAATCTGATTGGCCAGTCATGACATTTGCAGGTTCGTTATTCCCCGATAACAACCGCTCAAAATAACACATGGAAACCCGGATGAAACAAATCATTTTTACAGGTTTTTTTTACAATTTAAATATGTCTTTTAATAACATATGACATTATATTTACAACGGATTAAACCAAGTTGCATGTTCGTGACTTTTTAACATTATTTCATTTCATTTCCTGGCGCAAGGTCTGCATTCGGCAAAAATTACCTAATAAAACATTTCAAATTCACATTTCATGTCCAGTTTTTTCTCATGTGGCATGTAGCTGTGTAGTAAGCGGGTTAATGTACAAGCAGCCGGCTGTTATGACGAAATAAGCCCCTTCTGTGTGATGATCAGACGGAAGGGGCTTATTTCGCAATAACAACCGGCTGCCTGTACATTATCCCGCTTTTAAGGTAAGAAATGACGTTCAAATGTCACAAACAAGCAATTTGGTTTGATAATTTGCAAATATAATATCATATATGTTATTAAAGGACATATTTATATTTCATTTGTCAAAAAAACCTGTCAAAATGATTTGCTGCATCCGGCTTACCTTGACTTGAGAGGTTGTTATCTGGGAATAACGAATTTGCAAATGTCGCGACTGGCCAATCAGAATCAAGCATTCCAACAAGCCATGTAATAATTATGTGATAACAACCGGCTGCCTGTACATTATCCCTTACATATTAGTTGTTGCTTGACACAGTTGAGGCTTGTGAATTAAAGGTTTAGTTAACTTGCTTTAGTTACTGCCATGAGAAAAACAGGAAAACTCCCCAAACATATTTTTCCATAATGCTTTATAGATCTGATTAAATTGATGCGCATTGCATTTCTTAACCAGATTTTTTATTATGTACAAAATGTAGATTTTTTTCTTAGCAGAAGCCAGACAATGCCCAAATTTTCATTGACAATTCTTACATTACGCCTTTTTGTTCAAACAAAACCTCTTTTTGAAGAGATTTTGAATGTGTCTATTGATTTCTCACCTGGCAGGTTTGGAAACTTATGTTGGTGCCATATCTGCAGTACATGACGTAGTGCTCGCAGTTGTACCATAGCAGACTGTAAGCCACAGAGCCAAACATCTTCTCAGCCCTCCTGGCCACTTCTTCACCATCAAACGGTGGTCGGCTGCACACCTTGTCCATCTTGTTCACTATAATCGCCGACCCATAGGCAAAGTCCTCCACTGAGTCCACCCGGACACTTGCTTTTTTTGCTATTGCACCCAAAATCAGACGGCTATTTGTGACCATCGTCTGCCGGGCCTTGGTGTCACTGCTAAAGACAGGCAGGATATCAGGTATGAGGTGAGCGACACGGTTGTTCCCCAGATAAATTCCAAAATGCGTAAAGAGGGTTCTAGGAACCTCCAGCAGATCTCCTCTTTTGAAGATGGAGATATCATTTTTGACCTGTTGGGTTTTCTTCTTCTCTTCATATCTCGTAGTCACAGCAATGGAGAAAAAGTTGAGAAACTGCAGGGGAAACATCCTTAGCTGGAGATGTGGTGAACTTCTAGATGGCCTGGCACCTGCAAGTTTTATCCTGCTTGAGGCAGACTGGGGAGGGGCTTGAGGATTACAAATACAAACCCAAGGCTCTTTTCAGTAAAAACCTCAATAATAAGTACATCACATGCCGAATGGAACAAACAATGCATAGTTTCACAATGACTCTCACAGCCTTTTCACCTTTTAGGGATAAAATAGCTATTTCTGGAACCGAAAAGCGATTTTGAACGAGGTTGCAGCAATGACAATATAATTCCCTCTAAAGTTCTTCAATTTATTTACAAACATGTGTTACTTAACAGAGTGCACACCACGATTAAACAGCTTCGGATTGGAATTTTTAAGATACGTTACATAAAACAAACCATACATGACAAGACAAACGTTTTACAAGTAATAGTTCAATTGTAAACAAATGCACATTCGAAACTACTAAATGAAAGCCTTAATAAAAACAAATCTAGAAAATTGTTTAAAAAAAGGAATCTCCTTGACAAAGTCGCTTTGCTAACGTCGTCCAACATAAATGCAAATGCGAATAGTCTATTGATGTATTCTTTAGTAACCTAATTACTATCAGGCCTATTAATGGATTATAGTGTTTAATTGTTTTAAAACGACAATTTTACAATGAAAAGGATAATAATTTAACCTCACAAAAATGTGCTATGCTAAAGCTTATCGAAAAACATCTAGCCTATTTATTAAATCGTTAACATTGTTTGTACAAAAACTAAATAAAAATATTAAAATTAAAATTATAAAATATAAAGTGAACAAATGCGAAAAACCGCATGTTGGCACAACAACAATTGTTGCAGGGATAATACAAAGAAAAAATACAAACTTTTGATCAGTTAAATAAATGCTTATTGTTTTAAATGGGTTTAGAGTTTGCATTGTCTTTTATCCAGCCATCCACAAGGTAAAGGGAACGATAAAGGTTGGAAGTGCGGTGTACGGCGCTATTCCAAGATAAAACATGGAAAGCATTCCGATGATTGTAGTAAAAAGAACGCTCCTCTGGTCCCGGATAACAGACTTTAAACGTTCACAGAACTGTAGAGGAAAGAGAGGATATGTGAGTTTCGTGGCACCAACACAAACGAAAAATCACCTCCGACGCTCCTGTTGCTTTTCTATAAAAACTTCATCCAAAACCAATTTGCTGCTGAATGAAGTGTTGTTCCCATTTTCCACTAAACATGACCCAGAGTTTTTTGCAAAGTAGTCAGTCAGCCAAATGACGTGAAAATGTACGTGGTGGCAGGGAGAAATTGGCAGCAAGGTGGGATTTTGGCAGCAATACTATTTTGGCAAAAGACCCTGGCACTTCAAAACATCTTAAAAGGGTTATAACTTATAAAACATACTGAAGCATCATTCATGCAAATTAAACGTTAAGAAATGCATTTAAATGTTGTTTTTTACTTTTGTATCATTTGTGTGCTTTAAATATTTAGTTTTATATAGTAATAATGCTAAGATGGCAAACGTTGTTTGACAAATAACTCAACCAACTTAAAAGGGCAACAAAATCTGGTAAATAAATTAATGTAAACAAAAAAGTCTATAGCGCCTACAAACAAAAGTTACGTTACAATACGTAAACAAATGAAAACCATTTTTGCAACAATTTTTATCCAAAAAAGCAACTTTTTTTATCTCGTGCATGCAATCTGGCCGTATAATAGTCTCGGTGCATTCAAAGGAAAAACGTGGTGATGAAAGGCTTTTACCTTTTCTGTTTGTAAGCTGACGGCTGTCCCGTAGCGGCAGTACGTGACAAAATGTTCGCAGTTATTCCACAAAAGACTATACGGAATTTGACCGATTAGTTTTTCGGCTCTTCTAGCCACCTCCTCGCCGTCCAGCGGCTGTCTTCTCAGAGTAGTATCCATCGTGTTGAGTAAAATTTCCGATCCGTAAGAGAAATCCTCCACCGTGTCCACGCGTATCGATGCATACTTGTATATCACACCAAGAACCAATCTCTTGTTCGACACTACTTTCTGAATTTGAGCTTTATTCCTGGCCAGAACCAGGAGTATGTCGGGAATAAGGTGTGCGACTTTGTTGTCCCCAAGGTATATGCCAAAATGAGTAAACAAAGTACGGGGAACCTCCAAGAGATCCCCGCGGCGGTAGCGAGCGCTTTCGTCTCGATGTGTTGTGCATTCTTCTTTTTCAGACAGGGTCGCGCGGTGAAAAAGTTAAAATGCGCAAGAAGAAAGGTTTTCTCCAACAGCAAAGCAAGAGAATCTAACATTTTGCACTTGCGGAGCAGCTTTGGGATACTCTTCTCCCCTTTATTTTATTCCAAGGACCGTCTGCGCGTGATGACATCACAGGGTTAGTGAAAAGACGATTGGCTACTATTGATGCACTGAAAGAAAGAGTTGAAGATATCAATGAAAATACTTTGGTCAACATTTCACAAAGCTGTTTAAAGACATGCCGTGGAATATTCAGAAAGGCGTCCAAAAATGTTTAGCGTGCTCTAACCTATATGTTGTTTTAGGTAGCCTATAGAGACGGCTTCATCTTAACAACATAAACAAACGTTACGGTACTTTTGTGACCCTAACTGCACTTCCGGTACACTTTCAAAGACAATAGAGTGCCTGTAGATTATTTTTTATATCAATCAAAAGAAACCGAGAAGAACCGTTACTTGGCTAAACTTGTCTCTCCAATATTTCAAATTTAGACACCAATACCAAGCTCAACCGCTAGATGTCAATTAACCATACGGTTTCTTTAAATGCGTCAAAACTGCATGACCAAGGATTTAATAACATACAAACCAAATTCAACAAATCGTTTCTTTAATACATTTAGTATAACATAACAATACAAATTAATATTACCATAAATTAAATTAAATATACTAGATAAACACAAATCGGAAGTTAACTGGGGGTCAGGCTATAGCGCGCGTCCGATGAAACGTCTATATTTGCGCAACATTTCTGTGTTGAGTTTGATTTACGCATTCAATCTCTGCTAGCATTTCTATTATGAACCCTTTACAAAAAACAATCACAACATTTCTGTATTTAGTGGGTTTTGATCTTATTTCAGTTTAGGGTTTTTCAGACCCAATTCAAACTTTATTTTCATCTTTCGCTCGAGTAAGAAAACCATCGTAAGATAACTGAATTTGCAAAAAGTGAATTGCGCATTGCGATCCGCCTTCTGTTGTGCATTACCTTGTGCCGACGCGCTGGTATTTCCATCTGCGAGACTGCTATAGTTCGTTTATTTCTATTGCGCCAAAGTCAGAAAATAAAGTTGTTATGAAGTCTCCGCGCTCTTGCGGTGTCTGGACTTTCTCTGTTGTAGGTATGTCGAGGGATGTGGAAAAAGTGAGAGCAGTCAGCTTGGCCCTCGGTGGTTTCAAGCTGGTTTTGGCCATATGGCAATAATTAAAGTTCTCAATACATTCACTCAGACCGCACCCAACAAGAGCCCCTTTTACCAATACAGCAGCGCGGGGCGTGTAGACGCAGCGGATATCAACACTTCATTAAATCTACCATCACCCATCTCTCCAATGCATTTTTCCCTCTGGTGAATTCTCCACCGACTACTTATGAATACCAATAGCACTTAATGGGCTTAACAAAAACGTCAATCAATTAAATTAAAAAAAGCGATTGTCATGCAAAAAGTTCAAATCTGTATAATCCCTAATGCAAAGTTTATAAAAGGAGCTCAAGAGGACATTAACTAGATAAGTGTAAGTAAAACAATGCAAAGCGGTCTAAATCATGAAAGCAAAAATGAAGCTCCCTCCCTCTGAGCCTTAGTTTTAGTATGTGAGCAATGATGGACAGAATGAGAAGCCAGTGTTGCATCAGTAACAAAGGTGCCCTAGGGAGGGCAAAGCAGCATGTTGAGTGATCTGAGATTATTTGTTAGAACACCGCTGAAAGATAGCGGGTGATGAATGACAAGACATTTATCTTCTTTCCCCGCTTTGTCCCCCAGCATCCCAGTGCATGTCTGCATGTGACAGCTGAATGTGTTCGTGATAAATACTCAGGGTTCGACAGTGAGTGATTTCAGTTTATGTGGCTACGTATGTGTTTATTGTGAAGGACACTGTTGCATTGAGACGGAGCCAAGGAGCTACAGACAATGAGTGGTTGGATGTGTCCGTTGTTGGATAAATGAATTCCTCAAGTCTTGCCTTCTAATTTTGAGAGGTCATGCTGTCACCGCATGCTAATGTCGGTCAAAACAACACAGATTTCCCATATAATCTAATCAAAAGTGTGAGTTTCCGCAAAATACATCTGGTTCATTCATCTTTTTTAATTTGATATCTACAAATACGATTCTGACAAGTGTTGTTGCAGCCGGTGGTGAAATGTTATTTTTACGGGGTCTTCCCTGCAGATTCTTCTAGTTTAGAATAAACACATAAGCAGCGACTTAGTCATAAGACAAGAAAAGCCTTTTGCTCTCGGACTTCCTGTGTCGATAGGGGTCAGAGGTAATGAGGGGACGTAGTGGCTGAAAACTTCAAGGCTTTATTGCTTTGCAGTCGCCTTCAAGATGTGGCCAACTCAACACAACTAAGTGAATGATGCTATTACCTAATGTACTCATTACATATCAAAGTACAGGCGTGTTCAACAACGACCCACCAAATCTTGAAGCTGTACTTCAGTCGGCAAATTTATTTAGTTTTTACTGGTCATTTTATTAAAGCTCATACATACTACAAATTACATACTACAAAATGTTTAAATAAAAAAATGGAAGGCACAATAGTGTATTAAAACGAAAATGTTCACATTTTGAAGCTCAATTCAACAGTTTGTGAATTGTTAGTAGCCACAATTTTAGTAGGTGTTTTTTTAAACACCGGCATCTTTAAGTCCCGTTCCTTTTTAATCGACCAGCGCTTTTAGATCGGGCAGGCCTTTTAGTTTGCAGTCAAGCAACATCTGTCCATAAGCCTTCCCCTGCGGAAACACAGACAATAAAAACTATAAGTAACACTCAAATTGTGACAACCTATTTTGAGAACTTAAAAGAACATGGAATTCTGTCTTCATTTAATCGCTCTCAAGTTGTTTCAATTCTGTATACATTTCTTTGTTCTGATGAACACAGAGAAAGATATTTGGAAGAATGGTTGTAACCAAACAGTTCTTGGCCACCATTGACTACCATAGTAGGAAAAATGGCTTCTTAAATTTCTTTGTTCTGTTGAACACAAAAGAAGATATTTTGAAGAATGTAGGATAGCAAACCGTTCGGAAGCACTTTTGACTACCATTGTAATTTTTCCTACTATGGTAGTCAATGGTGGCGAAGAACTGTTCGGTTACAAGCATTCTTCCAAATATCTTTCTCTGTGTTTATTAGAACGAAGAAGTTTATGCAGATTTTGAAACAACTTGAGGGTGAGCAAATTAAGACAGAATTTTAATTTTTTGGTAAACTGTTCCTTCAAAGCAGTGGTTCTCAAACTTGGGGACCCAAGATGGATCCTGGGGGGCTCACAGTATTTGTAGCTTATGACATATCGAAATTTAATATAACTTTTGTGCAATCAAACATAAAAAAATAAGACCACCAATCAAAAAAAATTATGTTCCAGCATTTTCTGATTTTATATGTTTCTGGTTCAATTAAAATTTTAAGTTTAAGATCATAAGTCTTTATTTGGGGGGGCATAAAGCATTGCACTCTATACAAAGGGGGCCTTACAACAAAAAAGTTCAGGAAATTGTTCAAGCATCCCATTTAAATATTTGTAATAATCTTTTTCTAAATTCAAGTAAATAATACTATAATAACTCTATACAAATCTACAAGTTCTTTCACCATGTGGAAAATTTGTTTTCTTAAGTGCAGAAATTTCTAAACGGCTATTTCATTAAAAACGCATTTAACTGCGGCCTTTAACTGTAAAGGTTCCAAGCAACTCACACTGGTTGACTGCACTATGTCTACACCCCTTTTACAAGCTTGCATGCAAGAATACGTGACACGCAGTCTGTGTGTGTGTTACCTGAGGGTCGCTGCGCAGGGACGCCACCCCTCCCCCTCCAAGCGAATTCCGGAGGATGAAATTCAGGCCGTGAATGCCGGGCAGTTCGTACCTGCGAGCCACCGGGCACACGTGAAATGCATTATAATAATTGAGATGGCCTCTAGGTTTTCACACATCTGTGCATTCACTCCCACTGCACTCTCACACAAACAGGCAGCTCAGACATGTCATTCCTCAGTATGAGCTGGGCCTCATTAGCAACACCAGTGGTCTTTTCCTCAACTCATAAACCGGGAGGTTTGTGTGCCTGCGCTCTTTCTTTCTTTCTCTCTCTCTCTCTCACGCATGCACGCACGCACACACGCGCAGGTCTTAAAGAACCCTTACAAGCTACAGATGTGAGTAGCTCAATATACAGGTGTTACAAAGTTTCTTTTAAGTTTCTATAAAGCCTCAGGCATTTACTGCCAAATATCTTAGCTGTTGGACTGAAAGCTATTATCTCTAAAACTGCCACTTTAAAGTTGAAAAGCTGTTTTTTTTTATATGTATAATATATAATAAATTCATAAATTATGAAACATTAAAAATAATCAAAAATAAGTAACAAAATGCAGGCATATAACAAAGTCCTAATAGATTATAATGTTTCTTTCTGCAATTTTAAATAACTAAGGACAAAGAAAGGGTATAAGAAAGAATAACTTTGCTTTTTACCCTAATCAGTTTAAATGTTTTATTTGCAAGACGCTTTTATTTAAAGCAAGCTACACTCTTAAAAATAAAGGTGCTAAAAAGGGACTTTTGCCATAGAAGATACATTTTGGTTCCACAAAGAACCATTTAGTCAAAGGTTCTTTAAAGACCCACCTCTTTCTTACCTTTTTATAATCTGTAAAACGTTTTCGCCACAAAGAACCTTTTGTGAAACAGAAAGGTTCTCCGGATGTTAAAGGTTCTTTATGGGACCATTTGGATAAATTATGGCATCTTCTATGGCATCGCGAAGCACCTTTATTTTTAAGAGTGTGTTCGAGCAAACCATCAAATAGCTTGCTGTTATATATTACATCCGTCGTTGACATGTTTCAAAGTACAAAACAAATGATCTTACCGAATGACAGAAGGAAGGTCAGTCTGATCCTTTCTGATCAAGTGTTGGAAATACTTCTCCACCACTTTGGCAGTTAACATTGCTTTCAGATAGGGGAAATACTGCGGGTGTCTCGCAATAACCCCTACAACAATAGAAATATTAGTTATATACTAAATGATTACCATTCTTAATTAAAAAAAAATCACTCTAATAAAAAAATACAATGTGCCAATTGTTATGGTATTTACATGGTATTATTTGGCACATTTTGTACCATATCTAAACTTTTGTTTTTGCTCACGTATGCTCTTGAATCTTGAAACTCCATAACCACAAATAATATATAAAGGCCTTTACTGTAAGTAGGCAGGCAGGTAAACATCCCAGTGGCTACGAGCAACTGTTGACCTAAAATTTCAGTTGAACATGAGAAAAGCTAACACAATCCAAAAATAAAACTCAAAATGCAGTGGAATAAAAACACAGACTCACAGTCTACTGCGGATGACACATAGCCTCCCAATAAACCAAAGATGGAGTTTAGACTATGGCCTGTTTCCACATCACAAGCCATTTGGGCTGCAGACAGTTAGTTGCGATTTGTGGTCAAAGACCATGGTTTGACCTGACATTTTCCCAGCAAACACTGCCAGAATGGCTTTTGGAGCAGCATTAACATGCAGTAAGCAAATAGTTTAACCGCTGAAATATAATTCAATGCTTGTGAAAGCACATGGGGAGACACTTACCAATGTTTGCGGAGTCTCCTTTGTCTCCACTGCGCGTGTATGCTAACTCCTCAAGTCTGAAGGTATGAGGGCCGGAAGGCAGACCTAAAACAAGACGGTTTTTGTCTTAGATTAATTAAACGCAGTGGTTAAACTAACTGAGATCATCTAAATCTGTTCAAAGTGTAATTTGCTCCCTGATAAAACCCCTTCACAAAGACTGAAAAAAACCCTCTTTTCTTTCAGATAAAGATTGTACGGCCAAAGAAAGTAAATGCTTTTCCATGCAATGTTCGCCCTCATGCCAAATGTACACAACTGGTGAAAAGTTTTATAACACTCATTTCTCATAATATTAAAAAGGGATTGATATTGAGGTGTAAGCGTTAATGTCCGAAACTAGTTTTGTAGACAAAAATATAGTTGTGCAAATATAAACTATTTTCATTACAACAGCCAATAAGAGCACAGAATAGATAGGAACTCCTTGAAAAAAGTTTAAAAAGCATCTCAGGGTGAGGAGAACATATCTGAAGATTTTAGGCTGCAGGCTGAAGATGCTAAAATATAAAAAAAGTTGTTTTGTTGTTTAGATTTTAAGTCTGTTATTCCACAGTCCATGATCAGTCGAATTGTTCTAAAACTTATGTGTTATAGTGTCCAGGGCTTTCTTTTTCAGTTGGACACAAAGTCATTTTTTATTAAAATGATAACCACTGAAGTTGTTTGATTAAAATGTGCTCTCTGGAGTTTCGATATCTAAAATTTTTTATTTTTATTTTAGCATCTTTGACTAGAATTTGCAAAATCGTTTTTCATGGCATTTTAAAACACATGCCTAGGAACAAATGTATAGTTTGGATAAAAGCGTCTGCCAAATGCGTGAATGTAATGATAAAAAACTTTTTTTGAAGTCTCACCCTGTAAAGCTTTTTAAAGTCCCAGTGAAATAAAAAAATGACAATGCCTATTTTTTCATTAAATATTGCAGCGTTTATTGTAAATAGTTTATCAATGTGGGTCATTCTCTTTTTAAAATTTGTGTTCCCCTTATAATCTTTAGATAAAATCAGAAAATGCACTTCTTTCCTGTAATGACTATCCATCCTAAATGAAGTATGTTACACGGCTTGGGCGGAGCCTCCTTAAACTCCTCCCCTTCAACAGTCAGTCTGCTGCCAGTTCCATTTACAAAAACGGCTGTTTTTATACATCCAATCAAATCGCAGAGAAAGACGAAAGCCATTTCCACTATTTTACTAATTTAAAATTCCTTTAAAGACTTTAAAAGTCCCCGTGAACCGGAAGTTGCGATCTTTTTTACTTCCATATTTTGACGCATTTCCTAGGCAGAAGGAATGTCAAATGAGAAAAACGCTGGGCGTGGCTTTCGTCTTTCTCTGCGAATTGATTGGATGTGTAAAAACAGCTTTTGCATTTATTTTGAAATGGAACTGGCAGCAGACTGACTGTTGAGGAGTTAACGGATGCTCCGCCCAAGCCATCTATCATACATCATTTAAGATGCATAGTCATTACAGGACGGAAGTGCATTTTCAGATTTTAACTGAATTTTATGAGGGCACCCGATTTTTAAATAGAGAATAAAAACATTGATAAACTATTTACAATAAATGCTGCAATATTTCATGAAAAAATAGGCATTGTCATGTTCAGACCTCTTATTGGCTGCTCCAAGTCATCCATCAAAAAAAGGAATACAATTTTGTTTTATAATGAAAGAAATTTAAAGTTGGCACAATTACATTTCTGTCTACAAAATTGATTTCAGACATTTAAGCAAACACCTTGGAGGGTATTGTTCATCTGGGATGGCATGAGAATGAAAATATTTGAACTATATAGTTAAGAATGAAAAAAGTCATAACAATCACCATTTATAAAGTGCCTCCCTAAAACACTACACTTTCCTCGCATTGTTTGGCAATGTCTCATCGTGTCTCTGTGTTAGCCTTCTTTAAACTCTTCATTATTTGCAAGATTGTCATTTATCAGTTTTCTGTCTTGGAAGAGAAGCCCTTGGGCTGATGTAACGTTAGAAGCGTCTCTTACAATCAAGCCACTGTTATGCCCTAATCACCCCGGCTCCAGGTCCTTCAGTGTGTGTGTGTGTGTGTGTCTGTGTGTGTGTGTGTCTGTGTCTGTGTGAAGATTTGAGAGGGAAGAGAAAAACAACATCAAAGAGAGAAAGCGAGTCTTTGCTAGTTCTTATTGCGTGCCTTTGTGTTTAAGACCTCCTGAGTTTGTGTGCCCGGCCTTGCATGTTCGCGAATGAATGCGAGTGTGTGCGCAACGCTCTGCGCTTGTGTGCGTCCCAACACTAAACCCAAAGATTATTTAAAGAGTTCAGATGATTGTTCAGTGCGGCTGAGAAGTGGTACATAGATAAAAAGACTTAAGCAAATGCTGCCAAAACATTGAACAAGGTTGTGGCTTTTAGAGATGCTTTAGCAAAGGATTCTGGGAAAACAAAGCAACCCGGTGTAGGGGATCTTAAGAAACGTTCTCTTGGTGGAACAATCACATCGGCCTCTAAAACAAGGATTAATTCAAGCTTGCATCTTTTAGTTGAGTTTGCTGATCAAATATTCCATCCAGCTTCACGTTTAAGTAGGTCAAATCGAACACGGCGTGCGTGTCGTCATGCAAGACAACATTTTTTGATACACAAATGAAATCTGTCATTCATAAACGTTCGGCACATGACAACATTTTTTTTATGCACAATGAAGCCTGTAATTAATGTTGGTTCGGCACACAATGAAACAACTTGTTTTGATGCGCTATAAAGTATGTTGTTAATAAGGGTTAGCCACATGTGCTGGCCTGCTGTGAAGTATGCAAAGAATCACAAACTTTCTAACAGAGAAAAAGGCCAGACGTGTAATCCCTGCCATGATAAAATAAAGAAAAACATTTTATTGGCCTTAAAAAAACAAATTATAGACTTCAGATATTGAATTCAGTAGAATCACTTATTAATGCAATATGGTCGACGACACGCATCAGTTTAACAAAATTCACTATACGTTGTTTTATAATACTTAAATACTATCAAATTCCAAAAAGTAAGAACCATTCTTGCTTCATTTGCACAATCGCCGGCTCTTTAAATTTGTAGCTTGTGGTAATGTGGGGTACCTGTAGGTGATGGGCTACGTTCCGCTGAGCAGAAGGAGGGGGCGTGGCCTTCTGCTAATGATGATGGGTCTTCTGCCGCCCCATGGTGCGTCTCCACAAGCTCCCCATTCAGATGAATGTGCACCTACAATCGTCATTTAAGATTCATTCACTCATTCATAAAAATGCATTGTATTTTAAATACCCACTCCATAATCCGTCCGATCCACGTAGTAACTCTTTTGAATTTTAATTCAAGTTCAATTTAGTTAGTATTGTATGGTACGCCCTTATGGTCTACTTGGTTCATGGCTGGGAGGGAATAAACACTAATTAAATGTATCTGGATAAAATAAAACCATTGGATTACCTTGATATATGCCCTAAAAACACGATACTACCCATTATAACTGTATTTTTATTGGTCTGGGGTAGCCGTACCTTCAAATTTTCTTTGGGATGCAGGAAAAAGAAAGGTTTCAGCACTGGTGATCTAGAACAAGACCAGACATTAAATTAAACGCACATGTAACATTTGGTGGCCATCATTTATTTGTTTTTAAATATCGTTCATGCTTGAAGAGTATAAACGCTCACATCCTGGGTCGCCCGCCAACTATACCAGTTAGTCCTGGAGCTGTAGTAGAGAGACAGAGAGAAAGGAAACAAATTACAATGACAATTACCACACAAAAGTTTGGACAACTACTAATTCTTACTACTACTACTACGAGTCCGCATTTCAAAATAAAAGTCATCAAATGTAAAAAAATAACCAAAATATGTAGTGACAAAAATGTGAAACAAATTAAAATGATCCTTTATTATTTAAAACTAACCGGACTACAGGTTTTCAAACTCTGTTTATGAAATTGATAAGAAGACATGTTTTATATTTGACTGATGAGAATTATAGAGAATTTAAATACTAATCTAAGCATTGAAACATAAGTCTTTTTATTAAAACTGTTTGAAGGCTCTTGGCATAAAAAATAAGTCTACAATAATGTGTAAGTTTTTACTCACCCATGCCTGTTCCCGCTGGCGCTATTTCTCTAGAGAAGAATTCCAGCGCTTTCTTCTGCTTATGATGTACAGCCATCCAAATAACAACCTCACGGGGACTCTGCACAGTCGTTGTCACGTGACCCACAGACGATAGCAGAGGAAGATCAATATATAAGATTCTTTTATTGACGAACACTAAGACAGGCTTAAACTTTCAACCAAACACAACAGTAAACAAGACAACGAACAAGGGAAAAGGCTGAGTATTTAAAGAGTCCGGATAATAAGGCTGATTACTGGCAGGTGCGGGTGATGGTTGACAAGGGACTGGTGAGGGAGCGTGGAGGATCATGGGAGGTGTGTTCCAAGGGGGGAAAACTCGAGAAAACAGGCATGGGGACAGACGAAACCGTACTTCCCCCCTCCTGGAAGGTGCGTCCTGGGGGGAGGTGTCCTGGAGAGGACGGGAAGCCTCCAGGACGGTGCTACTGGCACCGGGGTTCAGAGGGTCCATGGCGGTGCCGGTAGCCGGGAGCCTAACAGCTGTCGTAACTCTGAAGGCTTGGAAGCTCTGAAGGCCTGAAAGGCCTAGTACAAGTGGGAATACTCGGGAAAACAGGCATGGGGACAGAACAGACCGTGACAGTACTTCCCCCTCCCAGAAGCACGTCCTTGCGCCTATGATGTAACAACTCGGGGGGGGGGGCGGTTGTCCTGGAGGCTGACGGGGAACACACACTGGACTGGACGGGAAGCCTCCAGGACGGTGGCGGCAGCCTAATGGCCGTCGTGACTCTGAAGGCTTGGGAGGCTTTGAGGCCTGAGAGGTGTAGTCCAAGGGGGAAAACTCGGGAAAACAGTCATGGGGACAGACGAGACTGTGACAGTCGTCAAAAATTGCAGATTATTTTAATGAAAGCAAAAGTAACATTAAAGGTCATTTTACTGGTGTATACATACAAACAGTTTACCGTATTGACAGCATGTGGTCCGTATGTATCTTCAGCACCCAGAACTTGGATGTTGACTTCGGTATAGTCCTCCAGACCAAGTTGTTTAAAAATACGCTGGGTCCTACACAAAGGAACATTTCAGAACACAGCACAGCAGTTTGTTAAACAGCTCTAGAGAATTTTTTAAATTATATTAATTGAGTATTTTGTGTAATCTCAAACGGCAAGCATGCGTTTTTATTTAATAATGAATTACATATCATGTTTTTCACCCACAACCTTTTAATAATACTATCTGCTGTTCTTCTGGCCTTTTCCACAGCCCTAGGTCCACCAACAGGGCAAACTGCCATAGCTCTGAACCCATCCGAATATGTGGCACAGACCTGGCGGGAACATAGCGAATTTAATATCATAAAAATGATTAACAAAATGATTAAATGATTAAATAATTAACAACAGTAAAGCAGCTAAATTTATTAATTTTTTTTGAATAATAATAATAATAAATATTATACATTTCAAGGTGCCTGCAATGTTTGTCTGGAATATAAAATGGGGAAATCAACAAACCTTGTAGTCACCTGATGGAGGAGACCCTCTGGCCCCTCCTACTTTCACTGCTCCCCCATCGACATCTAGAATTTGGAGTGCAGAAGAAATGCTAAACATCAATAAATTTACATTAACTCTGGAATCTTCATAGAATTAGCTTATTGATTACACAAACAATGAGATAAAAGTTTAGGGGACAAAGGAAATAAGTTGAAATGGTTAATAAAAGGTGTACCAATTATTTATTTTTTTGATTCATTAATCAATTAATAATTTGTTATATTGTTAAAATTACATTTAAAATACCTTTATGTCATTGTAATACGATAAAACAATGCATATGCAATCTCACCAGGTATCTCACTGATGGTGACATCAGAGAAGTCACATGTAACGTCAGGCAGAAGGTAACGCCGTGGGTCTCCAATCTCATACACTAACTGCTCAGCGACTGTACCAAATGAAACCAGACCACCAGTTTTTGGAGGTTTAGACAGTGTAAACGAACCATCAGCGGAACATTCCACCACAGGGAAACCCATGTTATCCCTACAATAGAAAAGGGGAATGTTAGCAATATTATTTTAATCAACGATTAATCTGAAGTAATAATTCAAATGAAACAATGCAGAATCTTTCACATAAACACGTCTGGGTCATGTTTCATCTCAAAATCTAAATATATTGTGCAAGTTAACTATTTTCACAACAATTCTCACAGGCCCTACATTTCTTGTCACTTTAATTGAGTTACTATAAAATAAAAACAATTTTGTATAAAACAATACAATTTAATTTGAATTATTCTACCATATAAATAATATGACTTATTCATGCTGATTCAAATAAAATGATTGTATTGCAATCATTTTCTTTAATACTGTAAAAATATTGGGTACCACTTTACAGATGTTGTATTTGTATTTGTTAAATAACATGAACCAACAATGAACAATATACAGTAGTTTTTAGCATGTATTAATAAAAGTTAATGTCAATACAAATATTCATGTTATTTCATAGTGCATTAACTAATGTTAACAGTTACACCGTTCCATTTAAAAAATATTTAGTAAACGCTGGAATTAGCCTGAACTAAGATGAATCAAATGCTGTATAAGTATCATCCTTTGTTAGCTTGTGTTAGCTAATGCATTACTTAATGTTCACAAATCAACCTTATTGTAGAGTGTTACCAAATATTTTATTACAGGGATTCGTATCTAAGGATAATTACATTTCAAGACTTACTTAAAAAAGTTGGACATATTTTGGGTACAAAAGCTATGTTTTCAGGACAATTTCTTTTTCAGAATTAAGTCAAATTTATTGTCTCATTTTTAAGGGAGTGTGTGAATTGTGACAAGGACATGCTTACATGATAGCCACCCTGATCTTCATAACAGATTCTGAACTGAATTTTAACTTTACCAGTCCGGAACTTTGTGCCAGTCTGTGAAAATGCCCCCGGAGACCTGTGCGCCACACTCAATCAGGTGACCAGCAAGACTACAAGTGACATATTTGAAGAAAAAGAGCTTACTTCCTTATGACACAAAACAGGAAACGAGTTAGACATATAACATAAATGTGGTTTACCAAAGATATTGAAATATCATTCACCACTTGACAAAAAGAATGACTCAGGTCAGGTGTGCCCTTTTTGTGCCCTTATGCTTCTATAAGCAGTGTCTTACATATCTCTGTTGTTAATTTTTATCACACAGACTTTGTGATTTAATACCTGCATGTGTAAGAGAAACAGAAATCACAGTACTGTACCTTCCAGCAGCCAGCATGTCATAATTGTTGCCGTCCCATGAAAACTGTCAGGGACAAAACCACATTATGAGTTTATCTTTCAAAACACTGAGCACAAAAATATATATGGGATCATTTGTTTTATGTGTCGATATCTATTACAGATTTAAAGGGATAGTGTGGAGTATAATTATTAATTATCATAAATCAGATTTATTTTATATTATGAAGGTTTTATAAGGTAAACTGAAGCAATAAGTCCCAAGAAGCAGTGGGTTACAGTGTATTTTATAACAGCTAAGGGCGTTGTGGTACGAAGCGGAGTGCCGAAAACCCCCTAGGCTGTTATAAAATGCACTTGTAACCCACTGCTTGGCGGGGCTTATTGCGTTTATAAAACGGTTATTCCATATGCGTAGCGTATTTCGTAAAATAAATTGATATTTAGGCTATGTAATACGGCCAGCAGTTATAAATCGGGGTATTGTATAACGGCTTAGAACTTGGCTCAACCAATCAGAATCAATGTCCCAAAATGACCGTTTTATTACGTTATTTTTTCCCTTACACATGCTAAAGTTAAATAGGTTAAAATAATAATAGTAACATGTAAGGACCATGCTGACCTCCCTCGGGTGAATCGTATTTATGTGTGGGATCAAAACAACAGTCCTCAGTTGTTCTGCAGACCAACTTTGCTTTGTATCTTTGATACTAAAATCAATCTTTTGGCACCCCAACCTTAAACTTTAAGAGGGAATAGCAGAAGCCAAAACATTAGTTGACCTAAAAATTTAATTCTGTCATCATTTACTCGTCTTCATGTCTTTCTTTTGCATTACACAAAACAACACTGTCCGCCTCTGACTTCCAAAAATGGATGCAGCGCCCCATACCCCCGAGGCTAAAGTAAACTTGCCTCTGTCTAAGAAACTCTCCCGGTGTCATTCATTGTTTGTTTTCGTTTCGGTCCGGCATGTGAGGTTAAATTCCTCAACACACCAAAGAAAGATTGTGTACAAAGTTCTATTATCTGTTACGGCGGAAATCCGAGGAGCGTTTGTAGCATGTCACACTGTACCGAATGCATTAGCGGTCCGAGAACCACGGCGCTGTCCACGCAGCGTCCTGTCACTACAATATCGGCCCCCAGGTCCAGGCAGCGTTTAATGGGGAGAGCGCTGAGAGATACAGACAAGACAACGGATTCTCATATGCTCAGACCACAAGTCAGACTCCAGGCACGAATAACAGACTGAATCAATGACACGCTGTAAATAACTTTCTTACCCCAAATACGCATTCATGCTGTGGACTGTCTTTGGAAGTGGTTTCTTTTCCTCTGATTCAGCCATTCTGAGTTCTGTCAAAGAGTCTTTCTAGGATAGAAAAGAAAAAAATTGTTTTGTGCATTTGTACATGTGTTAGGATCTCCTAGTACATTCCCATTTTTTTTGCATTTGGCAGACCCTTTTATTGATGCTTTTTTTAAGCGACCTGAGTGCATTTTAGGTACACATTTTATCAGTATATGTGTTCCCTGGGAATCAAAACCAATTGATCTACAGCAACTACCACCAATATGTTTGTGTGGTTACCTGTGGCATTAGGTCATCTCCAGTAACCACGGCTACCTTTAAGTCAAGTCCCGCCTTCTGAACTACTTCTTGTAGAGCCGCTCCACAGGCAAGAGGATTTACACCACCGGCATTACTAACCACACGAATACCTTCATGAAAAGACAGAGCGTTATACCAATTATATTAATGAAGTACCTCTAAGTTTCAAAGCCAAAAGCTGCACACCAAGTATAGAAGTGACTTTGTTAACAGAAATTGATTAGTTCATAAATACAGTCTTTTCATGGTCAATTTTTTACAAATCAGTGCGCGTAGTTTTTAATTTATAAACGAAAAAATGAAAAACTTAAAATAAAGTAATACAATATATAACTATAAATAGTTTAAAACAATATCAGTTTTTCACTAAAAATAATCATGGCTAATTCACAATAAGAATATTATCATGATATCCAGTTAAAAGTTGCAGTTTTTTGTCAGCGAATCACACTCAAAATATTAGTGTAGGGAGGCAGAGAGATAGAGAGTTTGTAAGCACCTTGGGTCTTAAAGCAAAACTTTAAAAAGGTGCTGAATTATTTACAATATTACGATATGTGTACAGTAGAATTAATACGATATTGATCATCTTGGTTGTTAATATCATGGTTATTATCAATATCGGTATATTGTGACAACCCTAGTTTTAATAATTCATATAATAATCTTAAGTCTCTATGACATCTTTATGCCAAATTCTTTTCTCTTAAAATCTACTTTCTTGACTATTCGGGTACATTCTTATCATAACTTTACCTCTTTTGCTTATATCCTTAATGAATGGAGAAAGTGCATGAACAAAATCAGGAGCATATCCCATGGTCTGGAAGAAAAGAGGGTCAACAGATGTGTATAGTATATATGTCAAATCAAATGTAAAAGATCAATATGTGATACCGTCACATACTGAATAATGATAATATCTATCTATCACAACCTATGTTCACCTAAATGAAGCGATGTGTTTCAAGGCTAAACAAATGTAATATGGCTGAATTAATGCGACTCTATTTTGTTATGGGTAAGGTCAAGTACAAATAGATTTTTTTGCAAATGTTTATTGTTTACGATGGAGAACTTACAGGTGCTTTAGCTTTGGCAGCGGTAAGGAGGGACATGGTGATTTCGGACAGATAATCAAACACAAGGAAGTCCAATTTTCCACCATAGATAAGCTGAGGAACTGCATGGCAGAGAAAACAAAGGTTTGGCTTTATTTTTAACACACATATAGTGGCTTCAAAATATGATTGTATTGGATTAGCATCAAAACATAAAATATTTTTAATTTGATAAAAATGAAATCCGTGATTGATTAAATGTATGTATTTTTGTCTTTGGTCTACAAAAATACCTCTGGGCCTATATATGCATTGACAGGGCAAATGTTATACTTTAGTGACATCTAGTGGCGGTTAAATGACTTTACAGTTCCCGAATCGCCTGTAATTTCAGGTCAATGTACAGTGCAATCGGTAACTGCAGTACATGTTTGTCGGATCACACGCACATGAATAAGTCATTTTTGGTTATGTACGTTACCTGACGTTGCCGTGTCACCCCAAAACCCCGACGCACATCCGACACGTACAGTTCTACGTGACGTTGAAGCGTAACGCCTCCCATCGCTTCTTTGACGTGATTCTGTTGTAAAACATCTGACAGACCTCATGAAATTATGTGAACACAGAACATTATTTTCGCAGAAAAGCGGTGTTGGGTTAGAATAAACCCTTATCGCCCACCGATGCAAACTCCCGGATATGTGGGTCAGATTCGTCATGTCTAGCACATGCTGTTCTTTATGTAGTTCGGGGTTTTTAACTTTCTCTGCATAGGCTGAAATAAACTTGCAGCGAATCTGAACTGTTAACGACGCATGCGTGTACAACACACATTTCCATCCGTGTAGGACAACGCTATTGTATTATAGTTCCTACTAACGTTACATCGCTTGCTCGGGGTTCTCGACATGAATGTTAATAGTTATGCTTTACATACATTTATTTACAACATATGTAAATATGACAGTGTTGGAATAATGCAGGGTTGTGCATTAACTTTCGAATAATTGAACGGCCCTTGTTAGTTATTCCTTACTTTCCTCTTATTGTTTGTATCACCACCAACGAAAAGTAGGTCTATCAAATGAAGAGGAAAACGAACGATTAGGCTATCAGTGTTTATTAATTAATTTTCTTTTTCTTTTTAGTTATTTCATTCAGTATATGTATTTCAATATTGTTTCAGAAATGTTTTGTGTATTGAAACGTTTCCATTTACAGTAACGTTTGACATTACAAACGTCAGATCAAGAGCAGGGTGCTGTGTGAGGCGATGGCCTGTAGGCTACGCTATAACACTCCTGTTATTTTAACATGGCGAAGTGATAGCTTTGCGGTCTGCATGATGAAGCTTTATTGGCATGATTAAACAAACTGTACATTGCCAAAGCACAGGAAAATTCAATATAAACATTCTGCACATATACAGATTAATATCAAAATAAAATAAAAGTATAAATATAAACAGAAAAGGAGCAAAGTATTGATGACGGTTCTCAGTGAGGGTGACAGGAATAGGATCCTGTCATATAGTGTCAGTTTGTGTGTGTTGTGTTGTGCTGGGGGTTCTTTTGTTATGGCAGGACTTGACATATCTTGCAGGCAGGTTTAAGCTTACAGAATTTTCTCCCAGTATGTATGAAATCTTGTCCTTTTGTTGAAACTGGTTAAAGTCTTTGTGTAAGTTTGTAAACTGTGGGTGGGGATATATAAATACAATTGAGTAGTAAAAACGTGCCATTGTTGCAATTCAATTTATTAGAAAGAAAATGGTTGTGATTTGCCATCTGACTTTTCTGCATCGGAGACCAACATTTTAATTCACAGATCTAACAGTTCAATAAAGGGACAGGGATTTTTTGGGGACTTTTCTACCCTATGATTAAGCGGACCTTGGACCTTAGTGTGGCCCCAGTCGCCAAGCACAACTTTCCCGGTTCTCCCCCACGGGACATCAAATTCTAGCGTCAGTTCTCGGACAAGCACCTTGCTTCCCGTAATCCAGTTGATAGCAGTGGAGAGTTGTGTAATGGTGTGTTTGTCTCTATCTTCTGTTTTCTTACTCTGGAAATGGCCCTGTTTGTCCAAACAGTGTGTACTCTGTTCCAGTATTTCTGAAGCGTGGGGGTTGGTGACTCTGACTGGTCAACAATGAGTCAATCGGTTGATCAATCATAAGGGTTCATAGGGGTAAGTGAGCACTGAAGGTCTGTATTCTGCACAGAGAGACCAGAGATGAAGCTCACACACTCTCTTCTCTGTCTGTTGATGGTTGTGTCCTCTGCCTTGGTAAGTGAATATCTCATGCAATATATAAGTGTTTGCAAGGACTGAAACTGTCAGGCGGACCTCAATGATAAATAAATGACTCTTCTTTATATAAAATGTATCTGTCTGTCTATCTCACTCGTATAGTCAGAGGATACAGATACAGTAGTAAACCCAAGAGGTGCCCGTCCTGTTGAACATGGATACAAGGCTCAGGACACCTGTCAGACAAAAGAATGGTCGATGTGTACCGATGATGACTGGGTAAGCATTGTTATTTTCTTTTGATTTATGTGAATACAAGAACCAAAGGTTAATGGTTCAGATTGTCAACAAACCACAATACAGTCCGAGGGCATTGGTACCTACAAACAAAACTGACTAAAGGAAATAAACGTTATTTTCCTTTAGGAAAGCAAATGTCCATCTGGCTGTCGAGTGCAAGGCCTGATAGACAAAGCCGATCATGATCTGTTTAAAAAGATTGAGAAGATTCGTCGTCTCCTGGACGAGGGCAAAAAACTGTACCGCTCCGCCGATCAAGTCTCCCAGACGACTTACAGTTACCTTAGAGAACGCCTTACCCTTGACGCAGGTGAGCAATCTATGATTCATGTCTATAGATAAAGTACTTTCAAAAAAAGATGTGTTAGAAAATGTTTACCTCTTTCTGTCAGGTAACGATAACAGATATTCAACATTGGCCGAACAACTGAGGCAGAGGATTTCTGAGCTCAAGATTAAAATTGACCGCCAGCTAAGGGTACTGCACAATTTGAAGACACAGGTCAAAGAGCAAGCTGTCGCAATGCAGCGATTGGAGGTGAGAAAAATGTAAAAAAAGATGAAAATGTCTTTTTATTTATTATTTACGATAAATCGTTTGTGATGTTTCCTCATTTGTTTGGCACTTTGGATGAAAGAGTCTGATAAATGTGAATGTGAAACATTTATTCTGCAGTGAATTCAAAAAGGGTCGTTCCCACACAAATAAACAATTCTATCATACATTTTCACTTTCATGTGGTTCAAAACCTGGAACACAAAAGAAGATATTTTGAGAAATTTTGTCACCACACAATGGAAGTCAATGGGGACCAAAGTTGTTTGGTTACCAATGTTCTTCAAAATATCTTCTTTTGTGCTCTGCAGAAGTAAGTCATGCAGGTTTAAAATGACATGAGGAGGAGTAAATTATGACAGAATTCTCATTTTTGGGTTAACTATCCTCTTGACATATCTATTACACCATCTTATTCCAATGTTACCTTTCTGTCCCGGCACAGGTGGACATTGACATCAAGCTGCGAGCCTGCAAGGGCTCTTGCTCCAGCTACAATGAGTTCATGGTTGACAAGGAAAGCTACGTGCAACTAGACAAGCAAATTAATAATCTGAACGCTTTGCACGTACAGAGCGTAGAGACCGTCAGTTCCCTGAGTGTCATGAAGAGCAGGCCATTGAAGGACGTTGTGTTACCCAACATTTACAAGTTAGCAGCCAGCCCGACCAAAACCCAGCAGAAGCTTCTCTTTGAAGACGTGGGTCAGGTGCAGCTTTCTCTGGAAGCCGAAGGTTCCACTGCGGAATCAGCTGCCACCGTTAGCAAGATCCCCACAGGTACGGACTCCTCCACACACACCCTTCAATGCTCCAAGTCGGTGCGCAAGACGGTAACGCACACCAAAGACGGCCCCATGGAGAAGGTCGAGGTTATAGGCGGCGGGCCCGGGTGTGAAGACTTAGGAAAGCTCGGAGTTTCAGATCAAGATTTTTTGGCCGCGGCCAACGAAGGGAAGGATCTGAGTCGTGACGGCGTGAAGATAACCGTGACACGCGGAGACGAAAGGTCTATCACGACTCTGAACCACGGTACCGATGATCTAGGCGGATTCGGCGAAGACTTCTTTAAGGGACTCGGCACTGATACCCAAAAGTTATCCTCATCGTCGTCCTCCTCCACTTCCAAAACAAGTTTGACAGGTGGAAGCAAAACGTCCTCGAAGACTGTCTTATCTAGCGACGTCGATTTCGGGGATGACTTGGGGGCGTTCTTGCTCAGCGATGTGGAAGAAGACCTTCCCGATATCCATGCGCGGAGTCTGAAAACGCGCGACGAGCGCAAGACTGCCGTTGTTGGTGAAGGTACACTCGAGTGAACTTAACTGAACCAGCATACGCAAGTGAACCATTTTAAAGCAGTTTAATTCTTTTGATGGTTCTGAAAATGCTAGCAAGAGTTTGTTTTAGAAACATGAGGGATAATGGACTAAAGTAACAGTAACAACCTGTATATAATTCACATTACATGTAATTGTATTCAAAAGCACATGATATGTTGAAAAAAACCCTCATCCGTAATTGCGCAAGACAGATTTGGATCTTTTGAAGGATTGTGCAATACAGCATGGCTCTAATCCGCAGATGTGATGTCTTCTTTCAGATTGCGTTGACATCCAGCAGAAGCATGCGCATGGCAGTCAGAGCGGCCTGTTCAAAATAAAGCCGCCCGGGTCGGAGGAAATTGTAGTTTACTGCGACCAGGGCACAGGGTTGGGTGGCTGGACTCTGGTTCAGCAGAGGGAGGATGGGTCTGTTAACTTCAATCGCACTTGGAAGGAGTATCAAGCTGGTTTCGGCAAAATAGACCAGCAGGGTAGTGGTGAGGTCTGGATTGGGAACAAGCTCTTACACCTTCTCACTCAGAAGGAGAGCGTTCTGAGGGTCGAGCTGCAGGATTGGGATGGGAAAGAGGTGCATGCCGAGTACAACGTTAAAGTTGGCTCGGAGGTGGAAGGATTCGCGTTGAGTGTTTCCGAGTACACGGGCGACGCAGGTGATGCATTGGTTCAGGGACAGGCTGATATGAAAAACTTCCTGTCACATGCTGGAATGAAGTTTAGCACTTTTGATAAGGATAATGACCGATGGGAAGAGAACTGTGCACAGATGTATGGCGGTGGATGGTGGTACAATAACTGCCAGTCGGCCAACCTCAATGGGATTTATTATAAGGGTGGTCAGTACGATCCTGGCACCAAGGTTCCGTATGAGATTGAGAATGGTATTGTTTGGCTGCTTTTCAAACCAGCTGATTACTCCCTCAAAGTAGTGAGAATGAAGATCAGACCCGTCTAAAAACTTAAAAGAGATACAGAATATGTAAACAGTGGTGATGGGTGCAGTTTTGAATGATTATTATCAGTATCTTGCTTGACTTAATGTAAATTCATAATGTATCAATGTCAAATTTACACAACCAGCATACCTCATGTTTCAATAAAAATGTGTTCACTTACAGTTCTGGGCTATGCGTTCTTATTACAGCGTATTTGTTTGTGAAACAGGCAATGCAGGTTTCATACACAAAGACATCATTTGGAAATAATTTCTTGGAAATACTGGCCTAGCTTTTGGCAGCCTGAAATTATTCTGAAAAAAAGTTAATTTTACCATTTTTAACTAATCCATTTACAACCATACTTAACAATACATATCGAATAACACACTATTTAACTAGAAATCATTTTCGACATTAATTTGGTTATTTAATATTTTTAAAGTTACATTTGCATGTGATCTACTTTGCATGATCAAAAAAAAATTACTGTGTTACACTGACTCACAATCTGTAAAAAAAAGTTTGATACAGTAAATATATAAAAAAGAAGAAACAAACTTGTTTTTTAGTATTTTTTCCATTATGTTTTATTATGCAACACATAAAAACAGACGTTTTGGCTACTTGACAAAAATGAGCTTTAAACATATCTATTCATCACATAAGATTTCTACCCTTAAAGGGATAGTTCACCCAAAAAATAAAAATTATATGTCATCATTTACTCACCCTCTTGTCATTTCAAACCTTTGCGACTTTCTTTCTTCGGCAGAACACAAAAGATATTTTGAAGAATGTTGGTCAGCCAAACAACGACGGTACCCATTCACTTGCGTTGGTTTTGTGTCCGTACAATAGAAGTGAATGGGGACCGATGTTGTTTTGTTACTAACATTTTTTTATTTTTGGGTGAACTATCCCTTTAATGCGCTGAGGGTTTTCTAAAAGCAGCCATCACTTACTGTATATCATTAAAGTGAAGTGTGTTTGGTTTGTTGCAGTGTGTAAGGCCTTACAACCTAACCTCAAACCAAATAATCGCTATGGACCAAATAATCGCTATGGTAACAGCAGATTCGGACAGTGTCCAGTACAGCCCACGTACCCTTTGTGCTCTGATGATGAGACGGTGAGCGAGTTTTAGCACACTTTTATATTTTGTAGGGCAATTCAATCACCTGCCTTGTACACCTGCACAAATGAATAAATCAGATATTCCTCATTACAGCACACTGATAAATAACAGAAGCTGCCAAATAATAAAATTGTGCACAAGTAAAAAAAAATGTTTCTCTGATGATCTGTTCTTTTTGGGACTTTTCTGTGTTTGTTGTTTTACAGGAGGACAAATGTCCATCCGGCTGTCAACTGGAGGGTCTCATAGGTGCAGCAGATGAAAACGTTCATAAACGCCTGAGAAAAATCTGCGAAAGGATTCAACAAACTGAAGACATCGCTTCATCTCTAATGCGAGAAAGTGTCCAGTTCTATGGGTCACAAAGAAAAATTATCATCCAAACCTATAGTAGGTTGAATTATTTTTGTTTATTTTGATTTGCCTTGATAAAACCTCATGATCTAAATAAAGTGGTCTTTTTATATTTTGTGTGTATTTTGTAGTGCAAGAGCTCAGATATGCCGAGTTTGCTGAAGGACTTCAGAGAAATCTAACATTTCTTCACAAGAGATCTGCAGAGCTTGCAAAAGAATTACAGAAGCACCATCACTTGCTCTTGAGTCAGATAACAGAAATGCATCGACTTGAGGTGAGGCGTGTGACAAAAACCTTTACATCTTCCATTTCTGTTCATTGTTAGACCAGAAAGTCAGTAAAGTAATGCAGGTCAACTTAATCAATGTATTTGCACAAGAGTCCTGCAGTATCATCTGAGTCAGGGACTTTACTATTTGCTTTCAGTTGAAATGTAACTTTTAGTTTGATTCAGACTTGTTTTTGTTTATTTTTTTGGAGCGAAGGTGAACATTGACATCAAAATCCGTGCGTGCAAAGGATCATGCAAGCAAACCTTTGACCATACGGTCGATAAGGAAGGCTTCGAAGTGATGGAGAGCAAAATGGCAGAATTCAGCATTACCTCAAAGAGACAAAAATCATCCACCATAAACAAAAAATTTAAACTGAAGTCTGTCGATCAGCCCAGTGTGTCGCACACTTACAGAAAAATCCCCACCGCCGGTACTGAACTCCTTATGATGTTTGAAGACATAGAGCAGCACCAAGTGGTTTTGGAGGAAATTCTAGATGATGTTTAATCATTTTACGTCTATCAGTACATTTTAACGGGTCTGGTTTGAGGATGCTTGGGTAATATATTAGCAGTAATGACAAAATTTTGTACCTCATTTATGTTTTGTTGTCTGTTTGATATGTTTCAAATGTGTAATTTAATTTGTGCCAACATCATGTTTAAAGTTTATTTATTATTTTGGATCTAACTTATGTTCAAACTGGCAAACACTGTAAATGAAATACCTCCAAAAAATTAAAATGTCGCATTAACATTGTTTCAGAATTTTTGGAAAAATATTCAGTTAATCATATCTACAAATGTAGAGGGATAGTTCAACTAAAGATTAAAAAATGATATCGTCATTTATTCACACTTATGTGATTCAAAACCTGACGCTTTCTTCGGTGGCACACAAAAGAATATATTTTGAGAAATGTCTATAACCCTTTTCACAAACCCCTTCAGTGTGATGATCCCGGAAAATTGCTGTACAATTTCCAAAATGAATTGTGTGTGAAGTGTGAATGCAAACACGTCCCTGGATTGATCTGGCAATTGATTTTGGAAAAAGGCCCTAGTAACATTAATGAGATCAATGTGAACCTACACACTTGCAAAAAACAATAAAGTTTATCAGTTTGAATATGAAATATCTTGTCTTTGTGGTACATTTAATTTAATATAGGTCAAAAATAATTATTTCATATTATGCTTTTAGTTTCATTTTAAACAGTGTCCCAACTTCATTGGAATTGGGGTTCGTATTTTATACAGGCTATAGTGTGAACATAAGCCAGGAGCAATGCCATAAGGTGTCTTAAAGGTTTTGTGTCCATACAGTAACAGTCAATGGAGTTCAATGTCGTTTGATCTCATGCAGGTTTTAAATGACATGAGCGTGGGTAAATGATAAAAGAATTGTCATTTTGGAGTGTACTGTCATCTTAAGCTTTCTAACAGATTAACTTTGAACTGAGCATGTACTTTGATACTGATTCAGAACACTGAAACATTAAATAAACAGTTTTATCATAAACACACAATGTTCAGATACACTTAAAAAAAAGGCACAGCGATGCCATAAGATAACCATTTTTGGTTACCCAAAGAACAGTCAAAGGTTCTTTAAAAATTTTCTTAAAGTTTCTTTATGAAATCATACAACCAAAGTAAAGTGCAGATATACTAAAGTTAAATTACTATGGACTACAATTTCAATATTTAAAATGAACTACATGACTTTGTGTTGCATTTGGCAATTCCAGCGTTGTGGATATGACATTCCGCGTTATGGATGTGACATAAAAACAATCAGAGAATGTTTTTGTTGCCAATATACTGAACCATCTGTTTATATTTTACTAAACCCTTGTGGATAGAGTTTAAAAATCTGTCTATGCACAAGTTTTCTATAAAAAAAAGGCAAGTGAACACGGAAAGATGTGACAAAAAATGGACACGGATGTCTGTGAATTAAAACCTGAAGCAATTGTTCCCAACAAATGAAGGGATGCCTCTTTATACAACATAAAATAGTTACTTTATTTTAATGTTCATGTGTCCATTTATGAGGAATATGTACAGTTATAGATGTGACAAACCTGAAAATGACACTTACCTGAGTATGAAAAACAAATGCTTTAAAATCTTAAAGAGAGACCTCACATGGGTATTTGAACCACCAAATGATAATATCTGTGCTGTTAGTGTAGTAAAAACCATGGTAAGGTTGACATTTTCATGGATTGCCCATTTACACACTGACACTTTTATCCAAAGGATTTTATTACATAGTTATAGTGGCAAAAATAACTAATTGTAACTTATTATGATATCTATTCAAATGAAAATTATTTAAAAGATCTTATTAGTCAAAATCATCTTCTTTTACTTTTTTGGCCAATGAATCACACTCAACATACAAGTAGGAAGGCAGTGAGAGAAAGACTATGTAAAAATTGTGGCCCTTTAAGGAAAAGTTCTCAATGGGTGCTGAATTATTTACTGTGATATAATACTATAAATTAAGTGTTAACACAATATCGCTAATAATGGCTTTTAATATCACAGTTACTGGTACCGGTATATAGTGACACCCCTTTGATCTGTATAGGTGTTCTACGGGAATCAAACCCATAACCTTGGCATTGCTTCTGCAAGTTAAACTGGAAGAATGAAAGCACCACATCATTGTACCATACAAAACAACACTTTTTATTATAGTTCATTGCTTCAGATTTGTATAAATGGATTGCTACAGCCTACAAACAAACTCTTTTTCCCGTCCCATGATGCATTAACATAATGTGTGTGTATGTATATGCAGGAGAATCTGCATTTGTTACGTGCTATTTAATTGTTGTTTAACACTGGCATGCTCTAAATGTATACAAAAACCTAAACAAATAAAGAAGTCACACCCGATAGTATGTTGCAGGTCAGCTTTATTAAGAATTCAGAGGTTGGCTGCCCATCCGGGTTTCTGTAGTATTCCTTTACATGTGTAAAATACTGAATGCTATTTCAATTTTCGTCTGCATTCACTTTTTTGAACATTTCCAAAAAAAAGTTTTTATGTTAAGTCACTTTCTTTAATAGACACATGGATATAGTATCTTCTGTAAACTTTCTTTGGTCTCCCAGGCGTTCTTAACCTCTATTCTCTGTGGTCTTTAAGATTTAAAGAAGGGTCTGATCTTCATGCTGATAGACTTGAGTGAATACCACGAACCCTTCCAGTTCATCCACACGATGCCGTCATCCGTGCCGTGCTTGGCCATGTTTTTTGTATAAGCTCCACCCCAATAATAACGTCCATTAGGATTGCAAGAGTGGCATCGGTTGTACCACCATCCACCCCCATCTTCTCTAGAACATTGCTTTGAAGGATCACCAGGTATCCTACGATTGACAGAATTGGAGAGGGAGAAAAGATATTAGTCACATATAAATGTATTGGGATTAGATGACAGAATGGACGACACTCACCATTTGTCATGGTCTCTGTCATACGTGCTGAACATCATGCCATTGTGAATGGTCATGGTACGGTTCTCCCCGAGCAGTTCATTTGCACCATCCATAAACGTGTTTCCGGCAGTTCCAGAGTAACGCGCGACCGATAGGATGTAATTTATGGACTCGCCTTGCAACGTGAACTGCTCGTATTTAGCGTGGACCTTCAAACCCTTCCAGTCTTCCATTTCGACCAGAAGCTCAGTGGGACCCATCTTTGTAAGATGACTGATGCGATCATTACCCAACCAGTACTCACCTAAACATAAAAAAAACATGCAAGATAATGCAAAATGAATGTGTCAGTGAATGTGACATAAATATAAAGACTCCAAATTATATCGCTTTTGTGTATACTCATTGTAAAAAATCCTGTAAAAAAACAGAAATTTTCTGGCAGCTGGGGCACCAGAAACATACCATAAAATAACATTTTTTTCCGTAAAATTACATGTTTTTCTTTTAAATTTGCAGTCTTTCCAGTAATTTGATGGTTTTTGACCATATTTGCAAAAATCTGTTAAAAACACTAATTTTTTTTTAAATGTGTTGGTTAGTGCTGGTTTTTCGACGTTGGTAAAAAACTGGTCAACTGGCACACACACTAGTATGAATTGTATAGGTTGTTGGTTAGCTCATCAGTTGTTTTGATACTCTTTTTTTATTCTGAAGAAAAACATCATATCACTTGTAAGCCATTAGCTCACCAGGAGTTTGGCAGTGTCCTTTGCCCACATCAAAAGCAATGTTTCCAAAGCCTATACGATAGTCGTCCCAACGCCGGCCAAAATCAACACTGCCGTCCATACGATTCTGGATAAGCACCCAACCTAGGAATTACAATGAAGACATTTTTTAATTGTGACTCAGATTTTATATTCATTTTGATCAACATCTACATAAGACGCAGTTCGATATAATAATTAAATAGGACTTTTTTTTGTCTTGTTTTACAGTACAAATATCTAAAAAGGATTAAATCAAAATTGAGAGTAAAAATAAAGACATTAAGTCTTTAAACTGAAGAAAATAAAGTTTTTTTGACTTATTTGGTTCAGCTGACCCTTCCCTCAACGCAAGTCAATATATTTTAGGAAGATATCAATGGGAGTTTTAATAAATTTTTCTGTTTGTCAATTTCAAAACGAACCACAACTTAATACTTAGGGTGAAACATTTTTTTGATAGTTAGTCAGTTGTAGTTGGATTGTGTATTAGATCATGTGTGTTTATGTAGACTATGTAAGCTATATAAAACGAAGGATTATGGGTTTGTTTAATTCTTTATAACCCTACGTATGACCAATAGTTGTGCACGACTAATGACATAATTCATAAAAGCAATAAAATAAATCGTACCTCCATTGTTAGTTCCCTGATCACAGAAGACCTTGTAAGGCATGCTGAGTGGATCGGGCCGTATGAGGTACATCTGAGATTCATCTCCACCTTTGCGATAAATGTCCTCACACTCCTTGCCGGAAACCACGGGAATCGGGCAGGAGACTTTGCAAGGTGTCGAGCACCTGGCCTTTTGTGCAGAGATGGCTTTCTCCAAACGCTGAATCTTGTCACGCACCTTTTCGAGCACAGACTGCAGGATTCTGATGTTCTGGGGGAACGTGATGTCCACAGCCTCTTTTACATAAGCATGCTGGGTCTCTAGGCTGTCAGTGTACTGACTAACCAGAGCACCGTTACCTGCAATAGTGAAAAGCATTTAACATCTAGTTATATGTAAAGTGCTTTTAAGATTACATTTTTTTAAAAGGACTATAACAGTTTAATAATCCATGTACACATAAATCACCATTGCAAACGTTTATGGTTACCTTGGCTCACTCTTTGTCTCTGGGCGACTTCTGTAGTCATATGCGTGACATACTCGTGTACATTGTTTGAGGATTGATATAAATGTTCTACAGATCTTTTCAGTTGATTTACACTCGGCCTCACATTAAGTTCTTGCTTCAGGAGGCTTTTCTTCAGCTCACAACCTGTGGGACACAATACACCCCTACAGAGAGAAAAGAATTGATTTGTTTGTGTGCCTCACTATTCATCCAAAAATAACAGAAATGAATCCCTGAATGAGTTATGATTTCACTGTCTACAGTCACTGATATACAAGAAAATAAGCGAACTAACCATTTTCTCAGAGAGGTGAGTACATCCTCCGGCTTCCAAAACTTCCTCTTTTTCCTGCAGAGCGGTCCCTACGGGTGCTGGAGTCGGTCTCCCACGGTAACGGCTCCCTCCGCTGACAGGAGGTGGTGCGGCTGGCCCTGCGGAGTAAGTTTCACGACCTCTGTTGACAGGACGATGACCTCTTGGATCTACGATTTCTGGAAGCTGGATTCAACACAAAATATGCAAAGCTATAGTTACACATCAGCAACAATATCAGAGGTTGTACTACTTTTTCAGTTTTGCAGATATAACATTCCCATAGCGTTTTTACATCGTCTGCTACCTATATTGTTATATATTATATAATTTCAAATATTATGTAATATTCCATAATTTTATTCAAAATGAATCATTTGACACTTTAAGAAGAACATTTGGATTTTGAATCTCAATTTTTATGCATTATGGTTAAATTATGTTTACTAATATAATTCTGAGAAAATGTGACATACCTCTTTCTTTAACTCCTGAATTAGAACAGAAAGAAAAACAAGACAGTATTATCAGCATTTACCATTTGAATGTTAACCTTGTCAATTGTTAAAATTAAGAAAAATCATATTTACCGTTTCATCATCATCGTAATCTGCATTGGCCTGTGCGAGAGCTCCACCAACACAGAGAAAAAGTAACAGAAGAAGCTTCATTTTTGTGGAGCTCACACTTTAGTCCTGTGACAGTGTGAGTTTCTCAGCTGTTCGTATTTCAGTGTCACTCTTAGAGATTTTATACCTGGTGACCCATCTGTCCTGGAATAGGAGGGATTGCAGTGCCGGTTAATATTTAATTCTGGACATGTCATTTCAAGTAATGGTGGACAGCATCATTTTTGGGAAATGAAAAAGGAACATGAGCGAAGCATGTATAATGTTTATTGCACAGTGAATTGATGAGTTATTTTTTTTACGTCAGGTACTTCTATACAGTACAACAGAAACTACTGTTTGTCAATAAACAGTTGGAACCTTGTTAATAAAATATTTAAAATGTCAATTGCAATGGCGGAAGACTTCTTATTGTGTTTCAATAGCTCTTGCTGACAGAACATTAATAACTAAATGAGGAATTTAACAATTCAGGCCAAGTGGTCAAAAAAGGAAAAGAAGTAGCCTATGTGATAAAAAGACTACTAGTACTGTATGTACTGTGATGATAACATCCTATGATTAACTTTAAACTGGAAAACATTGAGACACAATTGAGTTTCACATTTTTCTGGATGTTCTGTTAAATCTGGATTACTCAGCGGGTAAAACATGTTGTTTGTCTATGTTGCATGATCTGCAAATCTTAAACCATACACCCACATTTCTGACTCAATGTTTATCAGGCTTGACTATGACAAACATACACTTTGTACTTTAATGTGAAATCTTTAAACAGATTTTTTTTAAGTTTTCTATTATTAACACCCATAAATTATATAAATAATGTACAGTGGCATACACTGTAAAAACAATACCTGCTAAAAATAATAGAAACCATCACTAAAATTCTATTGGATTGAACCAATTGAACTCTAAAACCTACTGACCTGAGACCCAAAAACACACTACACAAAGATATTTTGTAATGATTTTAGCAGGTAAACAGCCAATGGTTCATAATCGTATTGTAAACAATTAGAAATTGTATTAAATCTTGTAAATCTTTGAAAAATTGTTTTTAGCAGAAAACGTCAATTTATTACTTAATTTCCAATTAATTTTGTATTTGCAATTTATTGTATATGCACTTATAGCTTTTGTTATTTTGAAAACCATAGACTGCCGTATAATTTAAACGAATTGTCATTGTATCAGCGGTCGAGCTTGCGTATTAAAACCCCTCAGGTCCGTGGAGTAGAGTGCGCGACTACGACTGCGCATGCGCAGATCCGTTCGGCAGTCATGAACATATGAGAACAATGTCTGCCGGTCGAAACGGATCCATTAATAGATGACTGGAGTCAAGAACGTGATTCATAATGGCTGACCTGCAATCCCAGGTACTCGTTATAGCATTTCATTGATCAATATTACTCGAAATACAAGACGTTGACATGTTTTGCCCCAAGTGTATGGTATACGGTAGTGCAGAACAAGGATCACTTTATAACCAGCGCAGCTGTTTACATTGTACCATACACGCGCTATGTCGATTATGTATTTATTTTTTTAGCATTTATTATAACAGGGATGTTTTATATGCGGTTCGCGTCGAGTTTGCAGTATACTGGGTGAATGTAACGTTAAGGATAACGGTTGCAAACGTGGCAGGAAAATGTTGAATAGGCAAATTCAGTTTAAAATACTGAAAGAATTGGGCAGTCACAACTGGCCGGTTTGTTAGGATACTCATTGGAATTGCACAGGAATGTCGGCCTTGTGGTCTGATATCATTATAAATCATAACTGGTATTCTTGCATGCTTACCGATTTGTATAAAATCCTGCCTGACAGTGTGGGGGCGTGGCCACACAAGCTCGCTGACAGCTAGAGCCAGCCAGGGGGCGTGGCTGCACAAGCTCTTCACTCGTCAGCTGACCTGTGTTCGGTGGTGTGAGTGACACACATGGCCATGTTTATTCCACGTTTTTCGTATGGCATACAAACTAACCTGAAACCAAAACGTTTTAATTGATTCTTTTTTGCATTTCAGTAGTTACACATTTATTCCAATGAAGAAACCGGAGAAATATCAGGCACATTTATGTATTTGTTTAACGTAAAACATGCCACATGTGCTAGTGAGGCAGTTGTAATTCTCGCTACGGTTCACTTACATCATTGCCAGTTGTCGAGGGAGCTGCAGCAATCGTTTGTTTTTTGTGTGGCACGTGAACAACGTTTTCATGTTTACTGGCACTGTCTAAAATTATTTTTTTTGCTGTCTCTAGTGTGTGAGGTATAGGCTATGGCGCTGAAATACTTCATTCTAATTGGTCAACTGATCATTTATTTATATATCTTGTCTTTGGAATAGGCCCTTTTCACATTGAGTCACTTAACTTCCGCCTTCTCGCAAAGCAGTGTATTGTGACATCCGTCTTGCAACAAACGACAACAAGAAGAAGAAAAAGAACTTCTGTTTTGCCGTCGCGCTGGAATTTCACAACAGTGACAGTAAAACTGACAGAACAATTATTCAAGTACTTATCCTAGCACCTTCGCTAACACAAAAAGAAAACAAAACACTTACCTACATAATCAAACAGCTACTGTTCAACGAAATATTTGTATGCTTTATTTAGCTTTGATCTTGTCATAAGCGAAAATTTGTCTGCAAGACATAGCCGTATTTGTGGCAGCTGTGCAAGGGTCTTGGTAAACTCCATTCTGAGGCGCTAGCGGAAGTAACGATACACTGCTTCGCGGCAGAGCGGAAGATGCGTGACGTCATGTGAAAAGGGCCTATAATGTACTCTGCTCATTATAGAAAATAAACAACGTTTATAAAATAGTTAAACTAGTTTATAATATATAATAATAATACAAACTATTTTTTTACATGAAGCATAGCATGTAATGTCAACTGCCCAAATGCAAAAGTTCAAAATAGTTTGTGGTTCATTGTATTAAAATATATGTGGACTATGTAGTGCATTTTACTACTAAACAATATTTCTCACTCTAGTTGTTTCTTCAAAGGGGGATCTTCTGAAAATGACCCACAGAGAAACCTGGAAGTAAGTGCATAAATCAACCTTTTTTATAACGTTGTTGCTCAAAATAATGATCAGGCTACACAGGCTACTTCCACAAACTATAACTGTAGGTATTCAACCTTTCTTTTTGTAGTTCTATATAATTTTCTGCATAAATATAGTTTCTGGAGCAGGTGCATGTCACTGTCCTGCAGGTGGCCTGAGCAGGGCTTGTTTATGACCATAAATAAAATAATGTTCATGACCTCATTACTATTTCTTGCTTTTGCTGTGTGTGAGTCCAGGATGCAGCACGAAAGGTTGCATGTGAAGCACAGAGGCCACGAGGCCATGCATGCAGAAATGGTTCTGATTCTCATCGCAACACTAGTAGTTGCACAGATTGTGCTGGTTCAGTGGAAGCAAAGACACTGCAGATCATACAATGTGAGTGTCATGTTATAAATTCTACAAACAATTCAATCACAGTGACATTTATAACACAACAATAAGCTGTTGTTGTGTGTTGTTCTCTTACAGCTGGTGACATTGTTGCAGATGTGGGTGGTTCCGTTGTACTTCACCATTAAGCTTTACTGGTGGCGTTTCCTGTCCACATGGGGCATGTTCTCAGTCATCACTAGCTATGTCATATTCAGAGCCACTCGCAAGCCTCTCTCCTGCAGAACACCACGGTAATGTTTTACCCGAAAGCCTGTTGAAAAGTATACTTTCAGTACATTGAATCATTATTTATACAATATCATTCCAAACCTGTAAGACGTTATTTTGTCTGTAGAATAGAAAGGCACACATTTGTCTTAACATGTCTTTTGTATTCCATAAAAGAAAGTCACACAAAAAAAAAAAAAAAAAACATGTTCAATGACTCTCTAATGAGGTCTATGTTATGCTTCCTGCAGATTGTGTTTCCTGTGTATTGTTAGTAGTAAAAGTAGTAAAATAAGTCTTTCTGATTCCCGTCTACAGAATGGTGTATAAGTGGTTCCTCCTCATTTACAAGCTCAGCTACGCTGTAGGTGTGATCGGATACCTCGCTATCATGTTTACCATGTTTGGATTCAATGTTTTCTTCAGGTGCGTGAACTTGATTTAACATAAATTTGCTGAGATGTGAAATAGACGTGGTAGAATTATAGGCTATGGTTTGTGTTTGTGGTTCTGCAAAGCACCCGGACCCTGCTGTCACCTCACAGTTATGTCTAAATAATAAAACGTTAAGTATATGTCATTCATATATGTATTTAATAATATGTCAATGATGTACATTGACTTAGATAAACATCACAGCTGCAATAGTGTGATATGAGGTCAGGAGCACATTTCTAGATTTATTTTACTATATGGCATCAATCACTTACACATTCCAGTACTTCATCCATCTATGTATATGAACTGCAGTTCTACTCTACATCTACAGTAGCTCATGTCAAGGTGTTTTTAGCCATTGCTGGCCTCCTGGCTGGAGTCCCCTGAAGGTTAGAAGCCCCAGGACACCGGTCCCATTGGCCCAGTCTGTAATCTGTCCTTGTTTCAAAGTTAATTGTCATTTTCCTCCTGCGGTTCCCGTGGCAGTGCTGATATAATGGCATGACTTTTTGGAAGAAAATGTTGTGTGACACTGTAAGTGTGACATGAGATGGACGAATTCCTCTGGGGTGACATATGTTTCAGAGAATGTGTATGCCAGGCCGGTTGCTGTGGGAACTGTTCCGAGGGGTCTCACTGACTACCAGGAAATATGAGGAAATATGAGGACATTGAAATTAGTTAGTTAGCCAAATCTATATTTAATAAAATATAATAAATAAATATGCATAATTCAATACAATTAATGAATGATTATTAAATGCATTTTATTACGTGAAATATATATATATATATTTAATTATAATTTTTTTTCATAAAAACGCGGAGTCATACATTTTTTTAGAGTGATACAATTTTTAAATGTATATGCTTAGCTCTTAAATATTTAATTTGATCCATTTTCATTTCAGTATTCATTGGATGTTATGAATGTAATTTTAAGAAATTATAGTCATGATTATTCATTGGTTGAATTTAAAATAGTATTTACTGTATATCAATAAATATACAGTGTAGTGAATATATAATACTATCACAATTATATACTTCCTTAAAGATGTTTTAGAAGTTGGTCAAATACAGATTTCCGTATTAGGATCTACAGTGCCTGTAGTTTTCTGATATCTTGAAAGTGTTTGCATGTATATTAAATGAACATGAAAGTAAACTAAAACAAACAAATGCTTTTCTATCTTTGTTCAGGATCAAAGCAGAGGACTCTATGGATGTGGGTGTGATCATGCTTTTCTATGGTTTGTATTATGGGGTAATGGGTCGTGACTTTGCAGAAATTTGCTCAGACTACATGGCATCTACTATAGGGGTAATTGCTCATACCTCACTGTCTCATTGCACAAATCATTTTTTTCAGTCTTTTCAGTTTCCCTAATACGTTTGCTGGGTGTCTTTCTTGTTTCATATTCATTTCAGTACTATAACATGGGCGGCATGCCGTCCCGAACCCTTAGTGATGACATATGTGCCGTGTGCGGTCAGAAGATTCTTGTGGACATAGATGAGGAAGGAATTATTGAGGACACCTACCAGCTCTCCTGCAACCACATGTATCCCCGATTTTACTTTTAACATTAAAACAAATTCAGAAGAGACAACTTTGGTCCAAAAATAAATAACATGTTTATCCTTAACCTCTTGTTGTCAACAGATTTCATGAATTCTGTATCCGTGGCTGGTGCATCGTGGGAAAAAAACAGACATGCCCATATTGCAATGAGAAGGTGGACCTCAAAAAGATGATGAACAACCCGTATCCTTGGTCATATTTGCCATAAATGATATTGAATCAAATTATAGTTCACTGGAAATGTTTTTTTAAATGTTCACGTCGCACTTTATGACTGTTTATTATAGTTACCCTTAAATCTGATCACCAGCTGGGAGAGAACACATGTTTTATACGGCCAGCTTTTGGATTGGTTAAGGTACCTGGTCGCCTGGCAACCCATCATTATTGGAATCGTGCACGGAATAAATTTTTCACTTGGACTTGAATAGATTTTCACAGTATTTGGTTACATTTTCAACCATGCATGTGTTCCCCTTTTGAATATCTATTTGTAAATTGTTTAGTTTATAATATCAATCGGACAGCTGCTTTTGTTTTTGTAATTTATTTGATATAAACTTTCAGAAGTGTCCTACGCTGATGCATCAAAGACATATCTCTCTCTTTCAAAAGCTGCTCAACTGTATGTGTTTTTTTGTTAAATTTGTGCCTCTTTTTTGTATGAATATTGAAAGGCTTTTAAAGGGGCAGTTCATCCAAAAATGAAAAGTCTGTCATCATTTACTCACCCTCAGGTTGTTCCAAACTGTATACATTTCTTTGTTCTGCTAAACACAAAGGAAGATATTTGGAAGAATGTCATTAACCAAGAGTAAATGATGACAGAATTTTCATTTTTGGGTGAACTATCCTTTAATTAGAAAACAAATGGTTGAAATGATTGAAAAACGGCAGAATTTCTTTGGGGGTATAGACTCATTGTTTTACAATTCTGTTCGGTGCAATAAGTAATAGTTTGCAAACAGATATAAAACAGGTTTTGGACTTTGTTGACAAGTAAAACAATTTTCATTTATATGCCGTTGCAGAAATACTCACTGATAGTCTCAGTTACCGATGAATGAAGCAAAATCACCTCCTGCCCAATCTCTCATGATATGACATTATATTCAGCATTATATTGCTGCTGTCTTTCTGAAGCTTCTTATCTCCATATTTTGTGATTTTCTTTTTATATTAGTCAACTTTTATGCTTGTTATGGGGTTTTGCAAATATCCAACCACTGAAAAAAGTATTAAAAAGTGCTTGTCAACTTTTACAACAGTATGCAATCGTTTAAAAAGGTCAGTGTTATACATTTTTTTTGGTTTCAGAAGGACAGCGACTATATATAAAACACTGATAAAAGAAAAACACTGTAGGCTCAATTATTTATTTTGTTTCATGTTGTAAGAATTTTATTGATCTATTTTCCAGTAGTTTCGTTTTTAGGTTATTCAATGTTTTTTGTTAATTGTTTAGTTAAAGTACCAAAATTAAATTTGCAACCAATAAACAAACAAAAAATGTCTTTGCATGCAGATGTCACATATGTGTACTAACTGAACTAGAAAACATTTACATTTTTAACCAGTTACTATAGCTTTATTTTCTTCCTGGTGTTATGGTTTGAGGAGTCTTCAAAACAAAAAAAAACTAATTTTAACGCTCTGTACATTATAATGATGTTTTTGATAAAGTGATAGCAATATCAAAGAAATCAACACAGTTAAAGCAAGTCGTAAACAAGCACACATCTACAAGGTAAACTAATAAATATTCTACTGAAATCATTTCAACAATATACAAAGAATGAGAAATCTTCAAAAAATAAGGCTGAATTTATACAGACTGAATTTATGAGCAAATCATGAACATTCAAGTAATATCTCTTTTTTGATCAACATAAAACATTCTATCATTACAACCCTTATATACAGAAAACCACAAGCAATTCAGCACAGGTTAAACCATATACATCATTTACAATATAGACATACTGTATTAAATCAAAATAATTTCCACGTTCTGGAAGTGTAATACAACAGCAAGAACGTAAAAATGACAACTGCTTCGTAATGATGATGATGATGAAGTAATTGAATTGAAAGTGAAAATACTATTGCTATTAAGTTATGATGGAATTAGTATTTTTACTATTACTACTGCGTGAATCATGCCTCTAATGAATCCCGGGATGCACAAGAGAATGAGATGAAAATCAATTCCTTGAACATTTTTGGCCTTAACTACAAGCCACAAATGAACTTAAATCCATTTTGAACCCCAAACAAAATGCACACCCTTTCTTTGAAACATTATTTAACATAATTACACAAATATATAGATATTTCCAGTTTCAATAGCATTTGTAAAGAAAATATAGTCCTAATATTTTCTAAATAACAGCTGCTAGCATCATCCTATAAGTATGCAAGGCAACAGTTGCATTGTGTAATTTACTGTTAACCTCATACACACACACAGTATATCATTATACAGCACAAACAGATTGACTGTAACTTTCAATGTCAAAATACCAAACAGAGGTTTGGATTTTGCTGTTTGACCGATTGGAAAACTAATTTTGAATCAGGGAATATGATGGAATATGATCAGCATTTTAGTTAACTGTAAGACACACATGAGCAACTGTTTGAAGATGATAACACAAATGTTGAGCCGTATGAATATTTCTGTTTAACCTCATCAAAAAGATCATTCAAATGTTTAGATAGTGTTCACATCTTGCCTTTATCAACATCTTGACACATTCGGTGGTTTACGACACTCAGATCTTTCCAAAAGAGTGATGCATGCATGAGTCACGCATGCAGCATGTCAATTTCCAGCCAAGATGAACATTAGTATACAGACCAATGCATTCAGTTGTCTCAGTTCGACAATTGTTCTACAATGCACTGTGTCGAATTTTGGCAAAAGCATTCCAAGGCATTCTTTGAACAATGCACGTTAACAAGCTTTAATCCTAGAGAGTCGTACAACAGCGGTACACATAGAAAATATCTGGAACCATGAGGGCGTTTGTTGTTAATGTAAGGGTTTTACTAATGAAGTGCAACAACTGGACACATACGTTATGACGCTAATGTCCAACGAACAGTCACTTTCAAGTCATTGCAGGTATCGATAGACTTTGAAGCAGTGGTTTCCAGAATCGGCCACCACAACATGACCGTCGGAGGTGAGAGCGAGACCCTGCGGCCCGTACAGAGGGTCGGCAGCCGTATTGATGTAGGAGAGGAACGACCCGCTTCCGTCAAAAACCTAAAACCAGAGAAAGAGTGACGTTGTGGCATGAAATGAAACACTTCTTTGAATCTTCAAACTTTTATCCTAAGAACTTTAAGTGCGTTCAAGATATTTAATCAGTATGGTAATCCAATCCTTGACCTTTGTGCTGCTAATGCAAAGCTATCAACTGAGCTAAAGTTATTATGAACAGCCAAATATTATTTACACATTAAAGTCTTAAGATATTATGAGACCTCTGGGTTCATCTGATCGTGTTTTTTTACCTGTATCCGACTGTTTCCCCAGTCTGCCACAATAATGTTGCCATTGACATCCACAGCGACCCCTGTAGGTGCATTGAACTGTCCATTGCCTTCACCGTTCGACCCAAACTTAAGCAAGAATTCCCCATCTGCATTGAACACCTATAACAGAGACATAAGAGAATGCGATTCGATTGAACTAATTTAACCATGATTATTTGACTTTATAAGGACATGCAGTAAAGTATTTAAGAGAAGTAGACTCCTTTATGTAATACTTTATTAGACTATTATTTTACAGTAATATCATGAATATACACGTTTTATAATATATAATATTATAATATTACACCTTTTTTGATAACTCCCATTTTAATATAAAGATGCACTTATATGCTGTAATAATATTTACAGAATAAAATGATTAAAATAAACGATAATATAATAATCATATTTTAGATTTTTTTTTGCCTGTAATTCGCTTCCCAGTACTAACTGTGAGGCTCTTTATTATGCAATATTGTAAAATGCACTATAGAAATTAATTTGAATTGGTATTTAAATATTAAAAAAATTGCAAGGCAATCAAACAAAACCCTTTTTATACAATTTTTTATTTAAATTAGAAATTACATGAATCTTCTACAGTCCCAATTAGCCTTTATTTCTATTTCTAAGGGCCCCAGAAAAGGTAAAAATCATTAAATAGAAAAAGTCTGAAAATAGAAAACATGCTCAAAGTTGCCAGTTTGAAGATTTTAAGTTACAAGATTGAAAGAATATTCTGAATTTACCTTAACAGAGTGATTATGAAAATCTGTGATGATTATTTCATTGTTGTTGTTGACCGCTGCAAAGTGTGGCCCTATGTAGAGAGCAGGAATGGATGATTAAATAGTTCTCAACTATCATCACATCTGTCAAATTATATTTTTATGTAATATCCGTTAAAATATATTTTCAAGCATTGGTATCATGAATTCTCTTCACCGCTGTAAATATGAACTCACCAGCAAACTGTCTGTCTCCGATTCCCCTGCTGCCAAACTTAGTGACGAGTTTACCGCTGGGCTGAAAGATGAAAACCATGCAGGCTTTGTTGTCCACAACGATGACGTGACCATTCTGGTCCACAGATACGCCTTTTGGGCCCATCAGCCTTCCTGAACCCAGTTTAGCCTTGAGGAAAAGCAATATTATCATTAATACAATATATCCCTTTTTGACCTGTTATTTTTAAACGGGACTTTGCTTTAACTCACCTTATATTTGCCTTCACTGGAGAAGATGCTGACCCACTTATTGTCGTAGTCAGCGATGATGATGTCACCATTTGGATGTACAGCGACTCCGGTTGGCCGTTGAAGTTGCCCTGGTGACCGGCCACGTACTCCGAAACGACTCTGAAACTCTCCCGTATTTGAAAACATCTGCTCAACAAGAAATTCAACAAGTGTGGTCATTGTTTTTTGCCAGTTTAAACAACTTGAAGGACAATCGCTGATTTGATTAAATCAGAGGCTATAATAAAGGTACAGAACCAGCACGTAAAACAAAAGCTAAATGATACAAATTGTAGCAAAACATTTTTTATCAGAGCTGCAGAGTTTCTATATACAGTACATATTGTATAAAAAATGTCTATATACTGTCTGATACTGTAAAATTAGTTGTTTAAATCTAGGTGGTCATGGATTTTTAAATTCAAATATACATTTTCCTTCTCTTAAAGGTAAATGAATATTCTGTCATCATTTACTTTCTTCTCCAGAACACAAAAGAAGATATTTTTAAGAATGTTGGTAAACAGAAACATTGACTTGCACTGGATTTGTAGCCATACAATAGACGTCAATGGTTTTTGGTTACCAACAATCTTCAAAATATCTTCTTTTGTGTCAAAATGTCAAGAGGGTGAGTAAATGATGAAAGAATTTTTGTTTTTGGGGGGACTACCCTTTATAAGATCTGTAATCTGTAACTTTTTTGGTTAAAATAAACTATAATCAGCTACTTAGAAAGTACATAAAATGTAGTGGTCAAAACTTACTACTTTGGTTACAGTGACTTGTAAATAGGGCTGTCACGATTAAGAAATTTGGCTTATGGTTAATTAAATCTTAATTTAATTAATGGTCTATTAAATCACTGCGATTATGGTGTTTCATTTTAAGGTTTTGACAATATAACTATTAATGACATTTATTCAATGAAGAAAATATCTACTTTAGAAATGTGAAAATCTTGCAAAAACAACTATAGAGTGATGGAGAAGCCTGTCTTAAGCACTAAAACTAGATATGAGGGTCTTGCTGTGTAGATGCAGCAAGTCTGAAAACAAAGCAAATCAACACAAAACATACACAGCTATTACAACTCAACTGATGAAGAAATGTCATTTGATGTAACAGTGAGTGCAGATCAAGGATGGTGGATGTAAAATGTCTTCAAAAGATTCACAATAATTGCAATGACTTCAAATAATTGAGATGAGACGATTATTTAAAAATTGTAACAGCCCTACTTGCAAATTGCATATTTTGTGTATAATTTTGCAGAAAAAAAATCCCTTTATCATTGTACTTTGAAATCAACCCATAGGAAGGTTCTGTACTTAATGTAACGTGCAATTTTATGTTTCAAACACATATGGCGACATAGAGCCTCTGGGAAAAATACATCTGATGATAGATTCAAGAAAGAACACAATAAATGTCAGACATTCAGCATTTGCTCACCTGCACACATTGATTGTTACTGTCTGCAATCAGAATTTTTCCATCTGAAGAAGCTGCTACACCTTGAAGGTTTGTAAACTCTCCTTTATTCCTCCCTTTTGTGCCTGTGAAACAAACAGACTTTAGCTGAAGGTTACATAACAGAACCTCTTTAGTACTTTTAGAAGGTTAGTAAAGACTGTTTATTTAACTTTTTGTTTTAAAGAAAATGCAAGTGGTGGACGCACTTCGATTTCGTGTAACACCGTAAAAAATTGTTTTGCTGCCTTGTATTTTCAAGTTGAATTAAATATTGATTTCAATGAAGTCATTTCAACTATTTCACATTTTGACCAGTGGTTAAGGATAAAAAGTAAATATGATTCACGCATTATATATTAAACCGAGGCAATACTCTCAACATGAAATATAACGTTTGTACCTATTCTAAAAATAAGGTCATCCTCTATCGGGTTAACTTTTTTCTTTGGGGTACTGAACAGGCTTCCGCCCCGCCTCACACCCTTCTGTCGGCTCCTGCTCCCTGGAGACTTAGCGCTCCGTTTCCTTGCGCCACCGTCACTGGAACCCGTGGAAGCGGCATTGGCTGCGGTGGTGGTGCAGGGGGAGTCATCCGGAGAACTGGTGACCTTTAATTGAAATGGGCTTCCTTTGATATGCTGGTCATACAGTCTCAAAGCCAGACTGAAATTGCCTTCCTTCTTCACCGTATACTGAAATTCATAAGTTCCATTTTTATGATCCACAATTTCGCCATCTGCAACGCTTCCATCCGGCGTGAACACCTCTGCCGAGATAACGGCGTTTCCAGTCTTGCACAATCCACCAGCTTTGTCTCTAGTGGTTATGATCACAGACATGGGGTGACCCACAACGCACTGCTCCAGACCCTCCCCTGAAGCGTCGGTCTGGCTGGCCACCGCATTGGTGGTGACGACAGTTCCTAGGTTGTGGATGGACTTGCGGAGTCCTTCGATCTCCATCACGAGGTCCAGCTGGTCATTCTCTTCAGGTTGAAGGGGAAGACCCTGACTGGCTAGTTCGCTCAGTCTCTCTCCTACGTCCTTGTTGGTTTGGAGAACGACGGCTTTGTTGCCTCCGTCCAAGGCCTCTTTAGTCAGGCTAGAGTTGTAGTTTATGGCCGCTTCTTCTTGAAGCAACGTGTCCAACTGACCTTGCAGAACCTGATGGAGATGCAAACATAAGTATTAAACAGACAGTTCACCCCAAAATGAAAATTCTGTCATCACTTACTCACCCTTATGCCATTCCAAACCTGTATGGCTATTTTTTGCAAAACAAAAAAGATGTTTTGAAGAACGCTGGAAACCAAACAACATTGGCCCCCATTGTATGCACACAATTCCATTGAGACTTTTCTCATAATATCTTCTTTTGTGTTCCACAGAAGGAGTCATATACAGGTTTAGAACAACATTTTAATTTTTGGGTGAACTATCACTTTAACCACAAAAACACACCTTCTGCTTCAGCCCGTACGTGACCTCCAGCTCCATGAGTAGGACGCTCTTGCGTGTGTCAAGAGTTTTGTGAAGGTCGCTGAAGGAGGAGTGAATGTCCTCCTCGATAGAACTCCGCTGAGTGTTCAGCTGCTGCAGAATATCTCTCAAGCACTGAACTGATTCTCTTATCTGAGGCAGCCTGTGAATTAGTACAATGACTCCATTATTTCATCCAAACATCAATCTATTTATCTGAAGTCAATAGTAAATCAATAAGCAATCAGATGATGAATCAAGCATTTTAGAAATAAAATTGTGTTCAAAAATATTGTTCACAACAAGGGTGATAGCATTAACCATTAAGATATTTGAAACTATTAAGAGTAACTACAAAGTTTTGAAAATAAAAATTTAAGAGAATAGCAAAGTCCACATCACAAGCATAACAATAAAAGTTATTGGTCTTGGTCTGAACGGGTCTTAATCCTTAAATTTGCACATAATCTGTAGACCTACTTCATCATTATGGGACGATTGCAAGATAAAATCTGTGGACTGTGTTAAAATATATCAAAAAGTGTTACATGGAGCAGTAAGGACTTATTGGAAAATGGAGCCTTCACATTGTTAAATTAGCCAAAAAAACACATTAGAGGTGGTAGACTTTTAACTGACATTCACATTAAGTGTAATGAAAAAAGGCATTATTGTTTTTATGGTGAACCTGTTTTTAGCTGCATCCACTCTGTCCTGCAGTACTGCGAGTTGTTGGTTCACAATATTTTCCAGTGAATCTGTGGGATGTTCAGCATGTTCTGCATTCAGACAGTCTTCGCACACGGCATTCTCACATGGCACACAGTACAACGCAGGCACCTATAAAAATAATGCCACTTTATTAGTGATAAACATATTGACAAGGCACATTATGCATCTAGTATTCAGCCATTAGCCGATTACTGTGCTCGTCGGTGGAATAAAAGTGTGTCATGACCCAAATATACAATCAGAATAGTTGTGAGCACATATTGGATAAACGGAAGTACATGTTTTTAGTCAATTAGTGATTTTACATTTTCTACCGCACTGAGAATCTGTAATTTAAAAGCTAAAATCTTATACTGAAGGGTAATTTAGAAACACAACAGGTGCCGTCATTAATAATCAGGAGAAATGTCTTCTCATTGGAAAAGAAAACACAGTCTCATGATTTATTATGAGACACCCATGTGTCATTGATGTACTATCGCACATCGCCACATCCCAGATGAGGATTCCCCGGAAGGCAAGAATAGCACAAAATTGACCAGGTTTCTCTACTGTAATAACCAACAGTTGCTAACATTGTTTTCTATTCAAATTCAAAAAACGTTATTGTTGATCACCAAAGATGGAAATTCATCTTAGGTTAAAGACTCACATACTATACGATCCAAATCAACAGTACATACAATACAACGGACAGTACAAACAGAGTCACCATCATTAAAATACACGCATAAAAGAACAATTCTATAAACATAATAAATAATTAAATAAATACTGCCTTAGGCATTATCTTTAGGGCGGTTAATTAACCTCATTTAGCATTACACCGTGTCTACACAGGTGCGACGAGACATGACAAAATACTTTAGAAACGCATTAGAACCCATTATAATTTCTAATTTTGTCCACACTGGATGCGGCGCGGCGCAATGCGATGCGACAAACCCTTTAAAAACAAGCAGGTTGTCATGTCGCGTCTGTCGCGTTCAGTGTGGACACAGTGTTAGCGTTATTGCTTTAGGAACAAAGGAATTCCTATAAGCCAGCTTCCTAGCCAAGGAATGTGCAAATGAACCAACTCTGTAAACAAATGTTGTTTAGTGTTTCATGACGCTTTAAGTATTGAGATTTAAACATTTTCTCTGACATGCACATTTTTTAATTGAGCATTTTAACCACTATGCACAAAATGTAAGATTATCTTGCTTGTATGAAAAAATGCTAGGATTTGCCTCAAATTCTGTCAAAAGGAGGGACAAACAAAACTCAGACATTCCTGTACATTTTCACTTGACCTGTTACTCAAATTGTTATGCTGATACTAGAATTTGTAATGACAAAACTATTATTTAAAAAAATATAAATCTTATAATATAATATTATATAAATCTTACTCGCCAACGTTTTCCTTGTGTTATTCCTTGTATCGTTTGTATCTCCTAAAGGAAGCGTAAATATTCCATGCAGCCTCTTAGTTGAATCGTATGATATTTATAGAGGAACAAGCTGACATCTAACTACACTGTACTTTGTCATCCAACGTGTTTATCTGGGACACAAAGCTTATTCTCATGGGAAATACAATGCCTTTAGGATATGTCACCCATCTGTGTAATTGTTTTGATGCGTTTGTGTGTTTTTGTGAATGTGTGCACTGGGATGGATCTCACTTTTCCATTGTGTTGTGAGCAAGTTAGTCCTGTTCCTTTGCCAGGCAGAGCCTCTAGTACAGTACATTCCTCACTGCTGCTTTCAGGAGAAGCCTGCTGTGCCTCCATGCGGTTGGACAGTATCAATGCACACACAATACAAACCTGAAACACAAGAGAACGTTTGAATGGGACATCTTGAAGCGTGAGGTACGGTGGTATATTGCACACACAGATATATATTTACATTGTGTCCGAAGCTTTTCAGTTTGGACGAAATAATAAAGCTGACACATCAAACACATGACTGATGTGGATAAAACCATATTGTGTATGAATACACAGACTTTTCAGAAATTCACAAATCTTTGATGGTTAATCTTTGATCTTTATCAAGGTTCATGTTCCATATTTATCCAGAAAGCTTATGCAGACAAAAAAACAACCAAACGAAACAAAGCAAAACCGTTTTTTTGCTATAGACAGGGACATTTTAAATAATAAAAGAAGACGCAACCTTAAATGTCAATAGTAATGGCTTCTATTGACTGTGTACCAACGTTTAAAAAATGACTATATTTTTCTGTCACATCCGATGATTTATAGACTTATGTATGTATGTTAAATTTTTTTCTAATGTAACATTGAATAACATTGGCGGTTTCGCAGTGGAGAAATTCATTTTATTCATTACTGCGGAATACATGGTGAAGACCACAAGCTCAGTAGAAACCAGTTTGTCCAGAAATAAACGTGTGGAAACATAGTGAGAAGAGAAATCGAAACCTCAGAAAAAAATTGAATATACAGCAGAATTTAATTAAAACACATGGTCCAATAAGCCCAGCCTTGATTCGCACCAAAGTGAGACGGAGCCCTGAAGAAAACAGAAGAAGAGAGATACCTGTATGTAGAAATATACACACAAACATGTTCCTGAATGGGGATCTGACTACAAAAGTATCATCATATTTTTGATTTTGATTACACGGTATTCATGTATTATAGTTTTTATATGATAGCTCGAACAAGATACTTTTACCAGAACTGGTACAAGTGCAGTCAGAGCTGATACTCCACACCCACAGGTTACTATGGTAACTAAAATAGCTATTCACAAGTGCTGCAGTCACATGAATATTTTCTCATTCTGTCATTTATGTGTTGAAAGCAAGTGAATGAGCCCGGCATACTGATCCAGCTCAAGTACTTCTGAACTCATGTAAGATTGTGGTGCAGTGGCAGATTTTGTGCCAGCAATAACAAAAGTAACACTGTATCACATTAAAGGGATAATTCACCTAATTTTTATCATTTACCAATCATCATGTCATGCCAAACCTATTTGACTTCTGCAGAACACAAAAGAAGATATTTTGAAGAATGTTGGCAACCAAACAACATTGGGCCCCATTGACTTCCATTGTACGGACACAAAACCAATCAGACAATTTCTGTTTTACAGAAGAAAGATATATATTTATATATATATATATAGGTTTAGAATGGCAAAAGGATAAAAAATGAGGACCGTTTTTTTTTTTTTGGATGAACTATCCCTTTAAGAGTACATTTACACTATGAAAAACAGAAAAGTTGTTCCTTTGCTTTGCTGACACATGTCAGCATTATCAAAACGCTCTGCATTTACATGGATCTGGGAAAACGAGTAAAAACGTTGCATTATGCATGACAGGCCAGTGGGTGGCGTTGTTGCGCTATAAAGAAACCCTACGAGCCAGCACACATACGCATACCCTTTCTTTTAAGCTAAAAGCACCTTTAACACACTTTCTCAGCACGTATGTGCGTTTATAGTTTGTGTATATAAATACTATGTCTCCGCTGGTTGTAGTAGTGAAATAAATATACTTTTTGCTGGACAGATGATAATGGTTATGTCACGCAGCACAACCAGGCAGCACGGTGGCCGCCATTATTGTTTGGGGAATACTCGAGCATGCGTACAGACTGAACGCCTCAGAGTTTATACAGAAACGATAATGGTGTCGTTTTAAAAAACTTGCACTTTGAGGACCCGTTTTCAAAAGTTTGCATTTTAAGTCCCCCAAAACGCTGTTGTCGTGTAAATGACCAGCCAAAACGCATAAAAAGTTCTCCGTTTTTAGTTGAAAACGGCCTTTAAGTTACCCATATAATTTAAATGAACTTAGTTACCTGCTGTCAAAATGATTAACATCGAAATATTTTGTCATCGTGCCTTGACATTGTATACACACATAAAAGCGAACACACAATCAGCTAGTGTTGGTATTTGCCGTGTAGATGTTTACTTGTCCCACTTTGACCTAGACCCAGTGCCAGCCTTAAAAATCAGTAAGCTCATATAAAATAAAACTATAACCCAAAATCTTTTTTTATTGAATTGCATAAATTCAAGAAATACATTTCAATCTGTATTGCGGCTAATGCAACAGTAAATACTGAAATGTATTGAATGTACAGAAATTAAACTCGTTGCATGAACTCTATTAATAATTTACACAGGGTTGAAATATTGTGACCCAGATTTTGACAAGAGAGGGGAAAGAGGTAGAGCAAACACACACGTCAAATTGTCAATGAAAGATATCTGTTCACAGCAGATCCTCCCTCAGTCAGAATGATATATGTTTTCAAGGTTAAATGAGATTCTTAGTACTGTGCTCACAGCAATCCACCAACAGATGGTGTGATGATAATAACAGGTAGATTTACCCACGATGACCCGCTCTGACCTTAACCCCCTACCGTACACGCCCACTTTAATGACAGAGTGGATATTGACTGAAATGAACGGAGCCCTTCTGCATGCTGTCATGTGAATGGATTAGAGAGACACCTGTTTAGACCATTATTGCAGAAAATTATTAAATTAATTTGCATTGACTGTAACAGTTTTGGTTTATTTGATTCGACCATAAGTGATGATTCCATAATAAAAATGATGATGTCATGAAAGGCAACGCTTTATATTGCACATTGAAAGTAGTAGTACCTCACCCCTGCTATTTTAGAAAATGTTGGAAGAACAAAAAGCAGTCAGCATTTGAAACTAAATGGGAATGGAGGTCACATGGGAATTGTGTTGCATGGAAAAATGAGTGCAATTATGCACAAGATGTGAGGAAATGGAATACCGAGCTGGCATACATCATTACTCATGAGTCATGTCATTTCAGACATTATTATTTCCATCACAAAAAGCTCTCAGTGTTAGAGCCAGAGCCCCCTTTACATCTCAGAGACGACAGTGACCGAGGACAAGGAACGTTAAGGATCCTGCCAAAGACAAGCAAGAGATTTTGTGAAGGGCCATTCAGGGTTATTGAAGCAGAATTCCCCCGGGGCAGAGAGCACTCATGCGTTCTGGATAGAGAATCCAAGATCACCTAATCGGCCAGTTTGCTTTCAGCTCCGAGACTAAGATGAGATGTCATTCTCACGACGGCACATGCACAAACCTGTCATGACCATGTGGTCAACATCTAAACGGCTTACATTTGGAATATGGGGTGCAGCCGGGGCTTTCATATACTATTACTAAAGTTAATAAGACAAAATGCGTCTTCAGAAGGATAAAACATTGGGCCTACAATTCTTAAAACATTCTTTTATTTTTCAGCAAATGGCCAATCAAAGTTTTAATCGACCTCATTAGGTTATATTAATTATTATTTAAGTTGTTTTATTTTACTTATATGTTATATTAGGTTTGCAAGTTTTTCATCTGAAAGCATTGTACAACCCTGATTAAAGCAAACAGCATAAAACCAAACTAAAATAAACTACAAACATAAACGTATATACAAAATATAAAGGTTGCTATTATTAAAATGGGTTATGATGTCATTTTCAATTATTAAATCTCAGTTTTCAACAAATAATAAAAATATATATAGGTCAAGACCTCAGTTATGGGACAATCCAAAACCACAATATAAGATGGAATTCCATGCACCGTCATTTAATAACACTGCCAAACCAATTCACTGGGAGCTATGCCATGGACTAAAATAAGCATTTATTCTTATATAATATGCACACGATAAGTATGGTATACAGTCGAAGCAAAATTGGTTTTCTTCTTTATGTTTGCAGAAAAGGAAAAATGTTTGGCTGGTTTCATTGATTTTGTCAACATCATTGAATTGAGGCCAGAAAGCAGTGCATATTGACATCACCCTAAATCAAAGCCTGCCAGCTAAAGATTTAGGTACATTTGAGAGCTCCATGACAGATAAAATCAACAGAATATTAGATTGCAGTACATCCAACGCTACAAAAGAGACAAACAGGAGTCCTCCTACACATGAGGCCTATGAGACATGCAAACACCCACTTTCATTTCACTCAAAGACAACTGATGCAGTTGTACGACTGCGTGTATCAGATGCTGTCAGAACTGAATGAAAAATGTGCAAACCTTCAATGCATCTAAAGAAACGCAACAGTATAACATCCTCCATCACAGCATCCATCTCTCCTCCAGCTTCTCCCCACCCCCGTTCTCGCTTCCCACGGAAACACGGCGCGTTGGGGTATCAAAGATGCTGCGCACAAAATAAGCAGCTTCATCCTCCATCACTCCCTTTCGCTTCTGTTTTACGTGTCTGCGTTTCAGTCTTACCGTTCCTCCATAGCTGTGTAGCTTCACATGCACCGGCCTGACAGCGTCTCCTCGCCTATATGATCAGACCGAGATCCATTTCCCGGAGAGGAGAGGAGGTGGGGGCCTGTTTTGCACGGTCTCGTTTCGTTTCTGTTTTATCCCCCGTGCCCCGTCTCCGCACTACAGCGACATTAGTGAATCACACCAGCTGCCGTAGGGGCGGAGCCAGATTACGGCCTGGACTTTAGCAGCCAATCACAGGACAGAAAGCCTAGACTCGCTGAGTGACGCAGACAATCTTGCGCTCTCCCACTACCTTGATTTATCTTTCAAATTTTGATTTCTTTCCTGTTTTTTCGTTATTTATCTCGTCTTCTCAAACATTTGTAAATCATTTTAAATGAAACATTTTAAAACACGACTTATTTAATTTATGGTTTATTTATTGATGTCTAATAAAAAATACACAAATCCAAATTTAAACCCAGTCCCAAATTTTGATAGCGACAACAAATTAAGAAAATCAACGTATAACTCTTACTACAAAAATGAAATATTACTTCTGTATTTTTCGTTAAGTGTTATTAAAAAAGGGCCTTTTTGCCAATCGCTTTACTATCTCAAATCCTTGTCAATAGATTTTGAATATTGTACAAATGTGAAAACACAACATACAATAAAAGACTAAACTTTGAACTAAACACAACATTGTATGCCGAGTTATGTCAAAAAAAGGGGCCTTTGAGACACTTTTGAATGCTGCCCAAGTTGATATGAGCAGAACAGACTGGTACTGTCCGTCAACACATCTCATTGTCAATACAGATGCTGGACAATGCACAACCCACACACACTTTCTCAAAGACACACACCCAAATGAATGAAAGTATACAAAAGCTTTGCAGAAAGAACAACATAAGAAAGGCACATATCGTTCATTATATATTATATATTTGACATGCTTTAACTTGGACAACTGAGCACCAAACCTTTTTACATTATGACAGGGAGTCATTGAATTGTTTAAAATGTCGTTTTAACATGGGTAACAAATGTGGTTTAAACATGTTTTCAAGCAAACCTGTCCAACCTGAAGTTGCATAAACCAGATCAAACTGGAGCTGCAGATTTTTCAGACAATTCATGGGTTATGTTGTGCTGGGAAAATTGTGAAATTCACTCTTACTCACAATGAAACCCCCCTTTCCTAACAACAAATATGTTTTCTTGTGTGGTTGTGATGTTTTAGTTTTGAGAAAAGCTGACATATCAGTATGTGTTGTGTGCAGTGTTGTACGTTTCCTTTTCATTTATATAATGTATTAGTGACTGTGCTACTTGATTTTATTATGACACACTTCCAGGAATTCCAAGACATTGTTCATGATTTAGTCACTTTTTAAATTATAAAGAGAGTGTTTAATAAATTAAATGTTGGACAAAAAAAGTTGAAATAACCACATCTTACGCCACATATCCATTTATTGCCAAAGAAAACAGATTCACACATGTGCCAAATACACTGCATGGTTGAAAGCAACAAGTTGTGCAAATTGTACATATATAACTTTATAAATGTTATTATTGTAAAGATGGATATTGAACTGTGAAAGCGTGCCTTATACATTCAAATAATATTTTTGACAAGAACAAGTGTGTCAAAATTGGCCTAAGATTTTAAAGAGAGTGTTGCCAGTTCCCTTCATTATAAGCATGACTTTTTTTGTCTTATTTCTGAAACCTGTGATGTATGTAAGCTTATTTTTGATTATTCTGGACTTGTTTTGTATGATTTTCTTAACATTTCTTTACAATTCAATTCTAGATGCTCTGAAACAAATAAAGAAGAGTTTGGTGCTGCAGCGAGCATCGTTCCAACGCTGCTCCTCTGTGGAATTTCAAAGTTACGTTACTCAAAGCAGACATGATGCAGTTAGAAAAACACAATTAATTGTAATGGTGTAAAAAAACTGAAAAAAAAACTGTAAAAATTATTTGTTGGCAAGTAAGCATAAACCTTTATTTACAGCATTACCTCCATAACCCATCTCCATGCATTTTTCACCCCCCGCTCCATTATTTGGCTCGCCAGTGTGCCAATCTTTGTAAGAAAACCTTGATCCATCACTCCAAAACCAGATAAAATCCTTTGAAATACAGTATTTGCATTACTTTGTTGTTATTTCCAAGAAAAGACATGAACAAAAGACTTTTATGACAAAAACTAAGTAGCAAGTTTATCATACAGATCCAAAAATATTAGCAGTGCCACAATGTCAGATTACAAGTTACAGAATCCTAAACTGATGAAAAAATAAAGTACCTGGGTTGCATCGTGACCACCTATCCAGGTCCGGGTCATGGCACCATTCTCTCTTTTCACAAGAGATTTCAGATAATTGTGGGTAACTTGGCTGTGGATAGCTACTAGATTTGCACCTAGCTCAATACAATGTTGCTGCAAAGACAGAATGTTTTGAAATACACCTGACTTTATTTGTAACAAATTGAAATTGTGCAGTATCATCAGTATGTGTGTGTGGGTTCTTTGCATATCAAGGATTCATTGAATCAACAAAATCTGATTGAATCTTTAAAATCATTTATGCCAGCCATACCTCTGCTTCTGCCCATGTCTTCTGTTCTTTAAAAAACTTAAAACACTGTGATCCAAATTTTTGCCATCCAGATGGGCATTTCCTACCCAGCATCGGTTCTGCAAACAAGTAAATGATTAAAGCATTAAATGATTAACAAGACAAATGACTTCTTATAAACAAAGCAAATAATGCAAACATTCAGCTTAATGCATTTAAAAAGTTGCAAAAACAATGTCATAAATGTAGACATTTTAGTACATTACTTTTGAATATTTACCATCTGAATTTACCCCACTGACTTTATTTAAAACCAGCACAATACAGATGAGAGGTGCAGATTTCCACATGTTGGTAACGTCCTATTTAAAAAAATATAGTATAATGTAATGCATGCATCATTTAAGAGGTTACTAGATTAAGAATTAAATACAGTGCAAAAGTTTCATACCAAGTATATCAAAATGTAACAGCGTTCGCCAAAAAAATATTCATTGCTTGGAATCAGCTATATTTATACCATGTGTGTGTGCTTGCTTCTTAAATCACCAATGAAAACCAACTTTCCTTATTAGGTAATATTCTGATGAAAAACTTCCTCTTTGTAAAGTGATGGTACCTTTTCTGAGAGAAGAAAACTTACCACCCTGTTGCATGTGACTTTCTGAACTTTTGGTCAAAGTTTAATGAATTGAAATTAAAAAGTCAGTGTAAAAAAATTGCTAAATAAAAGTCAGTGTCATGTGATTTATAAAAATTTAAATTTTTGCTTCAAAAGACGTATATCACATTATTTGGACCACACAGCACTTTTAAAAGACAGCTGACCTGAAATGACTCTTTAAACTGAGGTTTCATTCGACCAGATCTCAAAAATGGGATTTATTTAATTTGCGAAAGACTCAAAGGGGAAATTTTGATCATGCACCTTTCCTAAAGTAAAGTACCAAAAAGACCATGAAAATATGTGACAAAGCATAATAGATATTAATTCTTCGTATAAAAATTATTTGCATGAGTAAAATAAACTTGTAATATTGCACAATTTCCTAACAGTTGAACGTTTCATGATGATTTGGCATTCCTGCAAATATCTTTGTAAATCATCAGACACACCCGGGATGCTGCAGTATACAGTATCAGTTAGGTCCTCTTGGCACATGATTTGTTAATTCAGACTCTAACTCAAAGCTAAAGGCCTATTTATGCTTCAGGAAAATATCTAAGATGCATGAGAAAAGTTTTCATTTACTTTTTATTTAATCATACTGGTGTCTAGGATATTAAAGAGATCTCATCATGATTTTTCTTTTTTTGGGGGAGACTGCATTCCCATCTTTGTTACTACGACATATTTCTGATAACACCTTCCATGGTTTACATTCTATAAATAAATTAGTTATAAAAGTTATCGAAGCTTGCTGAGCTTCAACCTATTGGGCTTAGATAGAAGATAATATATTAACAGATAAAAATCACACAGCCTTAATTTCACATTTGACATGTGGAAGAACAGCAAACAGGCATTATCTAAAGTGGCTCAAATATAAAACATTTTGAATCTGTTTTTTCTTCACCAACTAAGTCCAATTGCAAATGATGACCCAAAGTACAATGAAAGTCCCAGTCTTGTCACAAAAATCAGTTCTTTGTTTTGTTCTCTCCACCAGCATTTGAAAGCGAAAAGTGAAATGATGTGAAGAGGTCAAGTGTTGCATACTCGGAATATGTGCTCTGCATTTTACCCATCCACCGCACAGTGCACACCTTTCACCCAGTGTCCACCACCACCGCTTTCTTTCCCCCCCCCATTCGTTTGAGTCGGCCAATCCCTTCCAGCTGGTACTGAGGCTTGAACCGGCAACATTTGGGTAACAAGTCTGAGTCTCTAACCATAAGGGCACGACTGCCCGGACAGGATGTCATTACCAAAGGGAAACGTTCATGAAAAAGCAGAAATCTTGGGTAAGGCGTAGCTTGTAGTGTATATCTGTAGGCAATGCAACAAGAATACAAATAATTCCCAACTAGTTGGTTACAAATTGTGAATGAAATTGTGGTGTATTAGTTACACCAGCTTTAGTTAACAATGTTGTCTATAAACTATGACCATGTGCCGAGCAATGAAATTTACTTTATACTACTATAAGTGTTCTGTAATTACTTTCAATAAAGAATATATATTATTTTATTTACACCACCTATTATATATTTATTTAAGTATGTTAGATTATTTCATCTTTATTATTTATAGTGTTCTTTCTACCATTCTCCACCAGATGGCGCGGTAATACATTTTTTACATGCAAGCACAAAGGCTAGGATTTGTGTGCACAGAACAATATAAACAGCATTTTAAATTAGCAAAAAAATATTGTCATGATGTCATTTCTTCAGTCTTGTCACATGAAAAGATATAATAAAATATATAGCCTACAAAAATTTACTTTTAAAGAACAAAAGCTCGGCTCTGTGGGAATAAATTGAATGTTTTTATACAATGTCTGTGATTGTAATTTATATGGTTTAGTTACGTTTAGTATATGTGTTTATTTTTAGCAAACGCGAACAATCTTTGCTTGGAGAAAGATATGCTTGTAACTATCTGTAAGCGTTCATATTATGTGTTAACGTTAACGAGGACAGTATAGTCCGAGTTATTTTAGTGGCGGAGTGATACAAACAGTCAGTGAAGCGGTTCAACAGTCAGTTCCCGTGATGATCCTGGTAGAATATCTCACGGCTATCAGCCAATCAGATTCGAGAACCAGAGAGAACTGATGAGTAATTGTAGGCCTATATGTCTCTGTTTGAATTTGTAAAACATCTCTGACTTCTCATGACTGCACAATCAAGATTATTGGGTTTTAATTATGCAAGTTACTGTACAAAATGACTGTAATTTTTTTTAAAGGTGCCATCGGGAAATTCATATTTTTATTTGTTATTTGTATCAAATTAAAGGGATACTTCACCCAAAAATGAAAATTCTGTCATCATTAACTCACCTTCGAATGGTTCCAAATCTGTATAATTTTCTTTGTTCAGATGAACACAGAGAAACATATTTGGAAGAATGCTTGCAACCAGACAGATTTTGCCCCCCATTGACTACCATAGTAGGAAAAAATACAACGAGTCAAAAGTGTCCCAGAACTGTTTGCTTTCCTACAGTCTTTATCATTTTTTTTTTGGTTCTTGAACACAAAAGATGATGTTTTAAAGTAATTTTTCCTAAGAAGGGAGTCAATGGGGGACAAGAATATCAAGAAAATCGTAATATCTTTCTCCGTGTTCATCAGAACAAAGAAATGTATACAGATTTGGAACAAATCGAAGGCGAGTAAATGGTGACAGAAAAATTGGGTGAAGTATCCCTTTAAGCCGGGGTAAACAAACTGGCAAACAAACCGCTTCCTAATGTGTTGGTGACTGTAGGTCTAGGTAGAGCCTTTGCAGAAACAGAGAGGAAAGACTGTTCATAAACCTCTCAGTGGCTGATTGTTTTGTATACAGTAGTTTTTTCCTGCATTTGCTGATAACTAATATTAGGCTGACCAATATTTTATTTCAATACTTTCAAAATGATATGGCCATTTTCATGCAGCAAAAACCACCAAAAAACACAATAATGTTTCATGTGTAGCTTCCTTAACCACATCCAGGCTTTTTAATAATGCTAAAGTGTGTAACAAAAAGTTAAAGATCAATTCTTTTTTTACCAATGAGATAAACTTCTACATGTCTACTACATTAAGGACATTCAAATCCTTGTTTTGGTTGGATGGCCTGATTTTGCAATGTGCACTTGGGTCTCGAATATTATAACTAACTATTAAATTCACAATACCTGTAAGACAAAGATGGTATTGCCATTGCTATGGTATTTTTACTAAGTCTAATACATTCTCAAATTTTGACTTATTCATTTTGCCTATAAACAGAGTTTGACAGGCCCTGGAGGACAGTAAACTGTGGGTAGCCTGTTGTTTCCTCTTCACATATTATGTTAATTGGAGGGTTTGATATATATTTATAGGTTAATTTGAAATGTATGCTATTATTACTAGAACAAGATCCAACAACTGATTGAATCTCAGACTGGAAGAATGATACTCAATTCATTTAAAGATCATGTGTAAATAAAAAGAGAAAACATTTTTTCCATTATTGAACACTCTTTCAAGCGAACCTGTGCAAAGTAGGGTTGTCACGGAACCATAAACTTGTCTTACGATACTGTACCAGCTGAAGTATCTCGATACCAAGTAGTATCACGATGCTGTGCCATGTTCATAATTCAAATCTATACAAAAAACACAGATTTAGATTAAATATTTTGTATTTACTATAGTAAACTGTATTATACTTTGCACTAGAATATGTTGTTGTATTAACTGTAGTAATTGGATAAATTGTAGCAATTACTGTAGTATACTTAAATAATTTACTATGTTAAGACTTAAAAACACTAGTGTCTATGAGTTTTATTAGTTTTTTTACTGTAGTTAATACTTAAGTACACTAGATAATTTTTACCGTGGGAACTAATTCAAATGTTGGACAAATTTAATTGATACAGCAGTCTTTATAAAGGGAAGTATTAGGCTTCCTTTAAATGCAGAACTAAGACGGCCAGTAGGTGGCGTCAATTTTCCACTGAGTTAGTGAATCATTTACCTAACTCGTTCAAAACGTAAATTTGAATCATTAACTTGTCCAAGTCATTCAAAACACACATTCATTTAGGAGATAAACACCGCAAAAAGGCAGATGTAAGGGTTCAAATTAATATTAATGCGCATATGCAGCATGAACGGTACTACGATACTACCGTTTCAAAAATAGATACGGCTATTTTGAAGCTTTAGCATCACCGGTACACGTGCAAAGCCTCTTGAGAACAGTAAACATTTTCCAGCATAGGAGCTCGGAGGTCGACACTGAGAATCATTTTGCATGGACCAGTTGGTGCTGGGAAGTCGAGCTTTGTAAATTCCGTGGTAGGTGTCTTCCGAGGCCGCCTTTCTAACAGAGCCCCAGCACAGTCAATACACGATGGAACTAGTGAGATCACTCAAATTAACGAAGCAGTAGTTTTCCTAGCTAATAATTGTAACTTTTTGTTTACTCCTGTTTATGGCCTAGAGACTTATGTTGCTTATTTGGCATTTCATATTTAAATTCCCTTGGGGCGTAAGGTTGGGTTCTTTCTTTCATTCTTTGGCCTATCCCTCTCCTGAAGCCTAATGCTTCTCCGTCATGATTGTTCAAGACTCTTTACATGTTACTTTATTATATAGCTACTCTGACTGTTCAAAAATAAACCTGTGAATTGTTGCCCTCCGCAACTTAAGACAATGCACATAACAACAACATTAAAACTGAAAGTGTTTTTGACACTTCCTTAAGAACAAAAACTGAAAAAAAGCTCCAGATACGTTGCGACTGTTTTGCAGGTAAGACATGTCCTATCTAAAAGAATCAAATATCTAGTGTCAAAGCACTGCCGTTACAAATGCTGTACAGTGAAATGGATAAAATGTTTAATAATCCTGTTTGTTAGAGTAAACCTTTTTTATTAACGAATGGTTGGTGTGCTATTGAACTGATATGAAACGACTGATAAAAGACTATATTTTATTACATTAATTTTATCATAATTCAGATTTAAATTGAAGTACTAACGTTTGATGTGATTATCTAAATAGATGTTAATTCACAATCGTTGCCCTCTGCAATTTAAGAAGACAGTGCACATAGGGTTAACAACAACTTTAAAACTGAAAGTGTTTTTGACACTACCTTAAACTGAAAACAAAAGCGTCAGATGTATGGTATGAGGCGCCGTATGGTTTAAATCAAACTGCGCTTATGAATACATATATAAAAGAGTGCATACACATATATACATTGCTCACATATACATGTATACTTTTGGATGTTCAGGCAGACAAATATGAAAAAGATGTGCGCACTAATGTGAAATCCAATAGATCTTATGTTAGTAATGCATGCATATACACCTATACAATACTCGCACATACATACAAAACTCTGCGTACACATCTATGAAACACTCGCACATACATACAAACTTTGCGTACACACACATCTATGAAACACTCGCACATACATACAAAGTATGACACGCTTTAGTTTGCATATAGTGATGTCATATGTGGATGTGCGTGAACTTTTCAGTGTAAACGGAAGTCTACTTCATTTAGATCAACAAGATTCTGAGAGCGATAATAGCCTCAATGTTTTTTAGTGCTTTGCTTGCTTTTGCAAGTTGGAATGAGGATGATATAGCCGATTTCTTTAATAGGGTTTTAAAGTGCCTAACACCGTGTCCACGCAGTATCGCGCCGCATCTAAAAAATCTAAAATTTAAATTATATTGTTTCTAATGCGTTTCTAATGTCTTTTGTGGTGTCGTGTCGCGTCGCGCCTGTCGTGTCAGGTGTGGACATATCATCTTCATTCCCAGCAAACACAGAACGTTCCTCTAACGTTATTTGTGGTTCCCTTTTGGTTATTTTGTTTGCAACCAGAAAATAATGTTCCCAGAACGTTGCGGGCTGGATTTTTAAATAAGCAGAAAATAACGTTCCCTGATGGTTATTTTTTGGTTATTATTTTCCAACCAGAAAATAACCAGCAAAAAATGTTCCCTGATGATTCTTTTTTCGTTATTTTTTAATGGTAAAAATAGCCAAAGCTGGTAAACGTCAGTGACATGTGCAATACAGAGATTATAAAATCACATTAACACATGCAATATGACCAAATGAAATTAATAAATGTGCCCTTTAATGCTGAAAATAATAAACTAGTTCAGCTAAATGAAAATACAATCATATAAATCCATTTGGATTTCTCATGTGTTTGTCTGTTACTGTATGTGTGTGCGTTCGAGCACGTACATTATCCACTTTGCCGTGCACTCCCGTCATTTAAAAATTGGCGGTCATTTCGTTTTACCTCACCCACTAACACATTCGTTTAGAGGTTTATTAATTTAAAAAATATTGTTAGTCTGAAGATAATTAAATGTTTATCTTCTGTCAATAAAAATCTGCTTTAAATATTGTGTTGAAGTCATTGGTTATTTTATTTCAATATCTAAAATGTCGGATGTTGAGGTAGGCCTACACACAGTGTGGTTTTATTAGAAATTATATACCGCGCTGTTTAAATCAGCTACTTCAGTAATGAAAACGGAATTAATAGGCTAAATGAATAATATAATGCATTGATTTCATCCTCCATATTGTGTGTGATGATTTATTTTACTTATTTCAATTAGATTGGACAAGCGATGGATAAAAACACAGCATGTAGCCTATTCATTACTGACGTGTAGTGAGGCCAAACGGACCCGAGAAAACTATTTTAGTCTAACGTTCTGGGAAGTTTTTTTAAGGTTTGTTTTTGGTTATCTTAACGGAAATAAATAGATAGTTTCATGGTTTCTATAACGTTAGAGTAACGTTCCCCGAACGTTAGTTTTTGTTTCGTAAAGAAAACTTTCCAGGAGAACCAAAAACGAACCTTAGAAAATAACATTCTGGGAACCAAAAACTAACGTTAGGGAACGTTCTGCTAACCAAAAATTGTTAGTTGGGTTGCAAGTTGCACAAGCAAAGTACTAATAAACGTTAAGGCTATTATCGCTCTCATATTCATGCTGATCTAAATGAAGAAGACTTCCGTTTTTGCACTGAGTAGGCTATATGCTACCTAGGACATTTTTAAGAGTAGGAGACTTTTATGAAGAAGACAACTTTTAGCGTGTCTAAATAACCCCCCTTGTTTTGGGGAATTTTGTGAATATGAGCCCAGATATTGACCTTCAAATGTGGGTCAGGTGTTCAAATAAGTGAACAGTGTCCCAATGTGAAGTGAGCCATGATCCTTACCAGTGCCGAACCCGTGTACAATACACTCTTTACTGATTCACAACTTCGGGAGCTAGGGAGCTGATTGAGACATAGCATAATTCTTACATTTTGAAATAAGGACTACAATGATTGAAACACAAAATGGCCACCAATGACCTCTGAATCATCCAATAGGGATCCTTCAAGAGTGACATCACAATTCAATCATAAATAAATAGTGCCATGCTGTTAAGACATGACAAATATTTTATTATTTAAAAACAAGTTTTATTATATTATGTATACAGCTTTAATTCAACTTGGGTAAAATAAACCAAAATTCAGTTATTGGGCAAGTACATAAAAATCATTTGTTGAAAACTGTCTGTCCACCTTCCTCTAATTTACAAAGGTAAGCTTATAACAGTGATTTATAAGTTTAGATTTTGTGGTAAAAAAAGTAATTAATCTTATCCCTTAAAAGGTCCTAAGGTCCAAAATTGTTAGGAATATGGATGAGGACTTTTAAGAGGCTTAAGAGTTTCTTTAGAAGCAGAGAAAATGAACAAAGCGCGAAGAGGGAGAAGAAAATGATTTGCACACAATGCATCGAGTTAATACGACACAACACATTAGATCAAGTTTATGACCATTCTTATTAGATACATGCTAACATCTCCAACACATGCGCAGAAATGCCCTATTGACAGAAATATGAGTAATAGCTATATTAACATATTTGGCAACAGGAAAAAATGCAACTGCAGCAGAGATGATTTGGGTCTGTTACAGCCTTATAAGCAGTGATCACACAGACAATTATAGCACTTACAGAACCTTATTGTGTTGCTTTTCATTTCCTATCAAATACGTTGGTATGACATTAACGGCATGATATAAATAAATAAAAAAAGAACATACATACTGTATATATACTGTGTGAGACTATGGCAAAACAGGAAAAATTACACCTGTAATTTCAAACTAAAGGCTTATTATAGACCCTATAAAAGCACTCTTTTATCCTTAGATTAGTCCTGAATCGCTCTTAAAGTAAGACTCCTATGTAAAGTTTTAAGCTAAATTAGGAGCTTTCTGAGAGAATGTTTAGAAGCTTTAACAATACAGGCCGTGAACAGAGAACAAAAACCTGTGAGAGAGAAAGTATTGAAGGCCGATAGGGCCAACATCTCTCTCTCACATAAAACATAAGACTTCATCATGAATCTGCCCCAAGACCAAGAATAGACACGGCATGATGAGGCAGACTCATGACATAGTTAGTAAGGAGTTGTTAGGTTTAGGTATTAGGTAGGATTAGGGAAGTAGAATATGGTCATGTTGAATATGTGCTCTATAAGGACTAATAAACAGCCATATGCTAAAAATAGGCATCTAATAAGCAACTAGTTAATAGTGAGAATTGGTCCCTATACTAAAGTGTTGCCGAAAATTCTTCGACACACCCTAATACAATGCCAGCATTATGTGACTTGCTTTCAAAAGTTAAAGACAGATGGATCATTTTATATTTAAATGTTTTCGTGTTATAAGGGGCTCAAAATGGCGAAGTGGTGGCCTATTCTAAAATTTACTAAATCTCCCTCCCCTCCATCCCAGGGTAAGTGACTTTCTTATTCAGAAATAGCCTATATATGTTAACAAATATCTCAACAGTGATAACATTTCTAAATAAATGTTTTATTAAGCAGAGTATGATGAGCCATGGAGGCCAATGGATTGGAGGTATGCTTTGATCTGATTCATGCCCGTCTCTTCTGTAACATTTCTTGAAATCACAATCTGTACATTGCTGTTGGTGCCTTTGTGTTCCCCTTTTGTAGCAAATCAAAGGAAAACATGTTGAAGACACTGGATAAATTCCAGCCAGGAAACTCAGAGGTCAAAACTTTCAAAATTCTTTTGTATGGATCAGTCGGAGTTGGAAAGTCAAGCTTTATCAACTCTGTGACTAGTTGTGTTCAAGGCCGCATTTGTAACAGAGCCCCAACAAATTCAGTGCTTGTGGGAGAAAGTTTCACTTTAGAGGTATAAACGCTGCTGTATTTTTACAAACTTAAATGTAAAATACATTGTCTTAATGTTTTGTATCTCATGGAGAGAACAGATTTAAGGTAAAATCTTAATTCATGTTTGTGTTTTGATGACAGTGTAAAACATATAGGTTGAAGAAAGTCACACTTGACGACTCCTACCCTTTCACAATTACTGACATCAGTGGTATTGAAGAGAAGAACGGAGGGATACAGACCGATGACATTGTCAAAATATTACAAGGTCACATCAACAATGACTACACTGTAAGTGTATTAAATATAGACTTTCAATTGAAGAATTTCCATTCAAGACCTGACTGTAGCGGTACATTTCTTATTAAAACACATTATGTTGGTTGCCCTGCTGAAAAAATAAATAGAACCCTGCCAAAACACAATAGATGCAGATGGGAATAAACAGAACACCAAATAATCCCCAGGATTTTTGGTGGTTTTTGGCATTTTAATGGAACCACTTGAATTTATGTAAAAAGGGTGGGTTTTAGTAGAAATAGTATATCACAAATAAATGACTTTATAGCTGGGCTTTCACATGGATCACAAATGTGTATTGAAATTTGCCACCATGTGCTTTAGGGATTGTATACAATCTAAGGCTAAATGTAACACTTAACTGGGTGAGAGACAGTGATTAACAAAACTAGTAAGTCCCCCAAGCTGTTATTGGCTATTGAAATCTTGCTTGCAATAAATCTTTCAGAATGCTCTTGATTACATATAGAGGCATACTCTATACATTCCTGTTGTGCATCCTTGTAAAACATTCTACTTATGCTTTCCAGTTCAACCCAGTAAAATCAATTGCTGAGGAAGACCCAAAGTACAACAAGAACCCCAGTTTGAAAGACAAAATTCACTGTCTGGTGTCTGTTCTTCCTGCAGACGTTATATCTATGATGCAAGACGACGTCATTGAAAAAATGAAAGAAGTTCGAACAAGTGCAAAAGCCTTGGGTAAGTCATGCAAAATTCTACAGCGGTTAGTTCTGTTCCTTAAATGTGTGGATAGGAGGAGATCTGCAACATCCAAAATTCAGATTAAACTGATTCATTACAGGGTACTGATCTGTAATTTTTGTTATGTACGTTGATAAATGTTTATATAAATACAATTGTTAATTGTGCATTGTACCACAGGCATTCCTGAAGCCATAATCATGACCAAGGTGGATGAAGCATGTCCACTTGTTAAAGAAAATCTGGAGAAGGTCTACACAAGCAAGAAAATAAAAGAGAAAGTAAGTTTGTACTAGACTAAACTATTAATTCCATTCTCAATTTTCCGTTTAATAATAAATGTTTTAATAACAATATTAGATGAGCAATCCAGGGCTCAGATGAAGTCTTTCAATAATAAAAACACATTCATATACATATGGAGCAGGTGTCTTAAAGATATAATGTTAAATATTAAATGTAAAGATACATTTATGCATTTTTTTTGTTAGACTCTTTTAATTATTTCATTCCCTTACTTGTTAAACTTATTTGTTAAAACCTATTGATTCTCTGAGAAGGGGCTCTGTAGAGATTGTTGTGAAGTTCTTACTAACCCATGCTGAAACAACCTGGAAAAAGTGTCTCTTAAAGTGTATGTTTAATTGTCGGTCAGAAAAAAAGTTGTTCTGTTGTGAGCTAACAATTAAAAAGATGTCATGCTTCCCTCGAGTAGATGGGACATTTTTTTAGAGCGGTGATAGGTGTGTGTTTTGATTATTGTGATTATATTTTCAAATTAATTTTCTCATTTTAATCTCATATAAACTGTTTACATTTTTTTAGATGGAATTGTGTTGCAACAGACTGGGAGTTCCTGTTAGCTACATCTTCCCTGTGAAAAACTACCACGAGGAACGTACAACTAACTCAACAGTGGATACTCTAATTTTAGATGCATTACAAAACATTGTCAACTATGCCAATGACTATGTGCAGGACAAAGTAGGCAATGAGTCACTGCCGACTTAAAGGGGAAGCACACATATTCAATGCTAAAATATACTTCCTCCCCAGACGCGCACAGATATACAGGTTAATTGAAGATTCGAAATTGTCCCTCAACGACTTGTGTATGAATTAACTGGATGCTAGAATGGCATTAAGAATAATAATTAAATAAGAACCCCATCCCAAATAGCAGAACATTTTCCTGGCTCTTGGTAATCCAAGATCCACTTGGTAATACACGGTTTCTGCCCTAAATTGTTAACTGTATTATAGCAAAAGTGTTAAAAATGTGAGTATAGAGCATCCAGAGCATGAAACAAATGCAGTTTTCATTTGTACATTTTCTCTGCTGTATCCCCTGTCATTTGTATAAATTGCACTGACATGGTATGCATATTTGCATTGTATGTGCACTGACAAGCTGCAAAATACAGCTCATGACGTGTATTCACTCTCAGAAAGAATGTGTTATTCTTTAACACACTGTTTGTGTTATGCTTTTTAACATATTTTGTGTTGACTTTGTTTTAAATGAACGAAAGGGACAACATACATATAAGAAAAAACCTGTTGTCCCAGAAATAACTGTCATGGTTCTGCCCCATCTTGTTTTGCTGTTCTTGATCTAGTGGCAGAATCATGACAGAACCTCTTGTTTTATGTGGAGGCATTATGACCCTTTTGGCCTTCCATATTCTCTCTCTGGTCTCCTCTCTGTTCCCGCCCTCTCGTTATCTCATTAGTAACTGTTTATGATTTCATGCCTGCACCTGTTCCCTCTTGATTTGGTCCCCTTTATAATGCCCTCGTGTCTGTTGTCTTGTGCTCGTTCGTTTTGAGAGTTTCAGTGTTTGCTTGTTTGCCTTGCCTTGTTTGCCTTTGTGGATATCCTTACCTGTGTATGGATGTTTATTATTTTTTACGGCGTGTCTTAGTTTGTTGTAAGTAGTTTAAAGTATTCTGTCTCCTTGTTTTTTGCCCCCTTGCGGGAAGTCTTTGTTTTCTTAGTTTATGCTGTCTTAGTTTCGTTTTCCCCATACTGGGCGTTTTTTGTTTGTTATTATTAAAGTTTTGTGTTTTGCACTGCTGCCTGCACTCGGGTTCTTATTCCAGATTCAAAACAAATAACATGGAGAATTCTTTGGTTAAGGACAACACATTTGGTTTCAATTATTGTTGTGTTACCTCTTATATGCCATTATCATGAGGATGACAGGAATCAATAGGGTCCCCGATCAACCTCAAAGTAAGTTCTTATCTTTGTGTAGAGAATGTATGCAAATATTAAAGCAGACAATACCCATGCAGTTTCTGCTAATGTCAGGTTAATCTTAAGTACCTAGAGTAATATAGCAGACTTCATATCTCTGAAGAGTCTTAAGTTGTATCCAGGGGTTAAATTGGGATTTGTTATGTGGCTGGTCTCGGTGGGGGATTTTGCGTATAGTTTATGACGTTATCTTATTAATTGACAAACTGTAAAATATAAATTGAGAGAGCCCTTTGCTATGAACAATAAAATTCTGATCAAAATCATTCTAGATGCCAGCAGTGTACAAAGCTACACGTGTTAAGAATGAAATCTTTCTATATAGGACTGTGCCATATTAACATTTTATTATCAATTATTAACGTCTACAGAATTTTATCTATGACCTGTGTATTTCCAGGACAGTTCTGTCCAAAGCAGATTTATACTGAGGCACGACGGAGTACCGCTCCATAAACGCAGAAGAGCCGCACATTGGGGGAGAACAGAGTGAGGCCGTCAGCCTATTTGACCGCTCCCCAATTCAACCCCTGGTTGTATCACATCTGTAACCGGGCGAGAGCCGTCATCAGCTGTGACGCGCATAAAAGGACGAGCTGGCAGAACATTCGACGAATGCCGGCAAGGGGCTGCCGGCTGTTTATTTACTTTATTAAATGCTTCCGGTTCCCGACTCAATGAACTTTGCTACAATAGCCTAGAGGAGGCGTGGAGCACACAATACATCATTGCACCATCCCTGGATAATTATTGCTTCACTATACGTTTTTGTTGTTTACAATTAGCACTTATGCACCGATTGCCAACAAAACACATTTGACGCAATTTCACTTACCGCCTGCAGTTCATGCCCGGCATCTTTTAGCTCTGGGGCCGCTTCATCTTTCAGTTTTAAATGATCTTCAAATCCAGCGTCGCCACCTTTATAAAACATTTGTCACGAAAATGTCATGAACAAACAAACACTGAACTGAACTTCCGTAACCCAAACGAAGCACATTGATGGACCTGCTCGCTCTCTTGCGTGTGCTGTTCGAGGAAAATTGGCCATAAGGAATAAGGACCTTTGTTACGTAATGAAGAGCCATGTTTAAAAAGGAGTGTATTTTGTATGTTCTTACTGACATCTTCAACATGTCTCTGAGCAGTGCCGTCGTTCCCACCTGCTTTGAGGCCACCACCATCGTCCCAGTGCCGAAGAAGTCTGCTGTGTCCTTCCTCAATGATTACCGCCCCATGGAACTCACACCCATCATCATGAAGTGCTTCGAGAGGCTTGTCGTGAGGCAGAACAAGACCGTGCTGCACTTCGCGTATCCCCCAAAACATTCCACCGACGACGCCATCTCCACCACACTCCATCTGGACAATAAAAGCACTAGCTCCATCACCAAGAAGCCCAGCAGCTTCGCTTCTTCCTACGTGGGTTGAGAAAAGCCCACCTCCCTTCCCCCCATCCTGACCACGTTCTGAAGAGGGAGTATTGAGAGCATCCTGAGCAGCTGCATCACTGTCTGGTTTGGGAACTGTACCACATCAGACCGCAAGACCCTACAACGGACAGTGAGGACAGCTGAGAAGATCATCAGTGTCTCTCTACCCTTCTTCTGTCTCTTATACCTTGTAGTGCCTTTGAACTATCCCAACCACGAGCCACTTTCTTGTTATTATATAACACTTCAGAAGCAAAACTAATAAATTAAATGTAAGTCTGTTAGACTACCGTGTACATGGCTTTAGATTGCTGTACAACAGTCCAGAGATTTCATTTTAAAATGTCTTTCACATCAACTGTCCTTCATAGACCAAACGATATTGATATAATGATATTGATAAAAAATATGTTTATTCTCCTGCCAAATAACACAGATACTTTGCAGTGGCAAGGTAATGCTGGTGTAATTTAGTCAGGTTTATGTTTCTAATTTACGACATCTTCAAACAGAGCTCAACCAACCGTGATCAAAGACTAGAGCTCTCCGTATATTTTTCTCCCAGCAGTTAAGATGACTTTTGAATTATAGCAAAACTACTTAAAGTACTGTTTGGTCTCACAGATGGAGGAATGTTCCGTCAAACTTGGAGTTCCTATGAACCGCATCTTCCCTGTGAAGAATTATCACGAAGAAGACGCCAGCAACACCAAAATAAACATTCTGATTTTAAAGGCAGTATGTGGAAGAGCAGGAAATGAATAACTGCCCTAAATTTGTTCTGGGGCAGATTTAAAGTTGCTGAATGGGAATGCTTCACAGGGTGGGGTTATCTTGGACGTCAGCTGCTGTTAGAACATACTTCACACAGTTGTGTAAACACTTTGATACATCTTTTCTTCTTACCTGGAGACTAAAACTATAAAGCACTGAAGTGTATAGTCATGAAATACAAAACATGTTAATATCCTGTTGTTTACTGACACTAAAGCGAGGAGCAAATGCCTTTGTTTAAAATATTGCAACATTTAAAATAAACATATTTCTAAAGTCAACTTTTTGTTATTCTGTAGCTCTTCTGCAAATATGCGCACACACAGAAGTACAGTGCTTTGGCCAGATAACATTTGTATTTCCAATTTGCATTTATTCATTAAGCAGACACTTTCATCCAATGCAATTTAATATGAGAGAGCATTTACAGTTACATTTTGTCAAAAAGCTAAACAACAATTGCAGTTTATCAAGCCATGTTGTCATGGTTCCACTACCATGTCATGTTTTATTCCTGTCTCTAGTGGAGCCATGGCATTGCCTGATGGTTTTGTGTGGGAAAGACTGATTCTTTCTCGTGTCTCGTCATTGTTCCCTACATCTCGTTCCTCGTCAGCCTCTCCTTAGTGCTAATCCCCAGCACCTGTTGCTCGTTATGATCCTGTGTTTGTTCCCTATAAAGAGTCCTCATGTTTCATTGTCCTGTGCTCGTGCATTGTACTTGTATCAGTTGCTGTATGCTGTTCACGTCTGCGTCATGTCGTCATGCCCTCGTCATGCCCTCGTCATGCCCTCGTCATGCCCTCGTCATGCCCTCGTCATGCCCATGCCCTCCCATGCCCTCATGCCCTCGTCATGCCCTCGTCATGCCCTCGTCATGCCCTCGTCATGCCCTCGTCATGCCCTCGTCATGCCCTCGTCATGCCCTCGTCATGCCCTCGTCATGCCCTCGTCATGCCCTCGTCATGCCCTCGTCATGCCCTCGTCTTGCTTTGTTCCTGTCTCCCTTGTCTAAGTAAGTGTTAGTTTAGTGTTTGTACCAAGTGTTTTGTTTTATAGTTTAGTAAGTCAGTGTTTATTGTTAAACTTTATATATTCCTGTCCTGTTTTCCCCCTCGTGGGTTTTTGTTTTGCCTGTTGTTTAGTCCTGTTATTTTTATAATAAATATCATTGTTACCACCTTTACCGTTTGGGTCTGCCTGCAATTGGGTTCCCATGCCATGTCTCCACCTGAGTTTCATGACACATGTTTAAGGTTTGTAAGGGGCACCTTTAAATTGCATTACACTGGGGCACTGGAGCCCAAGATGGTCCGGCCTAGTTTAACCCCATATAAATATCATGCCGGGAATTTACAGGTAAACAACATGACTTGAGAGCAGGTGAAATCAAAACTGAAAGTAACCCTAAATGTAGTTATCACAGAAGCACTCGCAGATGTGAGATAAAATGAACAATGAGTTTATTAACAGACAGGCAAGTAAACAGGTGAGTAAATAACTGGAATGGCGATTGTACTGATATTGTCTTTTAGATTTTTAGGAGATTGTGGATGACGGGCTGTGTTTCCCGGTGTGCCGTGAGGAGACGTGGTGACGTGGCAGGCGTGACCAACAGGATGAGTGTGTCGACTAGGAGGACTTGGAAGATTCGTAGGTCTTGGCTTGGAAGACTCGGTTGACACTCGGTTGACACTCGGTGAAGACTAGGAAGAGTACCTTCGGTAAGTGGTTTAGAGAGTCCGTGGATAAGCAAGAACAGGCATCGATTGAGTGAAGTGAGGAGTGTTTTTTGCTGTTAGTAATAAGGCCGGTGACAAGCTGCAGCTGCGGGTTAGCAGTCACATAGTAACAAGAGGTGTGTGTCCACAAAACAAAACAACTCGTCACACACCTTTAACCAGCAGGTAAGACTCCTCTACAATATTTATATTTAAAGAAAATGACAAATGCTTATAGGCAAAATCATGTGTGGTAGTGTTTCCTTCTATTTTACTTAAAAAACATATTTTATATACATAAGATAATTGTAGTTTTGAAAGGAAATTCATCAGGAAAAATTCTATTTAAATAGTATAAAGCTTTTCATGATTCATATCGATCCAAAACAGCTTTATTTTATCTTATAGCCTACCCTATAGAGAATAAGACAAATATAAGAAACTGACTAAAAGACACTACCTAAGGTGTTAGTTAAGGTACTAAGGAGAATAAAAAATATGATATATAATCTATTGAGTTATGCTAACCAATATTTTGTCTCAATACTCCAAGATTATAAGGACAAAGTTGCTAGGATGTGGCTTTTTACATATTTCCGTAAAGCAGTTCCTCCACCACCTCCAGGTACCAGATTTTCCTATTTTGAAATTCATTCTCATGTCCTCCTGGGATTCAGCAATATTATATTCTGAATATTTCAGTTATTCTTATTTTATGTCTATTCGCATTACATAGCCTTAATATCTGTTTATTTACTTTATTTTATGAAACCTTGCTACGCATATGTAATAACCGTTTTATAGAAGCAACAAACCCCGCGAGGCAATGGGTTACAGTGCATTTTATAACAGCCAAGGGGGTTTTAGGCAATCGTGCCACAATGCTCTTAGCTGTTATAAAATGCACTGTAACCCACTGCTTCTTGGGGCTTATTGTTTTAATATACATGTAATTAATATATTAATAATGTAACATTATGTAGTCCTGAAATCATAAAATGTAGAAAATTGTTTTTGTTTTACACTAGTATACATGTGAAAAAGTAATGTTTGCATTTCCATTTATTCAAAGTGAGTTTTTGCAATACTGTCCAAGGGACATCTAAATACTTGATTTCCCCCCATCTATTTAAAAATCCCAGATTGTTCTTATTTAACTGCACAATTATAAATTCACTAAACAAAGACAAAGATGATATTGTCTTTCCTTTTTCCATTTTGCTTCAGCAGAGTTTGACAGGCCCTGGAGGACAGTAAACTGGAGGTAAATTCTCTGTTGTTCTTATATAATTATCACGATGTTTTGAAGAGGATATACTGTTTATTAGAAATACAGTGATCCAATTGAAGGTTTAATCCAAAATTAAATGAATGATACTCAAAATATAGAATTTGGAATGCCAATATTCACTTGTCAATTCTGACACATTTTCCCTTTTCAAACACTCTTTCAAGTGAACCTGTGCAAAACCTGTTGACAAAAGTAAATGATTTCCAGCCTGGAAACTCAGAAGTCGACACTCTCAGAATTCTTGTGCATGGTCCCGAAGGGGCTGGAAAGTCAAGTTTCATCAACTCTGTGGATACTGCTCTTCAAGGCCACATTACTACCAGAGTCCCGACAGATGCAATAAGTGGGAAAAGTTTCACTTTGGAGGTAAAATCACTGCTGTCCCTCATATACAGTACATAACATAAGGGTAAATAATGACATTTTTTTTGCAGTGGGGTAAACTTTCCCCTTAAGTAATGCTTGTTTTGTTTTCAGTGTAAAACCTACAACCTAAAGAAGGGCTCAAATGGCATTTACCCATTCACATTTACTGACATAATGGGTATTCAAGCTACAGAAGGGATACAGACTGATGACATCATCAAAATATTACACGGACACATCAGAAATGATTATGTTGTAAGTGTAATAAATGTACATGTTTTTTCAGAGTTTGAAAATCTTTTCTTTGCTCGAAGGTCAAAGTAGGCAATATCCCTTTATTTATTTACAACAGCACACATTCAGGTAGTTATTGCTTTTGTCTCTTCAGTTTAACCCAGTTAGACCAATTTCAAAAGAAGACTCAAAATACAACAGACAGTCTAGTCTGAAGGACAAGATTCACTGTCTCGTGTCTGTTTTTGATGCAAACCAAATTTCATCAATCCCAGAAGATGTCATTAAAAAAATGAGAGAGGTTCGAGAGAAAGCACGAGACATGGGTGAGTCGTTTATATACAGTCTACACTGTAAAAATGCTGTCAGGGAACCTAAAAGGCTTCAACATACAGAAAAATTTGGACTTAAGTTGCTTATTGTACAACAGGCATTCCTCAAGCCATCATGACTAAAGTGGATGAAATATGTCCACTGGTTAAAGAAAATCTAGAGAAGGTCTACACAAGCAAGAAAATAAAAGAGAAGGTGTGTACTTAAACCAGTTAAAACTGTATGCAGGAGATCCACATACAGTACAGAGCAATCCACATGCACTCTTCACAAATGCAAGCATAAAAAAAGAGAAATTATTTTAAAATTTTGAACTTATATATTTATGAAGAGCGTTTTTCGATATAATATCTAAATTAAAAATGAATTAAGACTTTTTATATGCAGTGTTGATGTATAATTTCACAGGTGCAGGAATGTTCAGTGAGACTTGGAATAACTGAGAGCTGCATCTACCCTGTGAAAAACTATCATGAGGAGGATGCCACCGTCACAAAAATTGATATTCTGATTTTAAAGGCATTACTAAATATTGTAAACTTTGCTAATGACTATGTGGAGGACCGCAAATGAGAAATCAATACTAGCAGTTTGTCCTGAGATATAGAAGGCTTCATAATGTTATCGTTATTAAAATACATTTATTCCGTTGTCATAACATTCATTATATTATGTATCATTATATTCACCATCTCTCATGTAATATTCTTCAAAAGGACTGGCAGTTAATGTATAGGCCTATACAGCACAACCTAAAGTTTGAAAATCCATTTTCTTACAATGTTCAACATGATTTTGTAAATATTTAAATTCTTATTCCAATAAATATGATCATATAATACTAATGCATTTCTATACATTTATTGTACCTGCACTTTATATTTCTGGTACTCATAGTAGATGGTGGTAATTGAAAGGAGTTGTGCACCACTACAATAGACTTTACTTTTTATCAGTAACTTCAACATTGCAATAGTTCAGACCAATGAGGTGAAAACATTTTTATGAAACAAGTTTTACATTTTCATGTAGCCTATCTTAAATGATTGGGCTCAGTCTGAGACCTAAGGCATAATTATGGAACTAAGCGGCTGCTTAGGGCCCCCGTGTCCACCAGGGGGCCCCCAAGACTTTGTATCGTTACCCATATCCAATGAAATATGATATAAAAAAGAGTATTACTGATTGACGTAATTGAAGTTTATTGAAGAATTTCAACTCAATGTCACAAAAAAAGGACATGTGCTTCTGGTGTAGAGAAAGGAAAAAGGAAGAAAACCAAGGAAGAAAAAAAAGAGCAAGATAAAGGTAAGTTGAGAAAATGAATATAAACTAAACATGATATGGTTGATGCACTAACTTCTTTACTAAACATTTTTTTTACTATTGTTACTTTTTGGCAATATGCTATAGTCTTCTGCCACACTCTGAGGTTAAATGCATTAAACTGGTGTCTGTATTTAATTCATACAAAGGTGCATTGCGTTATAATACTGTATTTCATAAACTGTACATAATACGATTCAATTTAAACCAAAATCTATTCCGATCCTGAATTCCGAGGCATATTTAAGTTAATAAAAACCCTGAAATAATGTATAGCCATTCTTTAGTCGTCCGCTAGAGGGGGCTAAAAAGACGAGTTATTCGGTTAACCTTTGGCAAGATTTGACTTGGCCTACTTAGTATAAAGAATACTGTAGACAAGCCACACTACTAAGAACTCTGTATTAAGTTAATTGTATGAGTATTTCATAACAGCTTCATTTTAAAATATTATTGAATAACATTTTATATAAAAGTCATATACATTTTGAGTGTTCTGAATTTAATATTTACAGGTATGTGCTTAGGTAAAAAAAAATCTGTAAACTACTAACAGTATTTTCCCAAAATTTTAAACAAAAATGTTGTTTCCATTTGCATTTATTTGTAGAAATTGAAAACTGGAGAAACAGGTCAAATATATGCTCTGTATTTTTCAGACCTCAAATACTGCAAAGAAAACAAGTTTATATTAACTTTTAAGCAATAGAGCAGTTATATTTGTACATGTATAGTACAAATAATAGACATTACATCTAGAAATGCAGCTTAAATTAACATTTGGAATGCTCTCTTAATTTTTTCTATGGCTGTATGCCTATGTGAATTGATCATAATATGACTGGCAATAAAGAAAAAATAATTGGCAAGGGCTGATGAGGCCGTCTCGAATAAAATGCTGTCAACACCGGGGTGCTACTGAGGTTTCTGGGCGCCCTGTCTATATTGTACCCAGTCGCGATCACATAGCATTTCAGGGGTAGGGGTAGCATTTTTTACATTGTGTATATAAATTACAGATATCTAGTCGTATATTAATATTAGAGTGTGCATGTGCTAAATATAAACTATCCTGTATACATTTTAGACTCCTTAAATCTTGTCTCTTCTACAACTATCAATCTAGTCTTTTATCATGTTCTAATTCTATCAAATTCTATTCACAAACTATCAGATTCTAGATAGACAGATAAATGACCTGGAAGTAGACGGATTGTTGATGCAGATGTTGCTCAGAAGTAGATGATGTTCTTTATGGGCTGTTCATGGTTCTTTTATAGTCTGGCTTGAAACCCATCAAATGTCAGTAAAAATGGAGAGTGATCACTTAATGTTCTGAAACCTTAAAACTGCATTAAACCTCATCATATATCTGTAGTGTATGTTACGGGTCCCGACTGTGGAACTCGTAGGCAGATTAAAAACCTGAAATTTCAGGAGAAATAAACCCAAGAAGCGTTTTGTGGCTTTCCTCAGATGCGGTTGGCAACGTGCGCGTCACTATGACAACCCCTCTGCGCCCCCTTTTGGCAGAGACCGGCACTGCACTGTTTTAAACTGTGCCACAGTAATCATTTAAACAGGGCTCAGAACACACATTTATAAAACATAAATAATTACAATATGCATTACAATGTGGATGCATGTATGTATATCACATGTACATGTAACCACATTTAACACAACTGGCAGCATGATCCATCAAAGCACAATAACATCAACAACAAGATTTTAGATAGATGTTTGAAGAATCTGAAATACAATAAATGATCAACTCTATCAAATCATATTTACACCAGTTCAATTAACATATAAAGTGAATCCAATAGTGTCAATTTGACTGTCAATTGTAAACTGACTCTAATAAAAAATTCAAATACGAGATCAAGTCTTCTGCTAAATGAGGGATGACCAATATCTCTAAAATCGCTTCAAGATGTTTATGACCAAAAATTAAATCAGATCCACCAGATCCAAATGCAAGTTTGATCTGCACCTACTGCTTTAGCAACAGCGAGGGACTGGAGAGTTTTAGAATTCTATTTCAAAGATTAACAATATATTCTTTTATTTTTTTTGTATTGTTCATATTGTGATTTTCTTGAATCATTTTGATGGCTTCGTATGTATTTGGTTCTACTGTTATGAGATGAGGTTAAGATAATAAATTATCAGTAGCAATCGGTTGTTTACAATGACAGAATATTATTTTATTTTGCAACCAGCACAAGGATGCAGTGTTCATATTTATTACATGAATTACAATATACATAAAAATTACAACTAGAAAGTTCATAAAGATATAGAGTATAAAGACAGTGTAACATTGTATTCATTCATCTTCAAAAATACTATACATTTTAGCCATTGTGATCTTTGATAGTGGTCGAATAGAATTATTTTTACATACCATGATTTTAATATAAAATGTGTGGGTAGGAGGTTATAAACAGGTGCACGTATAGACATACACTGTGTGAAGTCATTTGCGCCTGTATATGCCTAAGTGCCTGCGGCATTGAGGACAGGAATGATGGACGTCTTGGAAGCCCCTGACACAGAATGGGATGAGGCAAAATCCACAAACCAACCTGTAAAACACCATGAGAAACTTTACAGACATACAGGCTATGCACTATGATGTTTAATAGCAAACTTTGTTCATTCTTCCCTTACCCGAGCACTGTCATTAGGAGGCACATGGCCCATGCAGCACAACCCGGTTTATATTCAACAACGGTCAGGATGCTGTTATGACAGTATTTACAAACAGTCTCTGTTTGTGTGTCACCCAGTGCAAGAACAATCTGCTGTGGCTGGACCACAATCACCTGAGGGGCTTCATTCCTCACGATCTGCTGCTGCACAATCACTGCAGCGGTGAAAAAAACAAGTGTGTTTGAAATTCAGTCATAAATCAATGAGAAATACAGTTTATGGTACAGTCAAGTTGATGTCAGATATCCATTTAAGTCGAGAGGACTTGTGGTATGACTGAAATAACTTCCTAAGGTTGCCTTTGGTAGTGCGTAAATTAAGCCTATTGTGCGCCATCTACTGTTTGGTGGGTCAAATATAATCTATAAAAGTTAAGTGGGGCAAGATTATTTATTAACATAAATTAAATATTTGTAACATTTTTAAGTGAGTAATGTAAGCATTTAGTAAGACGTGACAGGACTGACCTGAACACTTTACCTTGTTCTCTGTGGTTCACCATTACGACTCTGGGCATATTAAGCACCGGAAACTGGTCTGCTTGTGCACTACTCGGAAACCGGTTTGATTGCTGTGGAATCGTGTCTATAAACAAACATGAACCAGAAAATGTGTTAAATAATACATAAACGTTGCTTTCGTAGTAATTGATAAAACTGTGTTTGGAAACATCACCACCAGGTGAAGAGCGCACCTGATGGAGGCGCTGTGACCCCAGTGTATGGGGGTGGTGGCTTCGCTGGAAGGCCTTCATAGATGGGAAGTGCATTAATCTCATGGTAAGAGGGAGGTGGGGACCGTGGGGTGGTGGCAGCAGCAGCAGGATATGAAGGGAAGTCCATTTACGGAATCTATCGAAGCATAAATGAAATGGAGTTCATGTTTGAGATTAAATTAAAATTGAGATGCTCAGAAATATCCCAGATTTTCATCAAGGCAAAAATCGAGTTGTTGAAAAAACTGTAATTCTACATGATTTGATTGTGTAACAGAACTTGTTATTGTTATTAGTTAAGTTTTGGACTTTAAGTTTAAGCCTTATTCAAACAAACACGTTGTCATTTTTAATTGCTCATATAAATGTTTTGTGAAATCATTAAATGTGGTACAAGTAAATGTTTAGTTAGAGGGATACTTCACCCAAAAATAAAAACTCTGTCATCATTTACTCACCTTCGAGTTGTTCCAAATCAGTATTTCTTTGTTCTGATGAACACAGAGAAAGATTTTTGGAAGAATGCTTGTAAACAGGCAGATTTTGCCCCCCTTCGACTACCATAGTGGGAAAAAATATAATGGTATAGACAAAAGTGCCCCAGAACTGTTTGCTGTTCTTCAAAATGTCTTCTTTTGTGTTCAACAGAACAAAAAGAAATATACAGTCATTTTTCCTACAACAGGAGTCAATGGGGGGCAAGATCTGTTTGGTTACAAGCATTCTTCCAAATATCTTTCTCTGTGTTCATCAGAACAAAGATGTTTATACAGATTTGGAACAACTTGAAGGTGAGTAAATGATGACAGAATTTTTATTTTTGGGTGAGGTATCCCTTTAACATTGCTTCAACAGCATTTTAAAAAAATTTGGCCAATACCTTTTATGAACAACCTGAATAATGATTACTGTAAATAAAACGTTTTATTAAATTATGATTCATTCAGTCTGTTCATAAAATGTTTACTTGCTTTATATTGGTTCAGTAAATTAATTAAGCTCTCTTTAACATCCACAAATTTAAAATGAATACTTTCCTATTATATTTAGTAATCACTTTTTCACCAAAGCTACATAATTGTTGGGACAAGCTCCTGAGTAACTACAGTTTGAGCGCTTTCCTAGGGACTCTGTAACCACTAAACCAATAGGAAAAAAAGTAGGCTTGAGTATGATAGTCACAAAGAAATGGAACACGGAAATCTGCTCAATCCGGAAAAGACTTTATATTTTGCATGCTCTTCTCTTCTAAAGAATAGTTATTCTTAACAAAAAGACAGCCTTACATTTCTGAATTGTAATCAAAATATTTATTTGAATCATGTCTAACCACAATTTGCTTCAATTACTGTTTACAGTACATGACCTCATTTGAGCAACAATTTCATTTTTTGTTGTTTCTATTGAACTCAAATTCTGACAAAACTAAATCTATAGGGAGCTTCCAATCTGAGATCGGTCTTTCCTCAAGTTATTTCTTTACTGGCCTAACATAATTAATGTTACACAAGCTAAATTGAAATAACACAAACCATTCATAATCTCTCATAATATGCGTTTCACTTTTTACTGTACTTGAAAATGTTTTCTATTCTCCTTCAATCAATGTATCATTTATTTTGTTTAAAAACAAGAGCTGAATTATTCTTACCTGCGTGTCAAGAAACCGTCTTCTGTGTAATGTGACATCTCTGTCTTACTCACTCTACCTGTTTCTTGTCTATCATTCCTATCTGTGCATTCCAGTGCAGTAAAAAGGAATGTAGTGAACCTGCCAGACTTAATGAGTATGCACTAAAATAAATGCATGACACAATGTTTTTCCTACTTAAAGTATTTAGTTAAGCTTTGTCTACTTTTGATGTAATAAGTTGTTTTTTGGCCACAAGGCTGTCTCTTGAAGATCTGTCCTTAAACATTGTTTCAGTGAGCAATGTGTCGGCATCAGGGACAGCAGTATTTTAGATCAAATGCTTATGATGAACTCAAATATAAAATACAAACAGAATTATTATAAAAAGGCAAAAAATTCAAATAACACAATGCTCCACATGCTCAACTTCCAATATTTTGTAGTTCCCATGGTTCTTAATAGGGGTTTACATAAAAATATTGTTAAATCATATACATAAAGTTATAAGGGTAGAACCACAAATGCCAAAATGATGATAAAAATACTTCACAATTTAAATGACATCGCTTGCATTACCGGAATGAGAGTAAGGTCTAATACAGGACAGTTATACAACAACAGAGTTTTATTCTTTTTATTTTGTTTTATATCTTTTTATTTTAAAAACTTTTATTTTGGGGTCCTTTTAAAAACAGATGACAGGTTTCATGAAACTTGCTCACCAATTTTTCTTAACAGAATATTGTATATTTTAAACTGATTGTACACCACAGATCTTCACTAAAATTGTGAATCATGACCATAAACTAAACATCCATCTTATTAAGTTATTTTTTATTCAATTTGTGGAAATGGTCCAGTGCTGAAGAAATGATATTGCGATAAAATCCATGGGCTCATGCTGGCATTGATTTCAGTTGATTTATATTGTTTTACAGCTCATCCTTGCTGGTATTATTGGTAGATTTTGGGGACTCCTCGGTCGGTTCAGCTGACACCTGAAAATCACGAGGAGAGTTTGAGACACACCAGCACAAATAAATAAATGACACTATAAAAGCTGTTAGATGCCCATTTATACACATTTGACTTACATCATCTTTATCCTCATCATCATCATCATCATCATCTTCATCAACTTCATTCTCTCCTTCTGGTAACACTCCACCATTATCCAGGAACTTTGAGAAAGTCTCTAAATCCCTCTGTCCATTGTAGTCGACAATCTGATTTCATATAGAGAATTGTGTTTTTTCAGTTCCTTCAAAGTCATGTTTCATTTCACAATGTGTGAACTCGCATATGTTTTAAAGGTGAAGTGATCATTTGTAATAATTATGCCGCATGTTAGTGTGCACCATCTTTTTGTTCACCTTCTTTTCAGCCACAGCAGGAAAGTATTTAAACGTGGGAAATCCCTGTACTGAGACCTCCTCCACCTCATTTTCCGTGGCATCCATTTTAGCAATGATTATATTCTCATGGTCTTTGTACTTCTCACCCAACTCATCCCAGATAGGTGCCAGCTCCTTACAGTGGCCACACCACGGAGCATCTGTGAGACGGAAACAAAGATCACGTCAGTGGAGGTTTTGCATGCTTTTATTTGAATTTGAGAAGATAAGCGGCTTAACTTACAGAATTCCACAAAGACATTCTTAGTGTCATCATAAGCCACTTCGGCAAAGTTCTTCCCTACAAGGACTTTGACAGGATTCTTGTCCCAGTCTTCTGGAATTTCTTGACTCTTCAAATGGGGCTATATTGAAAGTGTTTTTATTAGACAAGTTGACACGCTTTAAAAACTGCTGCTGTTAAACATGGAATGTGGGAATTTCCAACTTCGTATTTTTGTTGTCGTAGGACCTCCATTTTACAAACAGTCTGACAGACACCATTAAAACATTGTTAAAAGTTGAAAAGTAGTAGTAAACATTCACTTTTAAGCAAATAAAATGCAATAATGAGTCAAACCTCTTATGTTACATTAAATAAACCAGTTTAGCAAACCCCTGCGGATCAGTGGCGGTTCTAGACTACTGTAACTGGGGGGGCCAGGCAGGGGCCACTTATGCTTTTAGGGGGCACACTAACATTTGTTGTCATGATTATTTTTCAATAATTTTTCATTTGAAAACAAGTTCAGCTCAAAATTGCTCTGTTTTGGTGAAATATCATTCCAGATTTAGGGGGGCCAGGGGGTGGCCAAGTGTGCTGACACGGCTCCCCCCAGAACTGCCCCTGCTGCGGGTGTTCAAGACAAATGTTAGCACTGCATAACATTGTTTACTCTTCTTTAAATTCTTTCTTCACCATCAAACATTTGCAAAACTAACGGAAGTGTTGCCTTTTTGTTTGCTTAGATGTGGTTTATCTGGCAAATTTCAGAAATTGTATGCTTGTAAAATAGGCTAAGAATAGCACATTGAATGAAATGAAGCATTCGTAGGGGTGAGTCGGGTCACATTTTAATGACTACTTTTAATTTGATCTTAAGCTATGTCAAATTATGGGTACATGTTCTATAAATGAAGATGATTGGATAAAACAGATACACACCTGTACTGTACCATCCAGCACTCCCTTGCAAAATGTTCTTAATGTGTCTTTATTGATGACTGTTCCATTCATTGCGTATTTCATTACGGTCTCTGTGTTGATGAGGCGAGTAATAGGAACATCCTTTTCAGAAAGACTGAAGTATTGTAGCACGTGGTTCACTTTGTCAGATAAAATGTCAATCTTGATGAAGAGCACCTAAAAGCACACGTTTTAGGAATATTTTATTAAAAACATTGACAAAAAGATCTAGTGGGCTTAAAAACCATGACTCTTGACTTCTGTACTTAAAAGTGCAAATAGCATAAACGTTCATTAAACAACACAAACAAATGTGTGTAATGTACACTCTCGAAAGCAAAACACATTATGTGTCATCTCATGTTGTAAAGGGGACAACACACGTTGAGTTTAAAGTAAACACAACAGTTTTCGAATTGTAGATAAATACTTCAAAAACTCACTTTGTCCTTAAACTCGCTGGCAACGGCTTTAAAATCCTCCAGCAGTGCATTGTGGGATTCCATAGTTGAATTTATGAACAGAATAAAGTGCTTATGGATCTTGGAGCCAAAAATATTGTCAGCATTCTGGGAAGAAAAGATGAAAGTAGATTGTAATGATCCGCTTCTGATTTTTATTGTTTAAAGTTAGAATAGTAAAATGAACAGGTGTTACCTCTTCATTGAATGTAACGACAAGCTCTACACGGTTGGAATTGATGAAGGAAATCAGGTCATCTTTGTCTAGCTTGTCATCTTTGGAAAGCAACATGTCTGCACGCTTATCATCAAACTGAAACAATTACACAAAGACTGACTAAACTGTTTGACAGATAACAGATTAAAGGGACAGTTCACCCAAAAATGTAAACCCTGTCTTCATTTACCCACCCTCAAGTTGTTCCAAATCTGTATACATTTCTTTGTTCTGTGTTGACTACCTATGCTCCTTGAACGAGCCAAAGAAAATGAAATGATGTGTGATGTCGTCTGATTCGAAACACCAAGGATTTAGTAAGAGTCATCAAAAGTGCCCCAGAACTGTTTGCTTTCCTATAGTCTTCAAAATATCATATTTTGTGTTCAACAGAACAAAGACATTTGGACAGATTTGGAACAACTCGAGGGTGAGTAAATGAAGACAGAATTTTTATTTATGGGTGAACTATCCCTATGCTTCCTTTTTTTCTTAATATATAACCACCAGAACTTCAGCAGTTTCATATTTATAGATAACACATCCCTTCAAAATTACCTTTTTAAAGAGCACCACTGCATCGCCCTTCACATCATACTTCTTAAAGAGCTCTGGATTACTTGTGATGCCAAAGTTGACATCCACTATTGTTAATGTTATATCATAAAACGTCTTTGCCTCCTCCCCTTCAAGATCCTGTTACAGATAGAGAATAATAAAGATCAGCTTGGAAACTATTGCACACCCATGCAAGAAGTAAAGAACTACCATTTTTACATTACAACATGAAACTTGAAAAAATAAAAAAGTGATCAATGGTCAATGTTACTTTGTGTATTCTCGTGCGGGTATACAAGTTGCTGGATCTTAAAGGTCAGTTACCTTACACAAACAATACTTGTTTTACCTGGAAGAATCCGACCACCACCACGTCGTTTGAGTCCAGCAGTTCCTTTGCGCTCTTTATATCACTGAGAACCGTAGCGCTCGGTCCTGTGTGTCGCTCCAGCCATCTCCTGATACCCTTAACAGTTCGCTTTCCTATGCAAATGACATGATAATATCTATACAAACACACCCCCATATGGATATCACATTGTGCATTTAAGCAAATCAAGTATTACCAGTAAAATCTGTTGCGCTTTCCCTGTTGCCGTCTTTGAAGAATTTAATTGTGGGGAAACCGTCGATGTTGAACTCTTTGGCAAGTTCCCTTTCATCTGTCGCATCTACTTTGGCCAGTCGTACATCTGAAGACTCTTTCTTGAGCTGTTCAGCCACCTCAGCATATATGGGCTCCAAAGAACGACAGTGACCACACCACGGGGCATCTTTGTAAAGACAGGTGGAGAAAGTTGACTGAAAAATCTACTCTTACAACTTAAATTGCAATATGATGCTTGTTTCTGTAAACACATACGTGTAAGTTACATGGCTCATATATAATAAAGATTTTAAGCAAAAGTTGAAGTGTTCTTACACAACAAGGTTTTTTTTCAAAGATGCAATCTTTTAATTACATTTTATTTACAAATATATAATCTAAGAAAAAAATATTGTTTTATTTACCTAAGAATAAAATCCAGTTTGTAAAGCTAGCCCTGTGCGTAAAAATACTATTGAAATAATAGTCACAAGTCAACACTGTCGAAATTCAGATGTACATTTCATGTAATATAGAATTTATGTACATTTAATATTCTTTACACTATAGATTACTTCAGCCTGTCATAAGGAACGTTGCACTACTATGAATGACACTCCATGGCTGCAAAGTTTGTATAACTTATCCGCTTTAACCGTGAGAGAAATAACATCTGCGCTTTTAATGGATGATGTGTCAAGCTTGCGTAAGCATTCTTTCAACTTTTCTCCGCGTTCCACCACATCCTACACCAACTTTTTTGTCAATATTATATATATTTTTTCATTTTCGAGCAAATATTGTCACACGAATGAACATTTTTGCATGTGTTTTCCTTCTTTTGCAATATCCAAAAAAGCTCGAAGCGTATTTGGACAAATTATAAGAGCGACTTACAAAACTCCACGAGCAGGTACTTGTTCTCATTCAACGCCCTGTCGAAGTTGACGCTATGAAGGACCATGACGTTTTTCTCCTCTGTAATTTCGTCCGTCTTTTCTGGTTCTGGATGCTCCTCAGAATCGTCCTCCTCTTTTTTCTCGACATGTTCCTCAACTTTTTCCTTGACTTCTTCTTCAACCTTTTGCTCGTCTGCCCTTACACATAAGGCGCAGAGAAGAAGGGTGAAAGCCAGTGCAAGTTGGAGCCTCATGATCGGTTGGTGCTGAAATGAACCTGTCCATGCTGCTGTCCGATCATGTGGTGCTGATAAGAGAGTCAACAGTGACGAGTCATTATAGAGAGCGTGCGTGGTGCAAAACTACTGGTCTCACTTCACGTGCTCTCACAATTCCGTTCAGTTAGGCATTAGATTACACGTATCAACTTAAGAACATTACTTTCTTTGTTTCTTCTTTCTCTCAAGAATGTCTTTAAGTGCGTGATCACATCTAATAAAAATGTATAGCCTTTATTGTTAAAATTACAACAATGTTGGATTGATCAGTAATAGTAATAATGAATATTTATGATGTAATTGTGACCCTATATGAATGTAGAGAGATAGTAATGCACTTTAAGATTTAACTTTTGAATAACAATTGCGTATGAATTAGCAATGATCAACCACGCGCAGAACAAGTCTTTGTCACGTGACGTGTTGAGTTTGCTCGCGTACACGTAAGCACTCACACAGAGATGAAGATATGCAATGAAGAAGTAGCCTATTCAGCCTCTTATCTGCAAAGATGTTTGTTACCTGGGGTTTTGTAACTTAAGCCCTTAAGCAAAAGCAAATGTACTTAAGCAAATTCACTCAAAAACATGTCCATGTGCCCAGCTTTTTGCCCTCCAATGGGTGTGTCTCCAGGCTTTTAAAACTAGTTCAAACCATATTTATTTTGACAGATTGAAGATAATAAGTTATTGTGTGTGCATGTATGAGTAGGCAAATTTAGGTAAGACGAGTAGGCTATCACAGAGAATGGTGTCAAAACCAGGTTGGTTTACCAATGTTCCTGTTTTGAGAGAAATATATAAACAATGTCGTAAAGTAAAGATTAAGGGAACACTGTTGACCAAAATATTTCCACCACAAATTACTTTTTATAGTAGGGCTGTGAAAGGATTAGTCGCGATTAATCGCATTAAGAAAAAAGTTTGTGTTTACATAATATATGTCTGTGCATTTTAATTTTGTATTTATAAACTCATACATGCATATATTTAAGAAAAATATAAACATTTATATAGGCCCTATAATTTAACTTATTGGTAAATGTAAATAAATACATGTAAATATTTACTAAATACATATGTATAGCTTACATGTATGTGTATGTGTATGTTTTTATAAATTCAAAATGAAAATGCATAGTACATAGACAATTATTATGCACAATGAAAAAGGTAAAGCTTTGGACAACTTTTTTATGGCTTGATTCAAATAAAAATGTATACATTTAACACAAACCACTATTTCGTGCTTGCTTTGGTTGGGCTTTTGATCCCTGACTTTGGTTAAATTAAAGTGTTTACAATAATGTTTCAATAAGAACACCATTTTTATGATGTCGATCAAGCTTTGAAAATGATGAGAAGTGACACTAAATAATGTGGAAGTGTATCTTTTATGACTGACTCGAATGTCCTGGTTCACAAATGCAAAGATGCTGTGAAAAAAATAAACAGACAATTGTCTTGGCATGCACACTTCAACAGTCATCATACGAACCTCAACAATGGTGACAATCATCAAACTAATTCAGATAAACAGATCAACTCCAATGCATGCTGGGAGCAATGATTGAGTTTTGTGTGTACTATGATGTTACCCAGCATGCATTGCCCCATGAAACTTTCTTTGGTTGATACCATTGTTGAGACTCACACACTGACACTTGAAGTCTAAATGATTCAGCAAATTTTTTAGTGTTTCCTATTAGTTCATTTAGTTTTTTAGTACCACTGTTTAAATCTCACACTGTAGGATCACACAATATTCACACATTAATGACACACTCTTAAGCAATTATTTAGAACACAATGATTACAGTCACCAACCACTTGATCCCAATTGATCTTAGTTTTCATTGCCTCAACAAATGTGTTTTAATACACTGCCACAACAGACAATGATATTGTCTAGAAAATGAGAAATTAGTCTAGAGCCCAACTAGCAAACACTGATCACAATAATGATGGTTTGTTGAAATGTATACATTTTGATTTGAATCAAGCAATAAATATAATTTGAGAAAAACTAATCAAATTGCGTGTAAAAAGTATTACTGTAAAAGTGTTAAATATTTTTAAGTTGTCCAAAGTTAAAGTAATGTTTTTAAGTTGGTCCAAAGTTTCACTTTTTTCAGTGACACAAACATTTATTCTGGATGCGATTGATTATGATTAACCATTTGACAGCCCTTATTAAACAAAACAAACAACAAAATATGGTTGGACAAGAAGAATGAATGTTTTTTCTCTAAAATGAAAGATATTAACATTTTTGTATCCAGAATACAAAGCAACAAACTGATGCAAGAAATAAAAAAATTAAAGATAAACATTGAGATATAATGCTAAAACAAATTAAAGCATCCACCAGTGGATGCGACAAAATACATTCAATATTAATTATACATTCTCACAAAACAGTGATGGTAATAAAAAACTGTTTTGCTTCTAATAATAGTTTGCTCGTACAATCTTTAATGATAATTGTGTTTATCGGACAACAAGATACTAATGAACAAAAGAATTGAATTGGATCAATGGGACTGTTTATGTTAAAATGTATATTACAACAGCTGGAGGTCACAGTTGAATTCATTGGTATCTTTATCAATGGCCCAGTGAGCAGTAAATCACTAAAATCTGGGGTGCTTGAGCTACTGAGAGTCCCTGGAATACAAGAGCTGGTCATGGTGCAAACATTAGTATTATTGTACATGCTCAATGAAGAATTGATGTTAATGGAGCTCTCTGAAGTGCTGGCCATACCGAATGAGCTCTCCTGCATGTTTGTATCACTAAACAACTGGTGTGAGAGAGGCTCTGTCCAGAAGCTGATTGGCAGGTGACGTTGGCTCATAGGTAGACCACGCCCCTTCCTTTGAGCATCTTGAAAGAGCTCTGCAAGGGGCCCTAGTGGCTCAGGCTCCTCCCCCTGCCCTGATGATGCAACTTTAATGAAGTCGGCATAGTAGCGCTGACGGCCCCCGACTTTGGAACACGGTGTCTCTGCATAAATGTCACAGGTATCAGGGTCTTGGCTCCGGCCAAAGTAGCGTTGGACATCATTGCTGATGAGCTCGGCGAACCGCAGCAGCTGATTGGTCATCTCAGAGTTATGGGGGGTGGGGTCAAAACTCCATGGCTCTTCTTCGTGAGACACAATGGAGACCACATCCTCGTCATCTTCCAAACTGTCTTCGACCTCATGCCTCAGCTCCTCTTCATACTCTTCCTCAGTTTCCTTCTCATCCTCCACAGAAAGGAAGCAAGCCTGCAGAGGTCTCGCTAAAGCAAAATTACTCAGCGGTCTGATCACGCTTGCTGCCATGCTATAAAAATAAAGAAAAAAATAAATGTGAGAATGTGAGCATAAACGGACCTAAAGATTGTCACTTGTTACTTTTGTGAAATTTCAATTACAAAATTGGCACGAAAGATTTAGCTCAATAGTGGGCCATGTTAATCTGTCATAATGGAAATCTGCCATTGAGCAGCCAAGTGAAAATTCACATCAAGTGAATTTTGGCTCCAAACAACAATTAGAAATACAAAATAATACATGAAACAGTGGGACAACAAGTAACACAAAATACAAAGCCATTGTTTAAAATTACAGCCTATGTTAAAATTATGTTTGAAATAAAACCAACATACAAACCAGCAAACCACAAACTTGAGAAAACAGGCATTTGAGCAAAACTAAAAAAGAATGAAAGTTACATCAAACACCATCATGCAAAAACTGTCCATGTAAAGCTGCATTATAGGACAAATAGCCAATGACATTTGCCAAAGCAAATTATGTGTTTATACCATCATATCTTCTGTTTAAAAAAATAAAAATGTAAAAACAAGAAATTATAATCAGCGTATAAACAAATTGTGATGGGTTTTGTTGAAAGAAAGAACAATAAAAAACAAAATAAAAACGTAGACATTAGAGGTAGGCTTTAGTTCACCCAAAAATGTAAATTCTGTCATGGTTTACTCACTCGCTGTGGTAGTTGTTCCAAACTTGCCTAAATTTCTTTGGTTAAACACAGAGAAAGATATTTGGAAGAATGCTTGTAATCTTGGCCACCATTGGCAGAAAAAATACAATGTAGTCAAAAGTGCCCCATAACTGTTTGCTGTCCTCTATTCTTCAAAATATCTTTCTTTGTGTTCATCAGAACAAAGAAATGTATACAGATTTGAAACAACTCGAAGGTGTGTATACATGGTGACAGAATTTTTATTTTTGGATGAACTATCCCTTTAAAATCAGTGTCAAAAAAATAAATGATGGATTTTGTTAAAAGAAAGAAAGGAAAAGTGATAAATCTTAATCCAATGCATCATTTGTGAGTCTCTTACCGTATGGATGTTGCTTCTGAATTTGTGCTCTCCGTTTCGAGTTATGGGCATTTATCGGTTCGGTCATTTATACCCATCGCTTCAGGTGAGTCTGTTTTCCGAGCAAATATTTACGCGCACGTCTGTAATTGTGTTCTGGTTAAACAGAGCATGAGTTTGTCTTGGCGCCCGGCAACCGGAGAGTCGAACGGAAACAGGCGCAAAGCGGCGGCCGCTATAACGCCGCGTCTGCCGGGGGACGCTCAAGTGTCCCCAACACACACACATGAACAGAGACGCGCATGCAAACAGTCCGAGACTACAGAGCTTATCTCGTACAGGGTGGGCACTTAAGGGTAAACCTAAAAAGGCGTGAAATCGCATCTTACGCTGTTTTGACTTTTGAATGAGCCCCTTTATAAAAACCCATTAAAAAGACAAGCAATGCAAATTATGTTATCCTACCTGTGCATGGTGTGTGAGACCTTATATATACAATTTATATAAGGTCAAAGTATTTTTCTTTTCGAATGCATAACAATATAATATACAACAATATCTGATAGCAATAAAATGTTGCTTAATAGGCTAATATAACAAGTCACAAAAGGTTTGATGTCAAAAGTTTCGGCACATCAATAGAATTTTTGCTATTGCAGTGTTTATCTTTTCATCCGAAGGCTTATGCTTGAAATTACTTTTGTATATGCATAAATGAAAACACATATGCATTGTGCAAACTTATGTGCCATCTTGCCAGGTAAACAGTCTTTGAAAGCATATAGGGAGGTGGCAAAAAAACAAGTGTGTGTGTGTGTGTACAGCATGGGTTAAATAAGAGTCGGACGCAGGGCAATAGAGGCCCTAATGACCAGCAGCAGAGAGTGTAGCATCTGGACTAACATATGTTAGAGAACAAGAACACTTAACAGCAGCCGAGGCAGCATGTAATGGTTTATATCCATAAACCACAGGTAGACAATACTACACAAAGATTCTGCATAAATAAAATAAATGATCACATCTTAACAATGTTGCATAAAGAGTTGCTTTATAAAAAGCACTGACGTTTGTTTGCAAGAATAAAGCGGTGAGTTCTAGTTTTAAGAATTGAGTGGGGATAATTTTCCTAATTCCTATAAATAAATCATATGCATTTTGCGTAAACTAGCCCTTTTAAGAAAGCAAACCAAAATCATATATATAGGTAAAAATCAGACACAGTAAACAATATACTGAATTAGAATTATTCAATTCATGCTTTATTTCAGACCCTTAGGTCCGTATCAAGACACTACAAGAGAAAGAAAACGACTAAAATTACAACAGACCCATTTAAACATAAGCTTTCATTCCAATGTTTCCAAAAACAGGATGAGTACCTTGTCTCACTGAATGTAACATTATTTAAAGGGGTCATATGGCACGAATACGTGTTTTTCTGTGTCTTTGGTGTGTTAAAAGTTGCCAATGCATGTATTAGATCAGTGTTTCCCAACCCTGGTCCTCGGGGCACACCTTCCAGAATGTTTTAGTTCTCTCCCTATATATGAAACACCTGATTGATGAGTTGAAACACTGTATAAGACACGTATTATTGCCAAAATGTAAGTGTCGGAACAAAAGATGCATTCTACATAAAAGCAAATGCTCACCCAGACCTGCCTTATAACGCCTCATGTTACCACACCCCCATAAAACTACGTCAGTTCGTGGTATGAGTTCACTAAGACCGCCCAAATGTATCAGAAAGTAAGGTCGGCGTACCTGTCAGTGCAATTGGCCCTTTTCACATGACGTCACGCATCTTCCATTCAGCTCCTCAGAATGGAGTTTACCAAGTCCCTTGCACAGCTGGAACAAATACGGCTAGATAATGAAAAACGTGTTGCAGACAAATTTCCGCTCATGACAAGATCAAAGCTAGATAAAGGATACAAATACTTTGTTGTACAGTTCCTGTTTGATTATGAAGGTAGGTGTTTTTTTTGTTTTTGTGTTAGAGAAGGTGCTAGGATAAGTACTTGAATAAGTGTTCTGTCACTGTTGTTAAATTCCTGCGCGACGGCAAAACAAAAGTTCTTCTTCTTCTTCTTGTTTGTTGCAAGACGGATGTCATGATACACTGCTTTGCGAGAAAGCGGAAGTAAAGTGACGTCATTGTGAAAAGGGCCTACTGCTTTGGAACATGATTTTCATAATGTGGTAAGAGGCGTTACATTTCCATCACACACTTGCAGTATTTGATCAATCAATACGCACTGGTTAACTGGCCAATCATAGCACACCTCGCTTTTCAGAGGGATGAGAAAAATGTTCTCATCAGAGAGACGGGACAAAGAGGAGATACAAACATGCACGGTATGTGGAAAGTATCACGTTTTTTAACCTTAAATCGTACAGTATATACACATTGCGTTACATCTAATGCCTCCCAACTGGTCACATTCCAACGCAACCTACGTACGCTCTCTCCCTCCCGCTTATCCGCTGCGGTCTCTGCCACCTTCCCTCTCTCTGAACAGCTCTCTCTCTCTTGGACACTAACACCGCCAACGACACTCTCTGCTCCATACTTAATTACTGCTTAGACAGCTTATGCCCCCTAACATCTAGGCCATCTCGTGCATCCCCTTCTGCCCCCTGGTTATCTGATGTTCTCCGCGAGCATTGCGCCACGCTTAGGTCTGCTGAGAGAAAGTTGCCCAAATCTAACGAACCCACTGACCTCAGTCTCTATCAGTCTCTCCTCTCTTCCTTCTCTGCTGATGTCTCCTTTGCAAAAACTCAGTACTACCATGCTAAAATCAACAACCCGCCTAACTCTCGTACTCTCTTTAAAACCTTCTCTGCTCTTCTTTGCCCGCCTTCCCCCTCACCTGCATCAGACTTAACACGAGGAATTTACCAAAAAACCATCACAGGCAACACCACCAAGCTTCAAAACTATCCCTCAAATCTTGAAAAGTGATGCTTCGAACCACCCAACGACCTGCCCGCTAGATTCCATCCCCACTCATCTCCTCCAGGCCATCTCTACATCGGTTGTTCCCTCTCTCACCCACAACTCGTCTCTCACCACTGGCACATTTCCTGCAGTCTTCAAAGAAGCCCGTATTACCCCACTACCGAAGAAACCCACTCTTAATCCTGCACTGTTAAATACCTACAGACCGGTATCGCTCCTCCCCTTCATTGCTAAAACTATTGAGCGTGTTGTATGTAACCAGCTCTCCTCCTTTCTCACGCAGAACAACCTTTTGGACTGCAACCTGTCAGGATTCAAGAGCGGTCATTCCACTGAGATCACACTGCTCTCTGTCATTGAAGCCCTGAGACTGGCAAGAGCTGCCTAGAACTCATCTGTACTCATCCTACTGGATCTGCCGCCTTTGACAACGTTAACCACAACATCCTCCTGTCGACCCTCAAGGCTATGGGTGTCTCCGGAATGGTGCTACAATGGTTCAGGTCTTACCTCTCAGGTAGGTCATTTAGAGTATCCTGGAGAGGTGAGGTCTCTGAGTCCCAACATCTCGTCACAGGGGTGCATCAGGGCTCAGTGCTTGGACCACTGCTCTTTTCTGTATACATGACATCACTTGGCTCTGTCATTCGAGAACATGTTTTTTCCTATCACTGCTATGCGGATGATACACAACTCCAACTGTCTTTTCAGCCTGACGATCCGACTGTTTCTGCACACATTTCAGCATGCCTGAGCGACATTTCAGATTCATCCTCTACAATATCAGAAAAATTGGACCTATTCTTATTCTACGCAGGTACTAGTCCAGGCTCTTGTTCTGTCCAGACTGGACTATTGTAATGCACTACTAGCTGGACTTCCTGCTTGCACAACAAAACCCCCTACAGACGATCCAGAGTGCAGCGGCAAGAGTGGTCTTCAATGAACCGAAGAGAGCACACGTCACTCCTCTCTTCATTAAGTTACATTGGCTCCCTATAGTCGCTCGCATCAAATTCAAGACTCTTGTCCTGGCCTACAAGACCACCACTGGTTTGGCACCCCCCCCTTATCTTCATTCACTAATGCAGGCTTAAGTTCTCGCCAGAACCTTACGCTCTGCAAATGAACAACGTCTTGTGGTGCCACCCAGAAAAGGTAGAAAATCGCTCTCACAAACCTTCTCTGGATCGGTTCCACATTTGTGGAATGATCTGCCTGCTGCTACAAGATCAGCAGATTCTGTGGCCATCTTTAAGAATCGGCTGAAAACCTGACCGGTCATTTCTGATTTCTATAACTTTTATACTCTATTTATATGTGAAAAAAGCATGCTTACTTAAATTTAGATAAACTAAACGTAACTCTGTACCCTGTAGTAGGCTTTGTGAGACATGTTTTTATTGCACTTATGCTTTCTGTTGTCCTAATGTTGACCCAATCGCTTCCATTGTTTACCCAACTTCTAAGTCGCTAAGGATAAAAGCGTCTGCCAAATGACTAAATGTAAATGTAAATAATATTCGTTTTAGCCGTGACACCTTAATGACAGCTGTGTCACGTAGCGTTCTGCATTTACATAGTAAGGACGTTGTAATTATTGACCAGCAGATGGCAGTGTATAAACACCGTATTTCGTCTTCTTGTCACTGTAATCATTATATTTGATGGCTGAATGTTTAGAATCATTAACATCTTGAGTCCTAGGAATAAAAATGAGGCCTTGATTAAAATATAATTGTATGTCCTTCAAAAAGACCGAATACAAAGATAAACCTGCTGTTATACACACCGGCATTGATGGTGGTGCTTCTTTCTCACTTGGTTTTGGCGCCCTCTGTCGAATATTGCCAAGAATCCCTATTATTAATATTCATGATGTTTAACTGCGCTGGCCGAACGTCAAGATGTATGATTATTATTCATGACGCAAGCATCGCGAGCATCCAGAAGTCGCGCGCGCGCACGCACGCTGGAGGCGGTACAGTAATCTTAAACCAGGAAGTATTGTGTTAAACACTCTTCTGGATATCTGTAACACACAACAATGGGCTGACTAGAGAAATGTTATACTGAAAAATGAAAAAGTCTTTCGCACTGTGCCTTTTACTTTATGCCGTCGCTGGCTGTTTATCTGACGGTGAGTTCGATGTCTTTGAAGCGTTTGAGCAATCTTTTTTTATGACATTACACCGGTTGTGTTGCTTATTAAAAGTGTCGCCTGTTTCCTTAAACGTATCTAAGGTAAACATGTCATAAAAGAAGAAGTTCACCACGGATTTTGCCGGTGACACAGACTGTGTTTGTTTACCTCTGACGTTTCGTGATGTCATTTTCTGCCCCCTAGACGTAACCTACGTGAACGGGTTTTACTCTAAAACGCCTCAGAAGTTGTCCAAATACAGCTGGTTCGGAAATGTTCGGCTCCATCACTTCAGGGTCCCGGAGGATACGGTGCTCGTGCGGTGGCTGCTCACGGTCACGAGGGGGTCCGTGATGAACTGCGGCGACCAGAACATTACTGTGTATGCACATGTTTTATTCACTTCCGTAATATATCGTTTATATAGATATGTAATGCTGTCAATGGAAAGCGAAGACGAATCCTCAGTTGGCATAGTAACCATACTGGTAGTTACTACTGTAAAGCTGTATAATATATCAAAGGTAGACTGAAGATAGTGGACAGTAAGTGGACAAATTGGAAGCTAAATGATCAAGTAGCAACAAATCGAATTAACTTAAATTTGATTTTTGTCAATCTAATCCAAATCACCAGGCACTTTAGGTCAGGAGCGCCACCGGTCATCAACCCCATCAACACAGAGTTCCCGAACTCAACGTCAGTCACTCTTGCCCACAACATAACACTGACTGTTCCAAGTGGACAGAGCAGTAATGTAACACTGTTCAATGTGACCCACCCCAAACCTGGCGACTGGTTCATGGCCGCTCACATGCCCAAGGATGACGGCAAGATAGAGCAGCAGGTTCATATTTATCTTATTTTTGTTTAAACACTGAATGCTCTTCTTGCTTCCAAAGAATAGAAGTGCAATATGTGTTTTCCTGTTATAGGGATTGCCGTCTTGCTCGTATTTGTTTCAGCCGCAGATGTTTGTGAGACGAGCGGCTGACCTGCCAGTCCTGACACACCACATTCCACTCCATCAAACGCTAACAGCAGACGAAGCATCAGCTCTGTTTAAGTATGTGCTATTGTGTGTATAAATAGATTGCGCTGTTTATACTGTCTTTGTTATGCACAGAATTTGTCCACAGATATTTGTAAAGTCATTCTTCACTCAAAGATCTACCGAGACCCATACATGACAAAAAAACTTCTAAGTGACCTTTATATTTAATTATAATAATTAATCTATAGATAAAGTATATGAACTGCGAAGAGGTGTCACTGTTGTGTGTGTTTGTTTTATAATTTGATGTATTAAAATGCAATGCGTTTTTCTTTTTAGAGTTTTTGTCCCAGAGCTCTCCTCCAGACTGGATGTTTTCATCCAGAACATCTCTTTGAAGGGAAATTCTGCGGCGCTCTCTATCACCCTCGGGGTCAGCACTTTAAGGCCCGGGTCTGTTGTGACAGTGAACTGTTCACAGTTAGAGCCCTGCTCTGCATCGCTCTCCACCCCTCCTTGGAACAACTGGGTGCTAGTTACGATCAAGACCGGTCAACCTAACACCACAGTGGATTTCAACATTTCCGCCAATGTCACAGGTCATCTACCACTTCTGTTTCCCTAAATGGCTTTTTGCCTGTATTGCTACACTAACATTCTTTTAATTCCATGTTTCCTCATTTTCATACAGTGGGGTGTAAACCATTAAGCGTCTCTTCGAATTTCAACACCTCAGCATTCACTTTCCCCCAAAGCAACAGCTCTGAGGCCCTCGGCAACGCATCTCTTTCCGTGTCAAAACAGCAGGGACTGCGTGGTAACAGTTCCGACCCTGTGTGCATGAGGACCCCGACTGTATTCAGAGACGAACAGGATGTGCTTTCACTACGCTTCATAGTATCCAGCAACCTGAGTGTGACCTCTGACCTCCCGACCGTGCTAACCCTGGATCTGGACTCTACCGCTGACAGTGGGGGTACATTTGTCGTTCAGCTCCTTTTGAACACTGTAAGCATCTACGTGCATATTATAAATAATAGATTTAAGTTATACATAGTGCTGTTATACATTTTGTCATGTGATTGTGACAGAGTGCTCTGATTGGTGGATTTGGAAGCGTCAATGCATGCCTCACAGCTGCAGCTCCCGTAATTAATGTCAACACTAGCAAACAATGCTATACAGGTTAGTTATACATGAGCATTCAGGTGCTATGCTTCATGTCTTGCGTGACTCATTTGACATGCATGTTCTGTGTGTGTGTGTGTGCCTCTAGCGTTCGCACAGGGATATTCTCTGAGCGTGAGCAAAAATGAATCACGTGTGCTGTTGAGGATTCCTTTTCCAGAGGCAGCGATGTGGTACCTTAGCCTGCAGACGCTCTGCAATGACAGGTCAGTATACAGTATAGAGCACAATATTGACCTCTTGCATGAACAGACACGTGGTCTTAGTTTACTGAAACTAATTCAATTAATTTAAATCAGGTCAAATATAGATACCTGTACATGTAACTTATAACGGAAATGAGAAATTTTACCTTAGCAACAAACTGAAATAAGTTGAGGCACTAAAATGATTAGCGGGAAGTAAAAATTATAAAATTCTAAAACTGAATAAATGAAGCCTATATAGCAATAAAATAAAATGGTAAATTGTGAAATGTGAAATGACAAAAGGATATAATACAAATCTGATAAAATTGCTAAATACCTAAAAATGTTAATTCTAAAATGAATAAATTAAGCCTATATGGTAATGAAATGACGAGAGGATATAACATAAATTTGCTAAAATTACTAAAATAGCTAAATACCTAAAAAATGTCATTCTAAAAATACATACTGATAAAAGACATATATGTATTTTATTTACACTAAATGCACTGTAAGTCGCTTTGGAAAAAAGTGTCTACCAAATACATAAATGAAAAAATTAAAAATAAAAAGCTAATTTAAAATATTATTGTAACTAACTATGAAATCTATAGCAACTTTTTTTTGCACACGATTCTATGCTATTTTATCAAATACGTAGTGTGAGTAGTGTTTACCCTATTTATAAAATCATGTACAAATCAGTAATAAAAAGGATATATTTATTACAAAATATTTTTATCTTTTTTTAAAGATTTGTTCTGTCTAAACCAAAACAATTTGATTATTCCAATATGATTTTTACATTTTTTTTTGGCATACCTCAACAATATATATATTTACGAGTGTGGATAGCATTATAATAATATAGTGTTCTGTAGTTATTTGCCGTTGATTTATTTATGTGTTATGTACCGTAATATTTCCTTCCAGTGTTGACTGCACAAATGCATCAGCCGTAGTCAGTGTATCTGTGAGCGTCAGCGCTTGCATCGAGGACTGCGGGCCGTACGGAGAGTGCAGACTGCTGCGCACAAACAGCTACCTCTATGCCGCGTGTGTGTGCAAAGCTGGTAAACACGCACACATACGCACACACAGAGAGAGTAAGAACTGAGACAAAAACACCTTATAGTCTCTTATTGGATTTCTGTTGGCAGGTTGGCAGGGATGGGGCTGCACGGATGGCTCGGCTGCGCTGTCGTTCTCTCGTCAGATGGCTGCAGCTCTGCTCCTCACCCTCAGTAACCTCTTCTTCATTCCACCCATCATTTTGGCGCTTTATAGAGGCTATCACACTGAGGCGGCTGTATACTTCTTTACCATGTTCTTCTCAACGGTAGATAATGTCAAGCGTTTTTCTGATCCGTTTTTTATTTTCTTTCGGCTGCTGTTATAAAATTTGCCCAAAATGTTCGTTGTCAACAGAAATGAAATGAATACAAATGTGCCTTAACATTTATAATCCTATATATATATATATATATATATATATATATCTTACCAATTGTGTTTGTAGTTTTATCATGCATGTGACCAGCCCGGTGTGACCGTCATGTGTATCATGGACTACGACACTCTCCAGTTCTGTGATTTCTTGGGTTCTGTTGTGTCAGTGTGGGTCACCATCCTGTGCATGGCACGACTCCTGGAGCCGATCAAATATGTGAGTACAGCGCTATGGGTTTGTACATCGGTGTTCCATGAGATCAGCGACAATTAATCTATTGGTATGGGTTTAAATTGCTTGTCAAACCAGATTTTCCTGTTCTTTAAGGAAACCATTTCTGTGCTTGATGTATGTTTGTTGCATAGCAACCCTCCACAAGGTCACATAGCTATTTTTACTGGCCCTGTGTTGACAATGTATAATCTTAAAGTTTTAGCTTTCTGTAAGTAACCACTTGGAAATCTTTCGCTTTCAGATTGTAACATGCTGAAATTCATAAAAGCTCAGCAGCTGCATAGCAACCAACTAGTAATAGCTTTGAAGTGCTTTGCAACAATTTCATTTCTTCCAAAAATGTTAAAAGCTATTTATCCACTACATTGTAACTATGATTTGTACATTTTTATAATAATAATACATTTTTTAAATTTTTCTTGCATTTTAGATGTTGTTTATGGGGGGAACTCTAGTCATTTCCATGGTGATGCAGTTGGATCGCAGGGGGCTGTGGAACCTTTTAGGCCCCGTCCTCTTTTCGTTGGTCATTATGGTCACTGCCTGGGTAAGCTTGGCTTTTACATTACTTATAGATCACTCTTTCTTATTTTAAACTATTCGTTGCCTTGAAATGATAAGGTTTTATCTACATTCTGAGCATTTTTGAGATATTGAGCTTCAAAGTTTTTTCCACTTTACTTTGTGCATACATAACCTTTTTGTTCACAAAGTTCCAAAATGTACACAACATGAAGGTCAAATATCACATAATGTAAATGCACAAAGATATTACAATGTATTCCTTGAATTCACCTAAAGTCGCTTTGGAAGAAGGCATCTGCTAATGCATACATTTATAAAGCAATGTATTTCTGTTCCTCAACAGATCTATCGAAGTGTGAAACGTCACCACTGTTACCCTCCGTCATGGCGTCGCTGGGTCTTGTTCTTGCTGCCGGGCATCGTGTCTGCAGTTATCGGAGTGTGCGTGTACGTCTTCGCACAGACCGACATTAACTACTTCTACACTCATTCCATATGGCACGTGATGGTAGCGACAAGCGTGGTCTTCCTCCTGCCGCCCCGTGAAAAACACGTCCCACCCTGGGGCTGGACACACAAAATCTGCGGGTATAAGTTATGTAAAAATGAGAAAGAAGAGCTTTACACTGTCAGCGGAACGTAATATTTGCACAAACCTCAGTGGATGGCCACATTACATTGCAATTTTAGCTTTAAGAGTCGAATCAAGCTTTAACCTGAATATTGTTACAATAGCCATTTTTTATTAGAAGGTAAACTAGTGAATGTCAATGAATGATTCTGTTTACTCCGTTGAGCACTTTTTTGAGATCACAAAAATCACTTTGTGAGAGAAAGTGAGTAAACCAGAAAGCCGTCTTGCTTGTGGACGAAAATTACTTTGTTGTTATACATTATCAATTAGCACTTACTTGATTTGACACTACATAGTAAGATTTGATTTGTTGGGCATTGTGAGCTGTTCTTGTACACTAACCTTATGTTTGCTTGTGTCAAAGCAGTTCCTTTATTTTATTTAAGGAGCCAAACTTTTTGTCACGAGTTTATTTAAACCACTGTCAGAAACGTTTTTCGTAGGAATGTTTAAATACCTCCCACATTTTGTCAGCATCATACACTTTGAAAGCCTTGATAGCTTCCTTGAAATTTTGTTCTAACTATTTAAAGGTGAAACACTTTATGCACTTGCTTGGTTACAGTATGTATGTTTTTTGGAAGGTCATACTGATGTGTTTACGCTGGACGTCTGTATTGGTCGAGGCTTTCCATAGAAATATATCTACTGTACTGTACTGTACCTCAAGCTGTTTTTAAAAAGGCATTTGGGAAATTTTCTTGAATTTCAATTGTCATTGCAGTTTTCTATTTGTGGGCTTGTCTCTTGTTTTTCCTAGTGATGTTAAGTGTTAAATTAGGGTTGAAATATAATTTGTTTTACATAAATGGTTTTGTATATATTTTTGTATTTGAATCATGGAAAATATTGTCTGGTGTCTTACAATTAAAAAAAAGATGATGATTTATGTTAAGTTAAGTGAACCACTCAAGTACTTCTACTGTGTTCTTTACTTTTGATTGTTTTTTTTTGTTCACTACATTTTTTATCCCATCAGTCAAATTTATTGTATTTGTGTCAAATGGCAAGCCTTGCACATGTATGCACATGTATTGGAGGTGGAATAACATGAAAATCTATTTATGTTGATGAAGGTTGTTTATTTTTTTGTAGTTGTTTTAGTTCTCTATATACCTGTTTCTTATATTAAATGTTCTTGAATATATGCTAATAAATGAAAAGACAACTATAGCAAGACTTATCCTTTTTAAAACTAGTTGAGTGTGTAGTTTTAACACACTCAAAAACGACCACATCTTTCCTCATTTGTTCATGCTACTTCAGTGAAAAACAACACACATTTTCAGTATTCAATTCTCTTTAATTGTCTGGTTGAAGATGTGGTGTCCATTATTTACATCTACAGAGAGGAAATGATGATGTGGAGACTTTTTCATTGCCATTGTGCTTCACTTCATTCCTTTACAGGGCAAAAAGAAGTTAGGAAAGACCAAAGTCTTCTCTAGCATTAGTAGAGAAAAATGTCCTAAGAAAAAAATTACTTGCACATAAAATCGCATGGATTTTGAGTCAAGAGTTTTGTTTTAAACGATTTTGCATATTGACTAATAGTTAATGTATCGGAATGTTCACGTTGGACCGTTGTAAAAAAAATACATTTATTTTATCAGGAATTAGCACTTTCTATGAAGTTACTTTGAATAACTGTCTTAAAAATGTGTAATATTTAAACCGCTCAATGCTTTTTATTTAACTGTTGTGCATTGTAACAACAGAAAACATAACCTAATAAAAATGATAAAACAGAAAAAATATATAAAAAAAGGAATACACTTGAAATGCTAAATAACATACTAATAAACATACCTGGAACATTTAAAAATAAATTATCATTCTTTCAAAAAGTCTTTAGAAGAGTTATTGCTGATTATAATGATTCATGATATGAAGCTGTATTGCTGTGTGATATAAACAGAGGAATACGGTAGTGGCCAAAGGTGATGTCCAACTTTGGACAATAATCGACATCTTTGCTCTTTATTCAAATATTTTATTAATGCTATAAAATGTGTTGTGTTGGGAGTGTAAATTGAAGCTCAGCTATGATAGTTTAATCGAACCTGAGGGATTCAAATATTCATCCTCCCCTTTCATTACTTTTTTCATACATTACCTTTGGCCACTACTGTACGTCATGCATTCGCTTTAAACCATAACCTGTAAATTGTACCTAAATTGTACTGTTTCTACAGCAGTGTGTACAACTGTGGTGAGGTGAAACAGCCCAAAAAAACAGCATTAGCAATGTATTTTAGCTGTTGCGTGTTGAATGATCAAAGCCGGGATGCCGTTCCAGAATTGCTTCTGTTGGAGCTGGAGTTCTTCGGCTTCCCTTCATTCTCTGCGGTTTGGGTTGTGAGCGCAGGGGAGGGCTGGAGTGACGTTGGCGTCGCGTGAACGGGAACACGCTGGACACACAAACACCAATGTGACTCAGTTTGATCTTTATAGATACAGTATGATTCATGTATGCGCTTGTACCTTTTCTTGGTCTCCTGTGGTACTACAGCTCGACCTAATAAATTCTTGTAGAGCTCTGATTTGAGATACCGAGGGTATGAATCCTGTGCAAATAAACAGAGAAATAGTTTGCGTCGAACATGTTTTGAACATTAAAATCAATATTGTCCCTAAATGTTCTGGTGTTCTTTTGCACAAAAGTGTTTTCGTCTTTCGTCAAAATGGCATCATAACCTCTTATTTTCTAGTCGCTACAATCACCCAACCTGCCGAACATTTTGTTTTACTCAAAAATATAACAAGTGACTTGCAAATGCTTTGTTTTATAAAATATATTGTTATTGTGCTAAATAAATTGACAAAATATATCGAGGGTAATCATTTATGACATATTTTTTATATTACACATTCTTCATACCTTTTTCATGAGAAAGTAAATATGCATCTGGGCATCATCCAAAATAAACCGATGAGGCTGCTTGAGTCCTTGAAGAGTTTTATCCATGGTCTTACTGTCAATATTCACCCAGCGACTCGCACCAGGGGCCAGAAATTGCCTGATAAGATTAAAGTCCCAGTGAAATAAAAAATGACAATCCCTATTTTTTCATGAAATATTGCAGCGTTAATTGTAAATAGTTCATCAGGTCATTCTCTTTTTAAAATTTGTGTGCCCTCAAAATCTTCGGTTAAAATCTGAAAATGCACTTCTGTACTGTAGTGAGCATCAATCTTAAATGACGTATGTTGGACGGCTTGGGCGGAGCATCAGTTAACCCCTCCCCCTCAATTGTCAGTCTGCTGCCAGTTTCATTTCAAATGCAACGGCAGTTTTCATACATCCAATCAAATCGCAGGGAAAACGAAAGCCACGCCAACTTTTTTCTCATTCGAAATCTAATTTTCCTCAGAAATGCGTAAAAATATGAAAGTAAAAACAATCGCAGCTTCCCGTTCACGGGGACTTTAAGAATGAAAATCTGTTATGGAGGTCCCAGGGATTAGACCAAAACAAAAACCAGAGCAAAATCCACAGAAATAAAAGCTGCAAAAGTTACATTTGCCCATTTAGAGATATCCAATCTTGTAAATCCCCCCCGAAAAAAACATTCAAATGGACATACTTGTACACTTCCCCCACTTTCTCGGGAATCTTTGAGGTCTCTCCATGTCGCACGTCCTCACAAGCCTGCCAGAAACACAGGTTCTCCGCTGATAATGGAAAAGGCACCATGAGAAAATAAGAGAAAGAGGTATATATTTATATATATAATTAAATATATCAAAGGGTTTTTGTACAAATTGTTACAATACAACGGCACACCTGACCGTTGGAATCAGGACATCATACTGGGCTTTCACATTATCTTGAAAAATATTGTGTGTGTTTTGCATATACCGCTAAATTCTTTTTCCAGATACGTCATGAACTCTTTTCCGCCCAATGGGTCATCGAGCAGCTCCATAAAACTGAAGCTCCAGCGCTCCACACGTAGTTTAGTCGGCACAGCAGCCCTGATCCACAAACAAAGAGAAAATCCTTTCTGACCTTCAAACAGGTTGATATCATCACGCACGTGTTCAGGTTATTGTTTAAGGTTTTAAACACTTGCGATATGAGGTGTTTGCACGGGTGTTTCGTTTTTAATGTTTAATCTATTATATAATGCTAACTGCCATGTGATCATGTGACTCACGTGTCAGAGTTAATGCTCCAAAACGTGACATCATCTGTGATCCAGGGGTTGCTGGGAAGGGATCCTTGCATTATGGGGTCATGAGACCGGTACTGCTCACAGTACTTGACATAACTGCACACACAGACACGCACAACCCGCAGAAAGGTTTATATTAAGGGTGCTTCCATTTACAAGGATATTTTTGAAGACAGTCCATTAGCTGTAGCCTGAGGATAGAGTGTATGGTAGAGGAGCAATGACACACAAATTCTGTACCTCTCAAGACAAATTGAAGATTTGAGACGATTTCTGGCCAGGCTTTTCCTGTTGTGTTCAATCTAAAGCCATTTAACATATAAACAAACTCAATACCAAACTAATGAATGAACTAAAATTAGTCATGCACTAAAAAACATATTCAATATTATAAATATATTATTCAATACAGTATAATATCTATTTTATTGTACATTTATTCACATTTTTATTATATATATCATTTACATTATATTTTAATAACAAGTTGTAGGGCGGTTAAATGATTTATCGCGATTAATCGCTGCATAAAAGTTTGTGTTAACATAATATATGTTTATGTACTGTGCATATTCATTTTTACATGTGTAAAAATTTAGGAAATATTTACATTTATTAAATTTACCGATCATTTAAATTAAATTCAATGTTTCGTATTCTTCTTAAATATATGCCTGTATGTAAATGTTTTTATAAATACAAAAGGAATCTGCACAGTACACGGACATACATAATGCAAACTTGTAATTGCATGCGATAAGTCGTGATTAATCATTTAACACCCCTAAAAAAATATTTTTATTTAATAACCTCACCTCTTTTTTGTAGAATTCTGTGTTCTTTTCTGAAAATATAATAAGAAAAAATATCCATTATGGTTTCCAAATATTAAAAAATGTGCACATGCAGTAAGTATGAATGGTCTTTGATATGAATTGATAGTTGGGCGTTAACTTACTTGAATAAGGACGCATGAGAAACACAAAAACAGAAATAAAATGTAAGCTATAGATGATGCATAAACATGAAGGATTCTGCTGTAAATGTTTGTTCACATATTGTTAAAACTTTGTCTGTAGATGTTTTGTGTTGATGTTGTGGTTGGTAACTCACTGACCAGCTGCACTCTAGTATTCATAGTCCGTCTCTGGGGTCCGTTATCGAGAGTGTCCAACGCCCCCGGCTGCAAAATGTTTGAATGAAGATGGACACAGCTAAATGACAAATAAGGGTGTCTGAAATGGCAATCTTTACAAAATGGTTTAGCAAAGTTCTTAGAAATGTAATGTTTGTCTCATATTGGTACCATGTGTTTTTGAAAACTTTAATATTGTGTGTTTGTTTTCAAGCTTTCAAACTAACCTAAATCAAAATGGCTGACCATGCTTACTGTATACACGCACACATAGTGGCGAAAATGAAATGGTTTTTAAATCCCCCCAGATTAATCATCATCTGGATTTCACGCTAAAATGTCCTTGTGCAATAGTGCCTAGCAACACACACACAAACACACACACACATCGGCTGGGAGTTCTCATGGTCCTCTTCTGTTTTTATACCGAGCTAATACATTTTTTCTTTTAGCCCACCTTGCACCTCCCAGAACCTAAACATTTTCCGCATTATTATTTAATATGTTTAATTATTTTCCATTTCCTCCACAATGTAGTGAACATGATTCACAAACACACACAGTGTACACCACCGACCAGTATCACAGACACAACACACAGTCACTTAGAAATAGAAGATCCTCTTAAGCGCTCGGTCAAAAGATGGAACCATTAGACATGCACAGCAAATGCATTTCTAAAAGGGCAGGTCAACCAAAATATGAAAAAATATATTTTCATATATTAAAACTCTCATTTACTCAATGTCATGTTTTTCCAAACATGTAAGACTTTCTTACTGTGGAAAACAAAGATGAATATACACAATGAAAGTGAATGGGGACTGACGCCGTGTCTAACATCCCACATAACACAAAGACAATAAAGTAGGTTTGGAACAATATGAGGTTCAGTTGAAAATGACAAAACTATCATTTAATATTTTGATGTAAAGCAATGCACTATCCCTTGTTCTTTCCCTTTTGCACGCGTGCGCATTCATTAGTGTTCTTTTTGAAGGCACCAATATGTTCCACTCTACTTCTCCTTTTTTACCATTTTTGCAACAACCCGCCCTCCCTTTTCTCAATCTCTTCTTATTCTCCCCCTTCCCCCATTTTTTTTTGCGAAGCTTTTAACCGACTGGCTCAATATTTCATAAGCAGAGGCAGGGTACAGATGTGCGGGCTCACGCCGGGCGGGCACAGTTGCCAGGTCAGCTTAAGCTTTGCTCTGCCGCATGATTGGCTAATGCATTTGCATGCTTTCACATTTCTGTATCACATTTCTGAAAGGCTTGGCTAAAGCTGGCTTTTATGTAGCTGTGATTCAATACTATTCAATAGTACTTAGTAATGAAACAGTATTGTGTATTACCATGCCACTTTTGGTAACTTTTTTGCTAGTGTTGTAAGAGGATTGTTTTTTACTCACAGGAGATCTGTTCACTAGCCAGTAGGCTTGCTCTTGACACTCCAGCACTATACGATCTGCTTTCCGACGTTGTTTTGATGCCCTTAGCATAAGAAAATCAAACGTTTCATGAAACATATGGAGATCATGATAATTTGATCTTAAATCGAATAAAAAAGATCACAGTGTAATGTTAAAATGACTAAGAAGTAGTCTATGTTTAAGCTTAATGGTACAATAACGCACCAGATCACTATTACTCTTATATCTACACTACATCACTGTAGGTCCCAATGCCCTTTGCCTATCTTTAAATTGACATAAATTTGACTTAAAAGTTAAAGTGATCAAACTAGATGTGTTTTAACATCTTCAAAGTGTTTGAATTGTAGTGTATTCACTTTATTTCTCCTCTCCTTAATAGGTCAAAGGAAGCATGATATGATATCTGCTTTTGTGTTTTGTGATGATAGTTACCTGAGCTGCTCTCTTGCCTGCATCACAACAAAGTCCCAGGTGTGATTGATCCGTTTATGTAAAGCATTATAGCACTCCTAACAAAGAGAGAGTGAGCCTTAAAGATTGCTTCATTGTTCCATGCATTGTAGTGTTGGGTGTTGCACATACTTTTTCATATTCTATCAGCTCTCCTTGTTTTCGGATGTTCTTCTTGGCCAGGTAGATTGCTAGAACACAGCACGTAAATACATATTTTATTTGTACGAAATCACATATTTTGTGCGTGCTGTCTGCGATGGTTTATTCTTTGATTTTTTTATTTGTACAGTCCCATACTTTACTGGGACTGTACAGTATTGTTGTACTGTCCCAGGGGTCTGAATTGACACCTTAAAGTGCTTAAAATGTGCTTGAATATTGCACATCTGAAAAGGTATATGCCTAAGCTTTCCTGTAGCTCAGTGGTAAGAGCATTGCGCTAACAACGCAAGGTTGTGGGTTCGATCCAAGGGGATTGCAAATATCTATGTAAAATGTATAGGATAAAGCAATGTAAGTCGCTTTGGATAGAAGCGTCTGCCAAATGCCTAAATGTAAATGTAAGTATAACTACTTTCAGCTGACAAAATGCAGCATCAATAAGAAATATTTGCACAGAAATGTCATGTTGGTGCCAATGATCTCAAAAATCTTGTATGTACTGTACCTTAAATTGAAACAACTCACCATAATCGAGTTCTGAAGCAGGCCAGCGTGTTGAAGCCCAATAGTATGGTGTCTGATAAAATAATAAAATAATTTGATATATGAACTTTCGAAAAATGCTGACATCGTACAAAATTGTGTCTGTTTGTGTGCGTGTGTGTGTGTACCTGAAAACGATATGGTGTATCGTCAGATTTCAAAATAAGGTTTCTGGGCTCTTTTAAAGGGTAGATGTAACCGTATTTCACAAGAAACTGCCCAATGTGCAATGCCTCTAAAACATAAATACACACACAAATATTTAATATTACACTGGACAAAACATCCATCCATTCTTTATACCCTCTTGTCCTCTTCAGAGGCACAGACATCTCAAGCCACCGGTTCCACAAAATTGTATATTCAAATGTAAATAATTATTTTTACGTTAGGGATAATAACGCAAAAATATCAGTAATTTATTATGTCAGAAGGAAATATGAATTAAACACAGTAAAAACTGCCACCAAGGCCTGAAATGTATCTATTTTGTAAAAATAAGTCTGTTTCAAATTAACTTTCACAATGTAGGCCTATTTTCCACACATGTGAACTTTTAGCAATTTTGCATTAACACACACGGCAGATGTTACAGCTGTGGACAGCACATCATGTTTAGAGCTTTCTGAGTCCTAACTGTTCTCTGTGTGTGACAAGTACACGCTTTCCTAAAATAATTGGGCACACAACTCACATAAGATAAGTCTGACTAGCCCTAAAGTAAACCTAACAAGCATCAAGTTCCTTTGGGACTGTGTACGTGTGTGTTTGGATGTCCCTAGAAGGACTGCACACGGAGAAAAATGCTGTCTCCAGAGGGCACTCTCTGCAAGTCACACACAGGTAACTGGAAAACCACAGCAGCATGGAAATGATTACACAAAACGTTAAAATGGCAAATGGTGTTGTACAAACTGTGCTGTATAAGCATAGGCCTACTTTTTAATTTCTTAATAATATACCACACCACAGAACAACACGCACACACGCTCACACACAATCATTACTGTCTTACCTTCATCAGAAATTACAAACTTTTTAACCAGCCATTTAATGATGTCTACACCTGTATAAAAGTACAGATATTAAATTGTATTAACATTGAATTGCCATAGTTTTACTGCACACACATTTAATGGGTAGCCTACTTCTATGGATGGTGATACAATGGTAGATTAATATTGAAGAAATATTGTGACTAGGCCTACTGGTTAAACCATGGATAATTTTGATCATTTTTATAATGTTTTCAAGTTTGTATTCCAACACAACACTGTTACATAAATAGCCTAAATAATTCATAAAGTTGACTTGGATTTAGTGACTTTGAAATACATTTTTTTTGTTGGGCTAAATAAAGTAATTTGGTCATGTAAACGCAGTCCCTGTGTCCTCTGAGAGACGCGCGCAGGCGGAAAACATGCACTGTTCGTCTAATTAAAAAAAATAGGAGCGCAGAGACCGAGCGCGCACACTGGAGTCTGATTTCACTGCGCAAGCTTCTATTGATTCTCTTTCCTCATGCGCGCGCCACACTTTCCGAGGTGCGCACGTACACTTTGCCGTCAAATGCACGATATTTCCACAATAATATCGGGAAACTATTCCTGTCGCGCCTAGGCGGTATCTCTAATCTTGCCATGACATGTCAGTGCCGGGTAAATAAGCGGAACATTTGAGCCCATTTGGGATTATCCAGTGTTGATAAAGTGAGTCAAGTTTGATGCACTTATGGAGAGAGAGAGAGAGAGAGAGAGAGAGAGAGAGTCTCACCAGTCATTGCGTGCGGTATAACAGTAATAAGAAGACGCTGGTTGCGCAATTTGATGCCCATATCTGGATCCTGCATTGAAATGATCATGCGCTCCATCTATGTGTCAAGAGTTGACAGACAATGTGAAAGTTTGGTTGTGCTTTAATCTAAAAATCTAAATCAACATTTTTTCAACATTCTTTCTTAAATATGCAGCTCTATGACTCCTTACAACTCAATGTACAACTCAATAAAAACTCGAACTTGATTTTGAAGATAAAACAGCTAATGTCAATGTTCTTTGTCAAATACTGCATTAAAAGCTTAAATGAGAGCATGCAAACAAAAATTATGCACAAAAATGTATACTTTGGTAAGAATACAAAAACAAAAGCTTTCATCCATAGCAGGATGTGATTAGTTGCTCTGCTATACAATTGCACTACATATACTGAAATACTGTTAATCATTATTATTTTATACATTAATTTCTGTATTTTACCACAGCACAAAAAGCATTAAGATGAAAGAAAGAGAGATCTTTTTTTAAGTAATTCTGTAAAAATTAAATTTTAAAGTGTAAGCCTACCTTAGTCAAGCAGGGCATTTGTTGTCGTTGCACTCCATCCTGACTGAGCGTGTTGATGGTCATGTTTGCAGCTTCTCACTCGAGATGTGAAGTTGGATGCTGATGCTGCTGATTATAATGGAGAGTTTAGTGTCCTGTCAGAGGAGAGGCGATGGGGTGGTGCTTCATTCGAGTTCCACATGTCAAGCAGGTATAGGATAGCGCCACTCAGTGGTTATAAATGAACAGTACTGAAGTAGTTGACTGCAAAATTTGAGGTTGTTTAATAGAAAGGCTTATTACATTTCTTATTTAGTTTTTTTCCACAAGTTAATTTGTGTTTATCTTTAAATAATTATAATGTGTCTAGTAATTATATCAAACTTGAATATTTACATGGACTTGAAACACGTGTCGTACATGACCTTTATTATAATGATAGTTGGCATTTCATTGACTGCACTAAGAAAAACAAAACAAATACAATCCCATTCATACATCTTGTGGTTTTTGTGTAAGTGCATTAACTCCAGCACGCAGGGGGCGCCTACGAGCTGAGCCACTCGTAACGCTCGTAACGCAACGACGACTGAAATGCCCATAACGGGCTTCCGTAGTTATGATGCTATGAACAACTTTCACATTGTCAATATGGACAGTTTACTTACTGCTTAGAATTAACGAATAATACGTCTTATTAATTAACCAGGTAAGATAGTGGTGTTAAGATTATGAATGAACACGTAATCATGTTAACAAGAACTCATGTACTTTTGTTCAGAAACAGACAGTGCTTGAAACGCGTTGTGAAGCATCGTTTTAGACAGTGTGTGACACCATAGATAACGATTAGACGTGTTTATCGTCGCTGATCGGGATTAAACTATTCTAATGCAATATGAGGATTTAATACGACCTAAACACATTTTCTTTGTACAAATAATTTCCAGTTCCTTGTTTTTTTCTACACAACAAAGTGCTGCGGTACCATGGTACAGTGATGATATACCAGATGGTAGTACTTTGTTATCATCAATCCATTAGAAACGCTGTTAAACATTTTTTAGCAGGGTAACGTACTAAGATACATTATTACTATTATTTGTGTATGTCCTGATAAAACTAATAAAACTGATCAAATAAAAAAATAAAAATTTGTACTTTGCTTTGTATTCCTGATGCCTAACTGTTGCCCATATTAATAATGTTTCTGTTCTGCAGCAGAGATGAGTGATATCCGCCATGCGTTGATGCGGCGTGATCCGCTGAGTGCAGCTAAAGAGGTTCTGTATCATCTGGACATCTCCCTGGGCAGTGCGCTGCAGAGCTCCACGGGTCCCACACCTGGACTGGAGAAGAGCACCGTGGACCTGGTGGAGGAGTTCATATTCCACGTCTATAAAGACAGAAACATTCAGCCCAAGGTGAGAAAATCTAAATAGACCGAGAGAAAACCATTAAAACACATTATAGCCTTTACAAAAAGAGATGGTTCGAGAGACACTACAGTAGTTGTAATATTTAAAAGATTTCTTAAAGTACTCATGTAAATACCACCAGTGACCATGATTTTATTATCTAATACAATCACGGTACTATGGTATAGCCACAGGTAAGATGACAGGTTAAGATTGTCCTGCATTAGTATGAAAATGTCCTTATGTTTAAGGAATTTCAAAAAAGGAGACGCTAAGGCCGGTACAGTTTGTGATGCATCTTGTGTTGTGTTTGGCACAGAGGATGAGCTGCGTTCAGGAGCTCCAGCTGCTGGAAATCATGTGCAGTTATTTCCAGGAGCAAAGCAAAGATGCAATCCGACAGATCATTTTCTCCGCCCTCTTCAGTCTCCAAGGCAAACAAGGCTGATGAGAGCCGCATGGCCATGCTTGGGAAGCTGGTCTCCATGGCGATAGCTGTATCTCGGGTGACCATACTAGAATGTGCAGCCACCTGGCTACAGGTGTGTGAGATACATTCTTTTTTAACGTCAGTTCAAATCGACTTATTGAGGATATTTGTTCATTTGCTTTGTTTTTTGTGTACATTTTTGAAGTATTACTATTAGTATTTTATTGATAAATTATTACTTAAATGGCATGTATTGTTTATAGGACCTGTCATATTTGCAAAGAACCCCAGAAATAGTGACCAGGACCCTGACACGGTGTCATGTATCTAATAGTATGCTACAATATATATTTGTGTTATGTAAGTGATTTGCTATGTTTTTGTGCAGCGCACACACTCTGCGTGGTGTGTTCGGTTGGCTCAGGTGTTGATGGATGATTACTGCTCACTGGTGCCATGTGCCATCTCCACACTGCAGAACATCTGTTCAGCCAGTCCCCGATTCTGCTGCCAGCTCATCACTGCAGTAACAGCCCTCTATGACTTCTCCTCAGGTATTGTGCTTGTCACCATGCAAAACAAGCAATAAAATCATGCAAATTTCAGATATAAAGTTGCCTAAAACTTTTTTGTAGTGGGGGGAATACAGTATTCAGTTTTCAGATAAAAGGAGAACACAAAAATCTAAACTATGCTATATTTTAGCATCTTCAAAGTTGCCACCCTTTGACTAGACTTTGCAAAATTGTTCTCTTGGCTTTTTATCATTTAGCTTCATGAGGTCTCAACCTAGGAAGCTTTTTAAAGAGAATTGAGAGAATTTCCATATATTCAGGGCATCTATAATTTCAAAAAAAAATTTTTTCAACAACAAAAAATTATACTAAAAGAAAAGTATGTTTGCACAAACAGTTATTTTTGAAAAAAATCGCAATACTTTATGTCTGGTTGACAGAAAGTATTTTATACACTGTATAACATTGTTGCTTGTAGATGAGCTGACTCCGCCCCCTGCTCTCTTGGAGATGCTAGTTGGTTGGATCGCAGAGGATCCCAGACTGCTTCTCCTCACCTTCATCAACACACCCCTCAATTCTAGCCTGCCATTAGGTTGCCTTGAGATCACACCTCTTTTAGGACTGCTCAGATGGTGTGTCAAAGCTCCTTTGGCTTATCAGAGAGCCCGAAAGCCGGCTATGAGCAATGGGCATGGGGAAAGTGACAAAGGGACGGCGAAGGAAGACCTGTACTCTAAGCTGCACCTGAGTGTTCTTCAAGTCTTTCTCATGCTACAGGTGTTGTATCTGGCTTAAAATATTTATCTATATTTTTTTAGTACTATAGAACCTCTATTATTATGTATAACAGACTGTATAAAGACATTAATTTCATTTGATTTTGTCTTGTGGTGAACATTTTTGGGGTGTAGTCTAAAACCAACAAAACTCTAATTTCTATAGGCCCACCTGACAGAACAGAATCTGATTGGTCGTCTAGCCGTGCTCCCTGTTGAGTCTGTTGCCGCACTTGTGGAGGAAGTCAGTCGTATATGTGAGAAACTCACGCCTCTCCCTGCTGCCAGTCAAATTCAGCTGGCTCTGGATAGGCTGGCACAAGCCCTTCAGGTTGCCATGGCAACAGGAGCTCTTTTGTGTACCAGGGGTGAGTGAGGTTTACTTGATAAAGACCTGTTTCCATCTGAAGGCAGCATTTTAGTGACATCATTTCCTTTGTGTCATTTGTCCCTCAGAGGACCTACGGACTTTGTGCTCCAGACTTCCCCACAATAAGTAAGTTACTGAGCACACAAAGCAAAACCGACACTGAAATCATAGGTGTAGTAATTATATTTGAGCTATTTTATGTACAACTTGGAATAATTAAATGACTACTTATCTGATCAATTTCTTTTTGTTGCAGTCTGTTACAGCTGGTGATGTCCGGTCCAGTCGTGCAGCCCCCATCTCATGGCGGACCTTTCCAGCCCAACATGTACCCCCACATCCACCCCGGCCGACCCTCTCCTCACAGTCCACATCAGTCCGCCCCACACAGTCCACACCCGGTCCTGTCAACACACCCAGCACTCTCCCCGCATCGCCCGTTAACACCCCACGCTGCTTTATCTCCACACGCCTACCATCCTGCAGCCGTGGCCTTTCCATACCGGCCCATTCGTTGACCAGAAAACAACCACATAGACTTCTTGATTCCTCTTGGGAGGAGAACATTTCGTATCACTTTGGGGTTTGGGCAAAGGAGAAATTTGCATCATATCATGAACTATGGGAAGATTTTTTTTATCTTTGATATCGGACAACCTTGAAAACTCTGGAAATGCTCTCGTGGTGTACTATAAACAGATATTCTTTATATCATAATATGTTTTGGATTACCAAGATGAATCCCGTTTCCTACACTCGGACTCATTATTTAACACTTATTTGGACTTCACATCACGCTTGTATAAATAAAATCAAAAGCATTTTCCAAGCTTTCTCTTTGTGTTATTCCATCTGAAATGCAGCTGTATCTTTAAACCACAATCTTTTACAAACCATGAACTATTTTTTGAAAAAAAACCTAATTTGTGTGTACTAGGATGTGGATGATAGTTTAAGTAGCAAAACAACCACTTTGTATGTATTCGTTTATGAATTCCTTTGTCCCGTTTTGAAAATGTCATTTTGGTTACAAATTTAATGATCAGCAACAGTTTTGCATGCGAGTTGATTATGCAAAACAGCAGAACAACGAAAGTCAACTTTTTAAAAAGTGTGTTACTAATAAAATACCTCTTTACAGATTACAACTATATTTGTACTATGTCCGTTGCTTGTTTAGCTCTGTTGGTTTCAGCGGCAACAAAACGATCTGTGGTCCAAGCTTAACATGCAGTACTTTTCTAAAAAAATTTAAAACTGATGTGTGGGTATAATTTTATTTAGTACAATTCATATACAATGTAATATTAATACAAATTAACATTAATGTAATTAAATTATCAAATAACTTGTTATAACCAAACACAGACCAGAAGTTAACTTCAGGCCAGGCGTGTGTGTCAATTGAAACTGTCTAGAGCAGTGGTTCTCAAACTTTTTTGTGTAAGTACCCCTTTTTATGATTTTTTCAAGCCAAGTACCCCTTGACCAGACAACAACATTTTACCTTAAAATTCAGTGAAATGACATTTACATTTAGGCATTTGGCAGACGCTTTTATCCAAAGCGACTCACATTGCATTATCCTATACATTTATACATAGGTATTTGCAATCCCCTGGGATCGAACCCACAACCTTGTTGTTAACGCAATGCTCTTACCACTGAGCTACAGGAAAATGAGAGTCAACCAGTTATTATATCTAAATGTATTAATACATTTTTTATGCATCTTTGTGTAGTCCTTACTTCATATAAAAATACTATTATCATAATTTATTGATTTTCATTATTTAATCCTAAATGTCAGTTTCTCTCACGTATCCCCTGCAGTCCCCCATTTGAGAACCACTGGTCTAGAGAACCATCGCTCTGATTTATTGTGACACTGTCTAACCAGATGTGATGTAAGAAATGTTAAAAGAAACCATTTAATGTATTGAAACTCTCATTTCTGTGTCCTTGTGCTGAGTAACCCCACCCACACTAAAATCTCATTGGTCTAAAATCCTGTTCCACATAGTATGATTTATTAAACATCAAGTTAGTTTGTTTGTGATGCTGTTGTGCAGTTTATTGTTTATAGACAAATGTGTTGCTTGACACATGTCAAATATGATTATAACAGTAACCTTATTGATAATAAACTGATTGGATTACTTGCAAACCAATTAGACCTGGCCTAACCCCATCCCTCGCTTCTACTACTTATGCCCCTTACTGGGCAACTTTTCTTTAAGTGCAAAAGAAAGATCTCTGTTTTTGACCAGTGAATACAAGAAAAAGAGTAACATACCGCGTATACAGTATTATCATGTTCTGACGTCTTCTAAAACTAGAAGGCACTAAAGGTCAGAACATAATGACCCTAGCACCAGTAACCTGTAAATAATGTACCAGGTCCTATTTAAAATTTAAGCATGGGTTATGATCGATCCCAATGGCTTACATTTGTTCAAACGCATAGTGATGTAACAGTTTAGTAAACCAGGTGAGATGTTCATAGTTGTACAGTTCAGATTGTTCAGTCTGTTATTTAAGTGTGAAGGTCAGAGTTCAGGTTTCTCAACTAAAGAAAAGCTCCTTGCAGATCCTTTGTGTGTCCTCGGGTGAGGTGACAACGTGTCCAATTGTTCGAGGATCTGTGAAGATTTCATAATCATTTCCTCCCTGTTTAGAGAAAAACAGAACACAAAAGTTACATTACATTACATTAACTAAATGTTTATATTTGCTAAAGAAGAATTTTGATCTTCAAGAGTTCTTGACTATTTGTGGACAGTAATGTTTGAATGGGAGCGAGCTGAACACTAGTCTTTGACTCACAGGCATGGTTTTGTCTCCAAAGAAATGAATGACCTGGTATGAGTCCTTCTCCACAATTCCCAGACAGTACCGCTTATCCCAACCCTTTGGAAACACGTCAAAGCTGATCTGCCCACCTACAGGAAATAACCATACACATACTGTACATCAGTATATTGCTATATGTTATATACGCTAGACAGACACATATAGACACAGACTAACCAATGGAGAAAGCTAGTCCTTTCCCAGCAAACTCTTCTTTTAGAACGGAGACAAACGTTTCTCTGATCTTCTCCTTCTGCATTAGAAAGAACGTGAAACAAAATGTCAGCCATATTTTTCGTTAAAAAAAAAGGTATATGTTGACAGAAGTTAAAATAACCTTGTCGAGTTCAAAGAATTCGATTCTTTCCTGTTGGCTACAGCTTCGACCAATTGGAGAAATATTTAACATTCCGTTGCGAAATTCAATAAATGTGCCCCTGAAATGACATAGTGAAAATACAAATAAATTAGTCTATGAATGGTATTTAAACATATAGTAATTTTTTTCTTATTATTAGGAAAACAAATATGTAGAAAAGTTTAACTCAGAATAAACATATCTATAAGATGCAACTGTATAGATATATAACCTTACCTCTTCTTAGGCAGTTTTATCTTTGAAAGATAATTTAGACAGAAATTTATAAAATCTTGTAAGATTTCCTCTCCTAGGTATGCTTGAATATTCTGAAAAAAAAATGAACTTAGCAACAAAATAGAAAGGCAATATGTAAAGCTTCTATTATTTATAGAAGTATCTTAAACAGTTCATGAGATTATTGAGTATCAAATATTACCTGCACAGAGTGTAGCTGCCCAAATCTGTACGCTACCAAACCGTTCTCAGCAAACACATAATCCAATCTTTCAATAACTGTCAAAATATTAAGGAAACATGCATTATAACAATAGACTAAATGCGTTGTGTGTACATTTGTGTTTATTTGTATTAGTTACAGTGTATACACACCATTATCACCCAACTGCTCTTTAATTTTGTCCAAATCTGAACCCCCCACCACCCCGACCCTCACACGCTGTTTCAGTTTATTCAAGAACTCCAGCATGTCAGGAGTAGCCTTCTAAACACAAAACAGGAACACAAACATACAGGTCAATACACTCATTTGATTAAGCGTTTGTTTCTAAAATGTTTTTTAACAGACTGGGGCAAGTAGTCAGACAGGAAGTTGTCACGATGGTGATATCTAAGCAAACATGAGGGATTCATTGATTTGAACAAAACATTTCAATATCATTATAAAAGAACAGCAGGTTCCTGTTGTGACAACTTACCCCATATATTTTGACAACATGCATGTTATTTAGGAAGTTCCCCAATGTAAGCTGATAATTATGTGTAGTTTCTTCATATGCTTTTAAAGTCCAGAGCAAGTCAAGCCAAAATATTGTTTGGCTAACAGTTATGAATTAGACAACCACGTGATTACACGTCACACATACACATCACACTGTAGTTTCTATTCATTTACTTCCTTCAATCAATGTCACTTTTATAAAACAGCAACAGTTAATTCATCGCAAAACCATGTTAAATAAATGATGGTTAATAATCTCCAAATATTATATTAAATGCAGGTTAAAAGCAGATCAGTTTAACTAGTTATAATGAACTAACGTTAAGTCCTTCACTCACCTGACGAGCTGCTGTTAAAGTCCCGTCCACATCAAACAAACACAGTGTAGCAGTGTCCACTTTTGAATCGGCCATCGTAAGACTTGCTAACCGCGTGGGTCAGTATCAGATTTGTAAAGTCCAGCAGAAGCTCAGTATTGCCAGTGTGTGATTTCAGTTATACACAGTGCAACGTCACAGCTTCCGTGTTGTTGGAAGTGTAGTGGAGCTGCACGTCAGTGAACGTCCACCACGTGACCATGACGCTCTTTCTGGTTCAAAACATATTTCGCAAAGGAAAATATGGAAATGCTGTGAACGATAAAAATGTGTGTGAGGCAACAGCAAATAATGACACTGAGTACAGTCAGTGTAAAATAAGAGCATGTGCAGGACAACTACCTGTTCAGCCAACAGGAGGTGCTGTTGCATAAAGCATGTGGGTTTTCAAACCCTGAGACCGTAGGGAATTTTGTTCTCCTTTTAGTTGTATATCCTGGCCGGGAAAAGCCATACTTTTCTTTATTTTAGTGTAACTAAAATCTTATAATATTAGGTGTTTGACTTAATGCGCGCAGCGCAGACTGTTCGGCGCATTACATCGAAGTGCCGCGAGAGCGATTCGAAAGCAGTGCTTTTCAAGCACTATCGCGGTACTTTGTGTCATTCGCCGATCAATCTGCGCAGCGCCGCATGACGTCGACCACAGCTTTACACTTTCGACACCTTCCCCGCCTCATGTGCAGATGGCGCTATGGTGAAGGTAGCGGCTCCAATATTATCAACCAACGAATACAAAACTGCAGCAAATTCAAACCCCAGAATAAGCGCCTGGAGAGAGACAGCTGTGGAGACTAAGGTAACTTAACTTACGTGTTTTCTGTGTCATATTCATTATATTTAAAGAAAACGCACTTTTATAGATGTTAACTTGTCTTTTAGTTCTCAGCTTGTTCAGGCGTTTAGTGTGGGAAAGTTAGCTAACGGTTGCTAGCTAAATCATACCGAGTTGCTAGCATGCATGCATGATGTTTTCAACGTTAATAGGTTTATTAATGCGTGAATATTCATGAGGTTAGTTTACCTCATAAAACAGTTTTAACTGAAATTATTCTATGAAACACTATATATGATTATATCGGATATTAACGCAAACAGTACAAAAGTACTACAGTGATTTTTTTATTTGTTTATTTATTTATATTTTGAGAGGGGCGGTATTACCATGCTGCCAAAATATTTCTGTATTATTTTACCTTCATAGGTTTCCCATCTTTAGATGACAGAAGCCTTGCGCTGTCTTAAGTACATAAACAAAGTCAACATTAACGTAGAAATTGCATGGTTGAACATTTAAGAAATATCTGAATTAATCTTTTTGTACATTTTAACATGTTTGGCAAACTCTGCAGTGTTTTAAATTGATTTTTTAATTGCTTTATGGAAGAATTGTACATAAGAATCCCTCTGACCTCCTGGATTAATTGCATACGGTTTAATTTCTGACAGGCCATCAAGACATTGTCAGTATGGATGATATGGAGGATGACACCACGATCATATCAACGCTGAGATCATTCAATAGTTTAATATCATGTCCAGATCGTTCTGTGCTGGAGGCCGAGTCAGCTTATGGCAGAAGTGACCTTCAGAAACTTTATACTAAAAGAGTGGAGGCAAGTCACTCTCCTCACTTTAATATTTGCTCTTGTTTGTGGTCAAAAAGGAACTTTTTAACATTTCAACAATCATCATTGACCTGAAAAAATACCAGCTTACCCTAATTCCTATGTAGTTGGAGGGCTAGGTGTGCCATGATAATGTTTTATTAAAGCTGTTTTTTGTCCAAATGTATTTCAAGAACAAACCATGAAATATTAATAAGTATATCAATATGTAATGTAAATTTTTAGTCTGCATACTAAGTATTTATTTGCGTTGATTTCCATGTCAACAATACAATTGAGAGGTTAGTGCCATTCTCAATCATTTGCAGGAGAGGCTATTTGTTTATTGAATTATTTATTTTTACATCTACATTTATTCTTATAAAGGGCCGAAACATGATAGATTATTGAATATAACTGAAATGTTGTGATGCTGGTAGATGGAGGAGGCAGCCTCGCGTATCCGCTCTCACACCAGCCTGCTGCAGCTCACTCAAGAGAAACAGCAGATGGAGCTGAGTCACAAGCGTGCCCGTATTGAGCTGGAGAAAGAGGCGAACAGCAGCTCCAGAGACTTACAGGTGAGTGATGGATTGTCAGCGCATTCCCGGCATCTCGCATCATCCCTACAATAGAATGGATGTTTAATGGTACTTGCTAAAAGACAAGCATCTCTGTTGGTCTTGGTCAAACTTAGAGATTTTAACAAACTCCTAACTTGACCTACATAAGCGATCACAGTAGTTATATGTATATTTATTGTTTTTGCAAATTTTCTAAATGCAGGGCTCTACACTGCAACTGTGAAAAATATTTAGGAGCACTCGTGCGATTGACCCGATCTAAACTCAAAACCCATTTAAATACATAAATGTGAAAGACGTGGCTCAGCGCTGCCCTCTGATGGTCTGGTAGAGAAAACATATTCATTTGTACTAAGGGTTGAATGACCTCAGATTTTCGACTAGTCGACTATTATGTGATAAAAGTTACGTCGACTAGTCAATGGCGTCATTAGTCAAGCGCTTAATCCGTGATGAGTATGCACAAGAAGCTGTGCGGACGGGTTTGTGCGCAAGACAGACACGGACGTGGAAAATAACTCGTATACCTGGGGCTTAAGTAAGCTATATTTGTGGAAGTCAGAGAGCCGCGACTCCAGAAACGCAGCCTGGTCCTCTTTTGATGAGAGCTGGCTGGCAAGACACAAAGTTCAAACAAGACTAATATGCAATTTGATTTCATCGCTTGTAAATATCAAATGTTATTAATTAGGCATATGTATATTTAATATATTTTAATGATACCTGCGTGTTTATGTTTGTATTCTGTTGTGGACAGTAGTATAATAACGTTATTTAGTTTAACTTGGCGCAGTGATATGTAACCGTAATGTGGTTGACAGATCTGTAACTACTTTATAGGTGTTCTCTTCCTGAAAAACACCCTTAGAATGTCCGCCAGCCATCACATTTAGGCATTCAATAGCCCCCCTTGGTACAGTCAATAATAACCAGTAAGCTTAGTTTATCATGCTTTCCAATACGTTGTGCATGCCATACAGTGCCAAATTAATGGTTAAAATAAAGTAAATTGTCTGTGCTCATAAATTTTGGACTGTGCTCCTTCCTTTTTATATTAAGGAGCACAAGTGCTCCTAAAAAAAACAATTTACTGTAGAGCCTGAAATGGTGTAAAAAACGCTTAACCTGTTGACAAATAAAAAAAACAATCTGTTGTGTGTGTGTATGCATGGATGCCTTACATTTGCAGAGGGAAGTTGACCGTAACCGGGAGTTTCTGATGAAGATCAAACGTCTGGATGAAAGAGAAGAAAAAGCAAATCAAGCTCTAAACGAAAAAATGGAAAACAACAAGACTCTGAAACGTAACCTTGAAGAGCTCCAGAAAAAAGCAAATGAGAAAGACCGCAAACTTGCAGAGGCAGAACAGGTATGTTAGAGCAGGGGTTCCCAAAGTAGAGGTCGGGAACCCGTTTTTGATTTCCCATATAATTTTTTATTATTAGTAATAGCCTATTTAATCAATAAGTGTAACAAAATATAAAATATATAATTTAAGTTAATAATAAAACCATGCAAATAAAAAGTCATCTCCCTTTGGAATTTCCTCCCCCTCGATTGTGATCCCTGAGGTGATTACGCCATATATTCAACCGCATTAGGTTAGGTGCAGCAAGTCATACTGCATCACGTTAAATATTTGTATTTGCATGCAGATTCTTTTTCAGGCTTTAAGTTTAGGATATTTTTTTGTCGAAATGAAACGTTGGTTGACCAAAGTCAGGGGTGCACAGTTGCGAGCAATGTTTGTATACTTTACCCACCTTCGAGGAAAGTGGGGGTCTCGAATCCCTGGCACTGTTATTTTGGGGGTCGCGGGCTGAAAAGTTTGGGAACCCCGGTGTTAGAGGTAGGGCTGTCAAGCGATTATTCGCATCCAGAATAAGAGTTGTGTTTACATAATTAATCTGTGTACTGTGAATATTAATTTTCTTTTTATAAACACAAAACATATATGCATTTATTTATATTAACCAATAATTGTAATTATATATAAATGTTTCTATTTTATAATTTTCTTAAATGTATACATTTATGTGTTTATAAGTACAAAATTAATATGCACAGTACACAGACATGTATTATGCAAACACAAACCTTTATTTTGAATGCAATTTATCACGATTAATCATTTGAATAGTTTGAGAGAAGACAATAAAAGTAACTCAATTATTTTTTGCGTATTGATATAGTTCACAAACAGTGAAGTGAACCATGATTTGTATTTTTGCTGTTGCTTGTACACAATTGCTGTTGTGAATTTGTTTACGCCTCTGCAGACAAGATGAGTCATAAATGCTTCTGGTTTATTTACCTGTAGGAAGAAAACTAAACATTTATATGTTGATATGATATCTGTTTATGTACATGTCAGTATTTTCAGCGTTGTGGGGATCTACAGTGCACTCATACATTGATTAATAACAATAAAAGTTCATTAAATTCATTAAATTTAAAATTCATTAAACTGTTCTTGCATTGTAGACAATTGGTGAGTTAAAAGATGAGACGCGAAGGCTCAATCAACAGATCCAGATTCAGGAGTCCAAATTCTCCACTCAGAATCTGGAGATCCAGGCCCTTCAAGAGCAACTAGATGTGCAGCGCAAGTATGAGCCGATATGCATGAACCAGGGCTGTGAAGCGATTAATTTTTTAAATCTATTTAATTACATGATGTAATTAACTTAATCACACATCACATTTGGGGCCAAAATATCATTTAAAGTCAAAATAAGACTTTGCATTTTTTTTTCAGTAGCTTAATTATTATTATTAAAGACCAACACAGTTTGGTTACTAACATTCTTAAGAAATATCTTCCTTTCCCCGAAAGAATAAGTAATTCAAGTTTGAAACGACATGTAAATGAGCAGAATTTTTTAAATATCACCAATTTATTAGTATTGTTATCATTTTACTTTTTTTTATTTTAATACTGTTAAAATTCTTTGAAGAATTAAAAACTGCCAGTAGGTGGCGTGGCGGTAAATACCATTAATTCATTAGATTCACTGAATTCGTTCAGGAATACAGTAAATTACTCTTTATGAATGAGCCACTGATTAATTCATTCGCTCAAGAAACTTATTCATCTAGAAACGAAACCAAGCTGTGTGTTCCTCAGAGACGTGCAACACTTCTCCTGAGGCTTTATATTTTTTATATATGTTCGTTGAAAAATTAGAAAACAAACAATGTTGTCTATAAAATAGATCTTAAAATTAATTTCTTATTTAATTAACTGTTATATAAAATCAACATGACGTGCACTCTTAGGTTTCTGGAAAAAAATAGCACTGCTTTGATATTGCGCTTGTGTCATTGCATATGTAAATAAATATGATACAAAAGCTCATTCAGGGTAATTTTTGTACAGATATCTTTATTTTAAGTTCTTTCTGACAGTATTATGTATGTTATATCACACACAGTAAGTTTCCAGCGTCATATTTTTCACCAGTCAACTGTATGAAATGTAAGATGACCTACTTATGTCTGGGCCGGGTGATTTAAAAATTTTAATCGTGTAGGTTAAGTGCACAGCCCTAGCATGAACATATTCACACCCATTGCTTCATTATTTACTTAATTCGAAAATACACATTTACATCGGATGCTTTCATTTTATTCTATAATATTGAATTTGATGCTAATAGGAAATTCCAGGACGTGAGTCAGAAGTACCAGAACGTACAGTCGTCTCAATCCACCAGCACAGAGAGTGAACTCAAAATTAAGGTTCAGCTATTTTATTATTGTTTATCAAATTTTTGTGATATTTTTGACCACTGATAGGGATGTAAAACGATGAGATTTTATCGATGTTGTTCATCTGCAGGAGTTGGAGAGGCGTTTGGCCCTCCAGGAGCAAGACTCTGTGATCGTGAAGAACATGAAGTCCGAAGTGGCCAGACTGCCTGAGATGGAGCGAGAGGTTAAACGCCTGCGGGAGGAGAACGCTTTCTTAAGGTACAGAGATGCCAAAGTTTCTCTGGTAGATGTGTGTAATTCTTGCAAATAATCATAACGACAATATCCTTTTTATTTACATCTTATTGTTTTCCCATTCAGAGAGACAAAAGAGAACAGCAGCCTGCTGAAAGAAGAAACCGAAGGGCTGAGGAGGAAGTTGGAGAGAATGGAGAGAGTGATAGAGGAGAAACTGAAACTAGAGTTAGCGAAAGAGGTCAGTTGCTCTATCTATATACATCCATCCATCTCTTTATGTCGAACCGTATGCACCTGTGACTGTGCATACGCTGAGTTTTCTATTTACTTAAAAGGCCACCATAAACACTCTACTGTAAAGTTTCATCATATCCACAGCGGATGCAACCTACTTTTTTTGTAATGTTTCACAGGCATTCATCTTCATTTTCTGTGCCTTTAAATATGTCTATAACAAGAAGAACGCACCCATGTGTTCAACAAGATGTGACAGTGTTATTTCGGACCGCTTCTGACAAGAAGTTGTTGTGGATTACCTTGTGAATTTGTAATGTTCCGTTCAGCAGGTGCAAGCTTTGCATAAGTCGTTGAATATCAGATGCTGTGCATGATTGAGTAAGCTTTGTTAATGTGTTTCTGCTATGTTTTAGAAATTGGAACATGAACTCCAGGCTTGGGAAAACATCGGGCAGGTCACTGGACTTAATATTCGGTAGGTGTTTTCTTGACGCATGGACTAAAACAGTACATTGTTGAATGGAATTTCAAGTTAATGCATATGATGCATATACATATAATGGCAGAACATCTTAAATCATCATCTTTGACAACTTGTACAACAATAATTGTTGGAGAGAGGTGAATTAAAGTATAAAGTAGTGGTGGATTGCTAAGCCACAAGAGGGTGCTCTGATCTAACAAAACTTAAGTACTTGTTTCTGCCCATCTCTGCACCTGTATAACGTTATGGACTTGTGTATATATAAGGTTATTTAGAGTGATGTGCTGTTAATTCCTAATGCTTTCTGGTCCTGCAGTGTTGTCAAGGTCAGCTTGTCATAAAATGCTAAAATAGTTTTGCCAAACACGTTTAACCTGTTTATATATGCATGCGTTCTGTTGATCGTCTGAGGCGTGGATGTGCTTTATCACCCATGTGGAAAGATGTAAACAATATCTTTTAATAGCATTTGGAATCAGGAATTCGGTGAAATACACACTCGCTCTCACTCATTATGCACTAACTTCTCCAAATTTGCACACTGGCTCTGAATGCAGATGAGGAATTTCAACTTTGTTTATTTTTAACTGGCTGAAAATCAGGCAGATTGAAACTTAATTTACGCACATTAATAACATTTCCTCACATTAATAACATTTCCTCTTCACTGTAGTTCCTAAATCTCATTTGTGGATGTGCATGCACTGTGGAAGAAATTAATTCGGGTTCGGAACGACATTAATGAGTTAATGATGAGATCATTTTAATTGGTAGGAGGAACGATCCCTTTAAATACGAAGTCACGATGCCTCTGTCTGTCACATCTGAAATGTGAAAACATATGCTTGTAATGTCGTGTAAGTGCTGTTGTTTTCAACAGCGGGCCTGTGATCTTGGTTACATCATATGGCGGAAACTGGAAGAGCTTTGAGCAAAATTACCTCACTGTACAAGTTCCTTTCAACCTGCCATTTCTCTTACGATCAATAGCGGTGGCAGTGATTTATTTTTTTAAGGAGGCAGCTTTCAAACCCTGTCTCTTGAGATGTTTCCAATTATCCTGTAATGATTATTTTCCGTGTCTGTGTTTGTCTGAGCGAGGTAGAGATGAACCTTCTGCATTTCCGAATGAGTGTTCTGTAATTCTCCCGTAATTATTATTAATTCAAACACCAGGTAGTTGCTTGCGGCATGTCGCGTCAGTGTCGAGCATATATCTGATTGGAATCTTAAAGGAACTGATCACCCCAAAAAACATCATCATTTTCATTTTGGGTGTACTATTCCTTTAATTCTCATATGGGTTATGTTGTTCCTGCTTGGACCATTTTTCTCCTCCCTGTTCACCGGGACGTTCCTGTTACCCTGCGAACTGCTCCGTTCCCGTTTGAAGGCACTTATCATCTCGTGTTATACGGCCTTGAGCGAGACATTTGAATGCGTGATTCTCCCGATAATGCCCACGCTCGTGTATCAACACTGCATATAATCAGGCTCTCCGGAAAGCTTTATCACTATGCGCTCTGACAGAATAAAACCACGTCGAATCAGCATAAGGTGCCCGTCCCGCTTTACTGGAGCAACCCCGGATTCTGATTGATCATTGAACATTTCCCATTCCGTTCCCTCTGCTCCGCGGGCCTACAAACCTCCACGTTCACCGGCGGTATAAATATGACAAGAAGTAGCTTTCTCATGTCTCACCTGGATGAGCGATTCAACTCTCACGGGGATTCTCCAAATGAAAGAAACCGGTCTCATATCTCCACAATGTTTTGTGTCAGCAAAGAAAAGCGACGTGAACTTTCCTTTTTGCGGCGTAGACTCATTTCGTCACGCTGTGAAGGAAACGGCAGATAACTTCCTGAAAAATGAAGAGGGAAAGAGGAAAAATTGTCTTAGGGTTTCATTTCTTTATGTTCCCGCGGCGGCCATTTCGCCTTTGTTTGAGCGCCTAACCAGTCGTCTTCAGAATTAGCTTTAATCTTGAATACAGAACAAAGGTGTCAGCTGTAAGATGTAGCGCTTTCATCACGCATTTTTAAAAAATCGGCTAACGCGAGCGAATACATTCAGAGCCTTTCCGCCTGTAGGCGTGATAAAGTTCATGAGCCTTTTGTTTGATCCTGACAGCTCCGTTAATTATGCAAATCAAGGACGGCAAATGTAATTTAACATGCACTATGATCATTTGAAGCATGACCCAGTCAGTTAGCTGTTTGCGTTATAACTGTAAATTATGCAGTTTGAATATATATTGCCACTTTTTTGTGCTTGGAGTACTTCCAGCAAGCACAACATAACATTTTGCAAACCAAATTTGCATAATTGTTTTAAAGTCTGCTTTTATGAGAATGCTTGAAGAGAATAACAACATTAATACAATGGATCCTCATGTAACAGATTTTTAACTGATTTTAAGTTGCTTCCAATGGGAGTGGAAAAGTTTTTTGTAGAGTGCTTACAACGTTGTTATATGGCTTAGGCTGTATAAGCGGATTTGTGGCTAAGCAAATAATATTTAATGAGGCCGACATGAGAGTCAGATAAACATATTACCAGTATTGAGTCATGTTAGCTTGTGTTTTTATATATTTGCCCTAAACCATGTTTAATTATATCTTGCATTTAGGTATATTGTGCTCATCATATTTTCGTAATTTGTTTATTGTATAAGTTGGTCATTTTTATATTTGCATTAAGAATACAGTGAGAGCGTATTGAAAGAATTCAGATTGTATTTACCTTTTCCATTAAGTACTAAATTACAGCCGTACTTTACATAACCACAAACAAAAAAATAGAACACTATGGCTTATTGTGGGGGACCAAATGCTTGGAAAAGTCAATAATGTGCTCTTGCAAAAGGTTGTTGTAACACAGAGACACATTTTGAAAGCAATAAAGGAAAGTCGGAGACGCAGTTTTGGAGAAACCATTTTACTTGCAATTAGGAAAGAGGACGTTTAAAGCTTTAGGCTTGAGAAATTGTCTTTATCTTTATTAGAGAACAGCTTCTACCTTTAAGTACATCATGAATTCAGGTTTCATTAAAAGGTGCTAATGGTTTCTTTAGAGAATGCTGTTAAAGTTTGTGGTCTTTCACAATGTTGTGTGTTCCCTATTGAGTTATAGTGTCATTTAGGTTGTTACTTATTTGGTTATAGGTATTTGATTTTATATATCATTTTTATAAATAAAATGCAACCACAATAATTCGGGGTATTAATAGGGACAGGTTACCCAAAAATGAAATTCTGTCATGAATTACTCAACCTCAAGTTGTTCCAAGCCTGTATAAGTTTCTTTTTTCAGCTGAACACATAGAAAGATATTTGGAATCACCATTGACTATCATTAAAATTTTTCAACTAGTAGTCAATGGTGCCCCAGAACATTCCTCCTAATATCATTCTTTGTGTTTGTTCAACTGAAAAAATAAAGTTATTCAGGTTTGGAACGACTAGACGGTGAGTAATTCATGACGTTTATGGATGAACTGTGCCTTTAAAGCTTCAATAGTGACTTTTGTTTCAAAATAAACCTAACAGTTATTGAGCAAGTACATAAAAACGGTTATGATTTTGGGTGGAATGTCAGTTTGACGTCATCTAACTTCTACCCACGTAAAGGTGCTGTCTGTAATAATTGACGATATTAAATCTAAACAATACCTTAAATGTTCATAGACATTTAGGAAGCATGCTTAGTTCATATATTGGTTTGGCCAAAAATCAATGCTGTAGCCAGTTATTCTACTCTGAAATGTGCGTTCCGTGCCTGAATGTCTGTTTTTGTTTTGATTTTGTGTGACGACGCCCACTGACTATTTACGCACTAGTGTATTTCGACAGCTCGTTTGCAAGATGCCGACAATCACAGCATATTGCAGCAAACAAACAATCTGGGTCAGAGAATCCATCCTTTCCGGTACTATTACGTTGCAAATAGGGTTGCTCTGATACCGATACTAGTATCGGAAATGCCACCGATACCACATACAATTCTGGTATCGGTATCGGGGAGTACTTGAAACGATGTACCAATCCAATTCCATTTTCTTAAACGGGACCTAGTTATGCCCGCTAGCTTTGCTTAATGCTGTAAATGGGAAATAAGTATGTAAAGTAACCTGCAATTTTATGTTTCAAACAGAGATGGCGATCTAGATGCAAAATGTATCAATTGCCATTTTAAATTAACATGTCATAAGATTTGATGAATGTGTTGCAAAAGTTGTGACCCTCATATGAAGTAAACAAAATAAAACCGGAGTTATTTAGTTTGACCTTACGTGGCGGATGATCTATATTTTTTCATAGTTTGCCTCTGCCTCTTCTTGAATCCTGTTTGTTTTTATAATAATAGATTCATATTCTTTTTCTTGAAGGAAACCGGAGGATTTATCCAGGGAAGTGATACAGATTCAGCAGCAAGAACTGACCCTGAAACAGCAGAACTACACACTCAACAGCAGGTAACACACACACACACATACACGGTAAAAGACACGGACCGCTGACTTTCGTCGTGAATCCTGGGCCACTTAACACCGCTCACTTGATTTAGGAAAGTTGCCCGTAGCTAAACCTAAAACTTTTACACCGCAATTCCAAAGTTATTTCTTTTATATTAACGGTTTGATTTGAGGTACGAGCCGAATCGATGCCTGATGAAATATTTGATATAGTCGAGCCGCGCTGTCATTGCTCGGTTTGTACGATTTGACATCCCCTGAAAAAATCGAGACTGACTGTCTCGATTGAACCTTCACTTACGAGCGACAGCTTAGCTCCAGAGCGTCTGATCTGTCCCTCGTCCGACGGATCTGGACAGTCTCTCTCACACGCCAGTCTCTGGGACCGTGTCTGTTTTTGTTCTTAAAAATTCATTATTCGACAAGCTTTCTAATATGGTTCTCTTTTCATCTCGTTCCGTTCTTTCAAAAGCTGTAATGGGCTCTTTTCTTGAGTGGCTTTGGCCAATATTAGCCATCTCTTTGATGCTCTTTCTGTCTTTCTCTGGTCTCTCCTCCACTCTAATTGTCAGATGGTAATTGGTCGACGGGAGCTGGTGTGTGACGGCGCTGCACCACTCGTCACTTGAGCAGTCGAGTCAAACGAAACTCTGACAATATCACATCTCGCTAATGAGCTGAGTATTGAGAGGGCTAATTATGAACTATGATGTCGTCTAAAACAGCTTCGGAAAGTAATGAGTCTGCCCAAGTTCTGTCTGGAGGAAGTTTGGGCTGTCTTGTCCTTTCCAGCACTATCGATGTGAGATCTAAGGCAGATTGTTTTGAGAGCAATCTAGTTGATTTAGGAAGTCTGGGATTTTAAACAGAAGTGATTTTCATTTCTTAAAAAAAAAAAAGACAGAAACCATGTTTAACAAAAGTATATTTGGATTTTTTTAGTTTGCTGTCATTCGTATTGGTCTTATTCATGTTTAAATGTACATTTCTTCATCTATATGTTTGCATGTTACTTTATTGAATATTCTCCTTCAGCGTGGAGAACGCCTGGGCCAACAAAATCAATTACCCTATTCGCTAACAAATAGAGGCAATTTACATAATAAGCCTCGGTATGTGCCGGGGTCAGACTGATAGGAGATAGGAGAGTATGGTTTTGTGATTAGATTGTGCATTATTGTGTTATTGACCCTGCACGGCAGGCTATGATGATTTTCATTAAAGCTTAAATTGGGCTGAATAGTTAGCATCTGGAGGAGATGAGAGGAGTTAATCAATTTAGCTACGAGGACACACACACATTCGCCCCCGCCCTCCACCCACAAACATATTTCCCTTGTCAACTACCTCCAGAAAGCCCAATTACTTCCACTCGTACACAGCCTTAATGCTCGCTCTCACTTTAATCCATCAGATACAAGAAGACACACACATGGTTTTCCAGCACATTTGATGGAATTGAACTCGTGCTGTGGGTAATTTCTCTCTCTCTGTAAGGTCAAGTGGAAAAGTGCTTTCCCAGTCAGAGCTGATCTGTATCAAACATCTCTTACCCTTTATCTCAAGCAGACACGTTCACACGAATAAACAGTGGCATTTGCACACTCACATATGACAATATGTTTGCTGTTTTCAAATGAGTACCTCTGGCATAGGGTTTTTGTCGTAATGTTTATTGAAATCTAGTGAGCTACATTGCTGCCTATTGCTAAATAGTCAGTTGACTTCTAAGGCAGCAACCAGCTGTCATAAAAGTTATAAAGTGACCAATTTTGAACACCAGTGTCACAAAATGTATAAAATTGCCTAGCTCACGGAATTATTATTTTTATTATATTTTTAATTTATGGGCAACTGTTTTGAAAGATATTGACATCAGGATCTCATTTAGCCATATTTTGTATTCTTCAGATCATTAAGACAATTTAAGGGACAGTACATAAAATTCTGTCATCATTTACTTTACCCTTGAGTTGTCTTGTAACCAAGTTCTTGGCCACCATTGACTGCCGTAGTAGGAAAAATGACAATGGTAGTCAAAAGTGCCCCAGAACGGTTTGCTTTCCTACATTCTTGAAAATAATTTATTTTGTGATATCAACAAAACAGACATTTCCAAAAAATCATACTATGGTGGCCAAGAGCTGTTTGGTTACAAGCATTCTTCTAAATATCTTTCTCTGTGATCCTCAGAACAAAGAGGTTTATACAGATTTGGAACAATTTGAGGGTGAGCAAATGAAGACAGAATTTAATTTTTTGGGTAAACAGTCTTACTTCTTTTTTGTCTTTGGCTGATCACATGCCTGATAATGATTTGGACAATATCTGTATTGGTATAGTCGTGATGTGAACTCCGCTATTCTACTTCCTTTAGAATGCTTTTTAAAAGATATAACTAATCATCGTTTATCATTATAGTGTGAACTATCCTTTAAGCTGGTTGTATTTCTATTGCAATAATTAAAAAGCAATTTTTTCATATGAATCGCCAAAGCTCTACTACAGCAGGTTCGTCAGATTGGCTTGTTTGTCGGACAAAAATTGTGGTCAGTCACAGGGTCACATAATATCGGCGTTATGATTTGTCAGATTGCCTGTCAATCAAACTGCATGTGAAGTGTCAATTGTTTATGGCTCGCTTTCTTTTCCCAAAATGGCTTTAAAACAAAGAACGTGTTTTCGGCCCTTGATGCTGCTGAGAAACCGGCAGCTGCTTTTATGTTTTATGAAAATTACCATCCAGGATAAGGATGCGTTTTGTGTTCTCCCTGGGCGTGCTCCATCATAATATTGTTTTTCTATATGTGTCTCTCAGCATTCGCTCAGTCGAGAAGGCCCGTGCCGAACTGCTACCCGAGATTTCTCAACTGCGTGCCAAAGCTCAAGAGGAGCAGAAGAAACGAGAGAACCAGGACTCGCTGGTCCGTCGACTGCAGAAAAGAGTCTTACTGCTCACCAAGGTTTGATTGACATATAATACAACCCTTACATCTACACACAGGCTGTTTATTGTATAAAATAAAATTTTCTCAGTGTTCTTTTACTGTCTAAACAAACTGCAATGCTACAGTAGAGCTTTTAATTTAAATGATTCAGGAAGATTGTTTTCGATGCCTTTGTTCTGTGCCATGTGCACAGTTGAGAGTTCTGGCCTTTCAAAGTGTACTCTGTTGACTGCCAGTCCATACGGATGCTTTGTCAGTTTTAGGCACATTCACAGGCGACATGCACAGATGTGCACCTTCAACACATGGCCACCCACATTTACGTGTTAACAACTATTTGGTGTTCAGCAAATTGGGAACATTAACGTTTTTCACACGTATAGAAGATTAAATTAAATGGAATTTGTCAAAGAGAGGTCTAGAAATATTTATGCAAAACTACTGAACGTTTTGGTGCATAAAACATTGACTGATTTTCTCTGAAGTCAAATTTTTTCACACTTGATTTTTATACAGGGGTTTATAACCTGGGAAAGACGTCAAACATTTTGAATGCTATCTTACCTAAATACACATATTTTATGGCAAGCAACTTCAAACTACTCAGTTCAATATATTTGTAAAGTGATTTTATTGTTTTTAGATAAATTTGCCAACAAGTAGTAAGGTCATAGTCATGAAGTTGTTATAAAATAAAGTAATGTAAAAAGACAAATTCATAGTAATAAGCAGCAAACATTTATTCAAGAACTATGTACAATATAGACATTATTTATAATCTAGGTGATTTATAATCACTATTTGTTACATCTTTCACTAAAATACACATTTTATGTCAAGCTACTTGACTTATTTCAATGTATGTGTGAAGCGATTTTATTGTTTTATATCGTTTTTTTTAAATCGAATATGCCAACAAGTGTTTGATTTGCAACTGTATGAAGTTGTATGAGAAGGTTGAATATAAGTAAGACAGATTCATAGTAATAAGTAGCAAACATTTATTCAAGAACTATGTACAATATAAACACTATTTATAATCTAGGCTCTGCATGGATGTCACAGGCAGGGCCTCTTCCTCTGTGGGGCGTATGGCAGGGGTTCACCACTAATGTCCACATTTATACGTGGGGCAGATCTCTTTAGGCTTGGTCTGGAGAACATCTCTTTAACTTGGATGAGTCCATCAGGCTGCTCTTCTTCAAGCATGGTGGGGCAGTTTAGAGTTTCCCAGAGGCGTTGCTTCACACGAAGCCCTAACTTTAGGCTGTAGTTATGAGGCTTGCCAGAGGATTTCTTTAACATAGAATCCACCACAGCACGAGACATTCTTTGATGGTCTTCTATGCTGTTCCCATGGATTAAAAGAGGTTCCTCGGAGACCAGATGTGCGGGAGTGTGAGCCTTTGTAAATTCTGGGCAAAACTCAGGAATTACAGCTGCGTTTTTAAGGAAGTGGTTCTCTATCTTTATGCCCTTCACTTGTTCATGTGTTGAGTGAGAGCTACCAGACTTGGAGCTGTGGTCCGAGCTGACTGCATGTGCTATCACTGCAACATTGTCAGACAGGTTGGGATCCTTCAGAGGGCTTGAAGGTTTTCTGGTCTTTCTCAGGTTATAGCCTGGACCAGAGAAGGTACCATCTGCACTCTTCACCACAGCACGAGACATTCTTTGATGGTCTTCTGTGCTGCTCCCATGGATTATAAGAGGTTCCTCAGAGACCAGATGGGCTGGGGTGTGAGTCTTTGTAAGTTCTGGGCAAAACACAGGAATTACAGCTGCATTTTTATAGAAGTGGTTCTCTAGCTTTATGCCATTTAGTTGTTTATGTGTTGAGTGACAGCTACCAGACTTGGAGCTGTAGTTGTGGTCCAAGCGGACCGCATGTGCTACCAGATGGGCTGGTGTTTGAGTGTTTGTGAGGTCTGGAGAAAACACAGGAATTACTGCTGCGTTTTTAAGGAAGAGGTTCTCTAGCTTTATGCGATTTAGTTGTTCATGTATTGAGTGAGAGCTACCAGACTTGGAGCTGTAGCTGTGGTCCGAGCTGACTGCATGTGCTATCACTGCAAAGTTGTCAGACAGGTTGGGATCCTGCAGAGGGCTTGAAGGTTTTCTGGTCTTTCTCAGGCTATAGCCTGGACCAGAGAAGGTACCATCTGCACTTCGCTTTTAAAGTGAAATGACAGATTGAGTACGGATCGATCAAGGAGATTTAGCTTTTTTTTAAATGCCTTTGTGTTTTTTTATGTTACCCCAAGGTTGGATTAACATACCTTCATGGTGATGAAAGTAAATTGCTCAGAGTAAAGTTGTGATTGTTTGTCAAATCTCTCAATGGATATCTCAGAGAAGATGCTGTATGCTCTTTCTTCAGTGTGCTTTTAGGTTTTGAGTGGGGTTGCCACCAACAAAACGACACAGTATATTAGAACACTGTTCAGCCAATCACGTGGCTTCTTGGAATTTTCAAATACAAACAAAGTTATTATATAACCTTAAGGTTAATTTAAATGTAAACAGCAGGTGATGTCACCTGAAAGGGAATTAATCAACACTGCTCAGCCAATCACGTGGCTTCTTGGGATTTCTAACTATAAACTGATTTTTGATTATTGAGATTTTTGATTTTTAGAGATTATTGTCTCTAATCTTGAGGTTCATTTAAAAGTATTACTTGATATCACCTGAAAGCGAATTAAAGATTCATAAGTTATAAAATTACTTTTGTGTTACATTTTCTAAAAAGCCTACATTTAAAATACAGACGGACAACTCCAGTATTATCGACTACAGCGCATGAGAAAATGAATTCATCAATGACGTTCAGGATCTGTGTTTATGTTTTGATATTTAACTTGAGATCGTTACACATTTCTCCTTCTTTGAACAAAACACATGTGTTGAAAGGTTGATTTATTGTTTTTTATAAAAAGCATTACATTAAAGATCTTTTATTAACAATACGGTTCAAGAGGTTCTGTATTAGATGTTTTGTTTATAAAAACACACACAAACACAAAAACATATTTATGTCATAATTACTAAACCAATAAAAACGTATCTGTTATGTAACAAATGTCCTCCACCATCGTAATGTCATGTGACCTCTGATGCTCTGTGCTGTGAATGTGTCATGGAGCAGGTGCGCACGTGATGAGCGTCCGTTGTGTGAATTGTCGGTTGAATTAAATTTATTTGATTTCTGTAAAAATGCAAAAGACAGTAAGGACAGTGGGCAAGTATTGTAATCTGCCAAGTTCATGCCAATATATGCCACCAGTCCAGGATTTTAAAGAATGTATCCGTAGTTTTCATTGCGCGATAAAATTCAACAACCATTGAGGAGACAGGCCTGAGTTATCCATATACAGAATCCCGTTAGAAATAAAATCCAGAAAGGAGGAATTTGTTCAAAGGCAGCCGTCAATGTACACTCGTATTTGCAATGAACACTTCATCAAAGGTTCCTCATGTTAACACTGGATATGAATCACTGTATTTTTACCCATAAATCATATTCATGTCATTTTTTTTTACCTAAATTGTTGTCGTGGACTAGGCAACCTATTACAGCGATTAGTTTCACTCCACCCAAAAATGAAGATTATGAATTACTTGCATTAATTACTGAATTATACATTTCTTTGTTGTGTTGAACACAAAGATATTTGTAAAAACATTTTTAACTGACATTTCTGGGACATCATTAACTATCATAGTGGGAATAATAGTAGTCAAAGGAGCCTTAGAACTGTTTGCTTTGCTACATTCTTCAAAATATCTCATTTGTCTTCAACAGAACAAAATAAATTATACAATATCATCTGGTCTGTGCTCAAAATGTAAGGAGACAGTTCACCTAAAATTCATAAATAAAGAAATTAAATTATGTGTTCAATATTTTGGCAATAACAAAATGAAAGGTATTTGTGTTTTTTACATCTTTCACTAAAATACACATTTTATGTCAAGCTACTTGACTTATTTCAATGTATGTGTGAAGCGATTTTATTGTTTTATATCGTTTTTTTTAAATCGAATATGCCAACAAGTGTTTGATTTGCAACTGTATGAAGTTGTATGAGAAGGTTGAATATAAGTAAGACAGATTCATAGTAATAAGTAGCAAACATTTATTCAAGAACTATGTACAATATAAACACTATTTATAATCTAGGCTCTGCATGGATGTCACAGGCAGGGCCTCTTCCTCTGTGGGGCGTATGGCAGGGGTTCACCACTAATGTCCACATTTATACGTGGGGCAGATCTCTTTAGGCTTGGTCTGGAGAACATCTCTTTAACTTGGATGAGTCCATCAGGCTGCTCTTCTTCAAGCATGGTGGGGCAGTTTAGAGTTTCCCAGAGGCGTTGCTTCACACGAAGCCCTAACTTTAGGCTGTAGTTATGAGGCTTGCCAGAGGATTTCTTTAACATAGAATCCACCACAGCACGAGACATTCTTTGATGGTCTTCTATGCTGTTCCCATGGATTAAAAGAGGTTCCTCGGAGACCAGATGTGCGGGAGTGTGAGCCTTTGTAAATTCTGGGCAAAACTCAGGAATTACAGCTGCGTTTTTAAGGAAGTGGTTCTCTATCTTTATGCCCTTCACTTGTTCATGTGTTGAGTGAGAGCTACCAGACTTGGAGCTGTGGTCCGAGCTGACTGCATGTGCTATCACTGCAACATTGTCAGACAGGTTGGGATCCTTCAGAGGGCTTGAAGGTTTTCTGGTCTTTCTCAGGTTATAGCCTGGACCAGAGAAGGTACCATCTGCACTCTTCACCACAGCACGAGACATTCTTTGATGGTCTTCTGTGCTGCTCCCATGGATTATAAGAGGTTCCTCAGAGACCAGATGGGCTGGGGTGTGAGTCTTTGTAAGTTCTGGGCAAAACACAGGAATTACAGCTGCATTTTTATAGAAGTGGTTCTCTAGCTTTATGCCATTTAGTTGTTTATGTGTTGAGTGACAGCTACCAGACTTGGAGCTGTAGTTGTGGTCCAAGCGGACCGCATGTGCTACCAGATGGGCTGGTGTTTGAGTGTTTGTGAGGTCTGGAGAAAACACAGGAATTACTGCTGCGTTTTTAAGGAAGAGGTTCTCTAGCTTTATGCGATTTAGTTGTTCATGTATTGAGTGAGAGCTACCAGACTTGGAGCTGTAGCTGTGGTCGAGCTGACTGCATGTGCTATCACTGCAAAGTTGTCAGACAGGTTGGGATCCTGCAGAGGGCTTGAAGGTTTTCTGGTCTTTCTCAGGCTATAGCCTGGACCAGAGAAGGTACCATCTGCACTTCGCTTTTAAAGTGAAATGACAGATTGAGTACGGATCGATCAAGGAGATTTAGCTTTTTTTTTAAATGCCTTTGTGTTTTTTTATGTTACCCCAAGGTTGGATTAACATACCTTCATGGTGATGAAAGTAAATTGCTCAGAGTAAAGTTGTGATTGTTTGTCAAATCTCTCAATGGATATCTCAGAGAAGATGCTGTATGCTCTTTCTTCAGTGTGCTTTTAGGTTTTGAGTGGGGTTGCCACCAAAACGACACAGTATATTAGAACACTGTTCAGCCAATCACGTGGCTTCTTGGAATTTTCAAATACAAACAAAGTTATTATATAACCTTAAGGTTAATTTAAATGTAAACAGCAGGTGATGTCACCTGAAAGGGAATTAATCAACACTGCTCAGCCAATCACGTGGCTTCTTGGGATTTCTAACTATAAACTGATTTTTGATTATTGAGATTTTTGATTTTTAGAGATTGTCTCTAATCTTGAGGTTCATTTAAAAGTATTACTTGATATCACCTGAAAGCGAATTAAAGATTCATAAGTTATAAAATTACTTTTGTGTTACATTTTCTAAAAAGCCTACATTTAAAATACAGACGGACAACTCCAGTATTATCGACTACAGCGCATGAGAAAATGAATTCATCAATGACGTTCAGGATCTGTGTTTATGTTTTGATATTTAACTTGAGATCGTTACACATTTCTCCTTCTTTGAACAAAACACATGTGTTGAAAGGTTGATTTATTGTTTTTTATAAAAAGCATTACATTAAAGATCTTTTATTAACAATACGGTTCAAGAGGTTCTGTATTAGATGTTTTGTTTATAAAAACACACACAAACACAAAAACATATTTATGTCATAATTACTAAACCAATAAAAACGTATCTGTTATGTAACAAATGTCCTCCACCATCGTAATGTCATGTGACCTCTGATGCTCTGTGCTGTGAATGTGTCATGGAGCAGGTGCGCACGTGATGAGCGTCCGTTGTGTGAATTGTCGGTTGAATTAAATTTATTTGATTTCTGTAAAAATGCAAAAGACAGTAAGGACAGTGGGCAAGTATTGTAATCTGCCAATATATGCCACCAGTCCAGGATTTTAAAGAATGTATCCGTAGTTTTCATTGCGCGATAAAATTCAACAACCATTGAGGAGACAGGCCTGAGTTATCCATATACAGAATCCCGTTAGAAATAAAATCCAGAAAGGAGGAATTTGTTCAAAGGCAGCCGTCAATGTACACTCGTATTTGCAATGAACACTTCATCAAAGGTTCCTCATGTTAACACTGGATATATGAATCACTGTATTTTTACCCATAAATCATATTCATGTCATTTATTTTTACCTAAATTGTTGTCGTGGACTAGGCAACCTATTACAGCGATTAGTTTCACTCCACCCAAAAATGAAGATTATGAATTACTTGCATTAATTACCGAATTATACATTTCTTTGTTGTGTTGAACACAAAGATATTTGTAAAAACATTTTTAACTGACATTTCTGGGACATCATTAACTATCATAGTGGGAATAATAGTAGTCAAAGGAGCCTTAGAACTGTTTGCTTTGCTACATTCTTCAAAATATCTCATTTTGTCTTCAACAGAACAAAAATAAATTATACAATATCATCTGGTCTGTGCTCAAAATGTAAGGAGACAGTTCACCTAAAATTCATAAATAAAGAAATTAAATTATGTTATCAATATTTTGGCAATAACAAAATGAAAGGTATTTGTGTTTTTTACATCTTCACTAAAATACACATTTATGTCAAGCTACTTGACTTATTTCAATGTGTGTGAAGCGATTTTATTGTTTTATATCGTTTTTTTTAAATCGAATATGCCAACAAGTGTTTGATTTGCAACTGTATGAAGTTGTATGAGAAGGTTGAATAAAGTAAGACAGATTCATAGTAATAAGTAGCAAACATTTATTCAAGAACTATGTACAATATAAACACTATTTATAATCTAGGCTCTGCATGGATGTCACAGGCAGGGCCTCTTCCTCTGTGGGGCGTATGGCAGGGGTTCACCACTAATGTCCACATTTATACGTGGGGCAGATCTCTTTAGGCTTGGTCTGGAGAACATCTCTTTAACTTGGATGAGTCCATCAGGCTGCTCTTCTTCAAGCATGGTGGGGCAGTTTAGAGTTTCCCAGAGGCGTTGCTTCACACGAAGCCCTAACTTTAGGCTGTAGTTATGAGGCTTGCCAGAGGATTTCTTTAACATAGAATCCACCACAGCACGAGACATTCTTTGATGGTCTTCTATGCTGTTCCCATGGATTAAAAGAGGTTCCTCGGAGACCAGATGTGCGGGAGTGTGAGCCTTTGTAAATTCTGGGCAAAACTCAGGAATTACAGCTGCGTTTTTAAGGAAGTGGTTCTCTATCTTTATGCCCTTCACTTGTTCATGTGTTGAGTGAGAGCTACCAGACTTGGAGCTGTGGTCCGAGCTGACTGCATGTGCTATCACTGCAACATTGTCAGACAGGTTGGGATCCTTCAGAGGGCTTGAAGGTTTTCTGGTCTTTCTCAGGTTATAGCCTGGACCAGAGAAGGTACCATCTGCACTCTTCACCACAGCACGAGACATTCTTTGATGGTCTTCTGTGCTGCTCCCATGGATTATAAGAGGTTCCTCAGAGACCAGATGGGCTGGGGTGTGAGTCTTTGTAAGTTCTGGGCAAAACACAGGAATTACAGCTGCATTTTTATAGAAGTGGTTCTCTAGCTTTATGCCATTTAGTTGTTTATGTGTTGAGTGACAGCTACCAGACTTGGAGCTGTAGTTGTGGTCCAAGCGGACCGCATGTGCTACCAGATGGGCTGGTGTTTGAGTGTTTGTGAGGTCTGGAGAAAACACAGGAATTACTGCTGCGTTTTTAAGGAAGAGGTTCTCTAGCTTTATGCGATTTAGTTGTTCATGTATTGAGTGAGAGCTACCAGACTTGGAGCTGTAGCTGTGGTCCGAGCTGACTGCATGTGCTATCACTGCAAAGTTGTCAGACAGGTTGGGATCCTGCAGAGGGCTTGAAGGTTTTCTGGTCTTTCTCAGGCTATAGCCTGGACCAGAGAAGGTACCATCTGCACTTCGCTTTTAAAGTGAAATGACAGATTGAGTACGGATCGATCAAGGAGATTTAGCTTTTTTTTTAAATGCCTTTGTGTTTTTTTATGTTACCCAAGGTTGGATTAACATACCTTCATGGTGATGAAAGTAAATTGCTCAGAGTAAAGTTGTGATTGTTTGTCAAATCTCTCAATGGATATCTCAGAGAAGATGCTGTATGCTCTTTCTTCAGTGTGCTTTTAGGTTTTGAGTGGGGTGCCACCAACAAAACGACACAGTATATTAGAACACTGTTCAGCCAATCACGTGGCTTCTTGGAATTTTCAAATACAAACAAAGTTATTATATAACCTTAAGGTTAATTTAAATGTAAACAGCAGGTGATGTCACCTGAAAGGGAATTAATCAACACTGCTCAGCCAATCACGTGGCTTCTTGGGATTTCTAACTATAACTGATTTTTGATTATTGAGATTTTTGATTTTTAGAGATTATTGTCTCTAATCTTGAGGTTCATTTAAAAGTATTACTTGATATCACCTGAAAGCGAATTAAAGATTCATAAGTTATAAAATTACTTTTGTGTTACATTTTCTAAAAAGCCTACATTTAAAATACAGACGGACAACTCCAGTATTATCGACTACAGCGCATGAGAAAATGAATTCATCAATGACGTTCAGGATCTGTGTTTATGTTTTGATATTTAACTTGAGATCGTTACACATTTCTCCTTCTTTGAACAAAACACATGTGTTGAAAGGTTGATTTATTGTTTTTTATAAAAAGCATTACATTAAAGATCTTTTATTAACAATACGGTTCAAGAGGTTCTGTATTAGATGTTTTGTTTATAAAAACACACACAAACACAAAAACATATTTATGTCATAATTACTAAACTAAACCAATAAAAACGTATCTGTTATGTAACAAATGTCCTCCACCATCGTAATGTCATGTGACCTCTGATGCTCTGTGCTGTGAATGTGTCATGGAGCAGGTGCGCACGTGATGAGCGTCCGTTGTGTGAATTGTCGGTTGAATTAAATTTATTTGATTTCTGTAAAAATGCAAAAGACAGTAAGGACAGTGGGCAAGTATTGTAATCTGCCAAGTTCATGCCAATATATGCCACCAGTCCAGGATTTTAAAGAATGTATCCGTAGTTTTCATTGCGCGATAACATTCAACAACCATTGAGGAGACAGGCCTGAGTTATCCATATACAGAATCCCGTTAGAAATAAAATCCAGAAAGGAGGAATTTGTTCAAAGGCAGCCGTCAATGTACACTCGTATTTGCAATGAACACTTCATCAAAGGTTCCTCATGTTAACACTGGATATATGAATCACTGTATTTTTACCCATAAATCATATTCATGTCATTTATTTTTACCTAAATTGTTGTCGTGGACTAGGCAACCTATTACAGCGATTAGTTTCACTCCACCCAAAAATGAAGATTATGAATTACTTGCATTAATTACCGAATTATACATTTCTTTGTTGTGTTGAACACAAAGATATTTGTAAAAACATTTTTAACTGACATTTCTGGGACATCATTAACTATCATAGTGGGAATAATAGTAGTCAAAGGAGCCTTAGAACTGTTTGCTTTGCTACATTCTTCAAAATATCTCATTTTGTCTTCAACAGAACAAAAATAAATTATACAATATCATCTGGTCTGTGCTCAAAATGTAAGGAGACAGTTCACCTAAAATTCATAAATAAAGAAATTAAATTATGTTATCAATATTTTGGCAATAACAAAATGAAAGGTATTTGTGTTTTTTACATCTTTCACTAAAATACACACTTTATGTCAAGCTACTTGACTTTTTCAATGTATGTGTGAAGCGATTTTATTGTTTTAATCGTTTTTTTTAAATCGAATATGCCAACAAGTGTTTGATTTGCAACTGTATGAAGTTGTATGAGAAGGTTGAATATAAGTAAGACAGATTCATAGTAATAAGTAGCAAACATTTATTCAAGAACTATGTACAATATAAACACTATTTATAATCTAGGCTCTGCATGGATGTCACAGGCAGGGCCTCTTCCTCTGTGGGGCGTATGGCAGGGGTTCACCACTAATGTCCACATTTATACGTGGGGCAGATCTCTTTAGGCTTGGTCTGGAGAACATCTCTTTAACTTGGATGAGTCCATCAGGCTGCTCTTCTTCAAGCATGGTGGGGCAGTTTAGAGTTTCCCAGAGGCGTTGCTTCACACGAAGCCCTAACTTTAGGCTGTAGTTATGAGGCTTGCCAGAGGATTTCTTTAACATAGAATCCACCACAGCACGAGACATTCTTTGATGGTCTTCTATGCTGTTCCCATGGATTAAAAGAGGTTCCTCGGAGACCAGATGTGCGGGAGTGTGAGCCTTTGTAAATTCTGGGCAAAACTCAGGAATTACAGCTGCGTTTTTAAGGAAGTGGTTCTCTATCTTTATGCCCTTCACTTGTTCATGTGTTGAGTGAGAGCTACCAGACTTGGAGCTGTGGTCCGAGCTGACTGCATGTGCTATCACTGCAACATTGTCAGACAGGTTGGGATCCTTCAGAGGGCTTGAAGGTTTTCTGGTCTTTCTCAGGTTATAGCCTGGACCAGAGAAGGTACCATCTGCACTCTTCACCACAGCACGAGACATTCTTTGATGGTCTTCTGTGCTGCTCCCATGGATTATAAGAGGTTCCTCAGAGACCAGATGGGCTGGGGTGTGAGTCTTTGTAAGTTCTGGGCAAAACACAGGAATTACAGCTGCATTTTTATAGAAGTGGTTCTCTAGCTTTATGCCATTTAGTTGTTTATGTGTTGAGTGACAGCTACCAGACTTGGAGCTGTAGTTGTGGTCCAAGCGGACCGCATGTGCTACCAGATGGCTGGTGTTTGAGTGTTTGTGAGGTCTGGAGAAAACACAGGAATTACTGCTGCGTTTTTAAGGAAGAGGTTCTCTAGCTTTATGCGATTTAGTTGTTCATGTATTGAGTGAGAGCTACCAGACTTGGAGCTGTAGCTGTGGTCCGAGCTGACTGCATGTGCTATCACTGCAAAGTTGTCAGACAGGTTGGGATCCTGCAGAGGGCTTGAAGGTTTTCTGGTCTTTCTCAGGCTATAGCCTGGACCAGAGAAGGTACCATCTGCACTTCGCTTTTAAAGTGAAATGACAGATTGAGTACGGATCGATCAAGGAGATTTAGCTTTTTTTTTAAATGCCTTTGTGTTTTTTTATGTTACCCAAGGTTGGATTAACATACCTTCATGGTGATGAAAGTAAATTGCTCAGAGTAAAGTTGTGATTGTTTGTCAAATCTCTCAATGGATATCTCAGAGAAGATGCTGTATGCTCTTTCTTCAGTGTGCTTTTAGGTTTTGAGTGGGGTTGCCACCAACAAAACGACACAGTATATTAGAACACTGTTCAGCCAATCACGTGGCTTCTTGGAATTTTCAAATACAAACAAAGTTATTATATAACCTTAAGGTTAATTTAAATGTAAACAGCAAGTGATGTCACCAAAAGGGAATTAATCAACACTGTTCAGCCAATCACGTGGCTTCTTGTGAACACACAGAAACATGTCCTACGTACATTACATACATTTACAGCAATATTATGGAGAATATCTCTTAAGCGTTTTCAACATCGCACAAATCATTGAGAGAATTAAATTACAACACCGTTTGATATATGAATCTTCTTTAAGTAATATACCACTCTGTGTTTCCAAATCTATATTACATTTTTGAATATATTATTGATAGTTAATTTAGAGGAAAATATATTTTCTTCAAGAGTATTTTCAGTCTTACTAAAAGTGGTTCTTGGCTCGTGATCATAGGGGAACCACTTTTAGTGCTATATAGCACCATATTTTGGTGCTTCAGTGGTTCTTGAGCAGTTCTTTTGAAGCACTGAAGTGGTATATAGAACCACTGATGTATTTTTTTTGTACACAGTTTCAACTGAGGTATATTTTTAACACGGTTAAAGTGAATATTGCTGTCTGATCTTAAAAGTTGTATTGTTAAGGCCGCAGGCTTTTAAAGAGACAGTTATTGAAGGAGAACAGAGATAAAGAAGCTATTAAAACAATGAAAACTCTATTGGACACAATAGCAAATGCACAGCCCACGAAACAGAGTGTTTCTCATTTTAATTAATAACT